>JAOUZG010051511.1:1116259-1213643 GCA_026289955.1 Argiope argentata | reverse complement strand
ATATATATATATATATATATATATATATATATATATATATATATATAATATGGTTAAAAGTGATATAAACCATTGTTTTCGGCATTTAATTAAAAGAAGCGTAATTTCAAAAGATAATTCTACAAATATGCTGAAAATGCAGACGATAAATTCTTAGATGTTATCCATCAAAACAGTCTTACGTCATTTACTGAAATATTCGAAAGAGCAGCTAATAAGATCTTAATTCCAAATTCCTGAGAAAAACAGACGACATTTTTCAATCATGTTACTAAAAAAATCAACTGATTAATTCTTAATTTGTCTAATAAAACATTATTTGTTGCATTTAATTTAAAGAATTTCAAAAGTTAATTAATTTATACAAATATGCTGAATGTGCAGACGGTATACTTTTAGCTTTTGCGAAATAATACTGGGGAAATAATATATTGCAAACTGTAATAAACAGTTTGTGTTTTATTTTCATTATATTTATTACCTTAATAATATGTATTTTGAAATAAATGCTGAATCATGCGATAGCAATGAATTTATTATCTATTGTCCCGTTAATATGTAATATTTAGTTGTTTTTGTGCAAGGATTGTGTGGAATTTATAAACAATTACTGTCTTCCATTTTCCTTTTTTTTTCAAGATATTAAGCATTAAATTCCTTGAAAACGCCAAAAAATCCAAGAAACATCCATATTAATTTGAATGGGTAAATTGAAATCAAATCAAGTAATTCACGATTCGCCGCCATCAGAAACCAATCAGTCGGTTGGGAATATTAATTGTATTTATTGAATATCTGGCCCATAAATTGAATGAAATGATTCCTTCAGCATAAAAACAAAATATTTTTAATCATCAAATTTCTGTAAATGGCAGATTTTATCAACATCATAAAAACTGCTCTATTGAATACACGAGCCTGGCAAATGTAGATGAATCACATGTTGCCTCTGTGCTTCTAAGATTGTAGTGTTTATGTAATAATTTGTTTCAAATTGCTTATCGTCTTTTGCAATAATAAGATATACAGCTTAATTTTTTCAATGAATGATTTGCTTTAATTTTTTTTAGCTTTCAATAACGAAAGAAGATTGTATGATTAAATATGACAGTGAAAATATGGGATGTTAAAATACTATATAGGTCGGCACCCTGGCAGAGAAGTAGCACGTCTTCCTCGTGATCTGGGCACTCCGTGTTCGAGTCCCGGCTAGGGCATAGTTGTTCTCCTACGTACTATTTGTGAGGTGTATGAATGTGTCCCCTGTAAAAAGGGGTTTGCAGATAAATGCAATGAGTGAGTAGCTAAGTCTTACTCTTGGTCCTAGTTGGTAACAAGAAACTACCTCAATAACGAGACGTTCGTTCGTCTTAAAATCGCTGATGGCCATCAGCGTGCTTGTCCACGGGAAATATCATTACTAACAACAACGAATCCCGCCTTCTCTCTTAGTGGAAACTGGTATGTTTTGTGATTTTTCTATTTTATTTGGAAATCACTTTTCTGCAATCGCATCAAATCTAAGCATATAATTTTATCGGTCGTTGAATATGAAATAAAGTCTTTATTTACATTTACCTGACCGATATCATTTACAGCAGTCTAATTTTCAAAGATCATTCAATTAATTTTACATAAAATAAACTAAACGTAATGTCTCGAAATTTATATATTCTGTTTGAGGATTATTGTATCGATTCTATATGGTGATTATAAATTAATGTCCCAACTTTTTAATTCCGTTAAAAGGAAATAAAGTGTAACCATGTTGTTTATCAAAAGTTATAAAAAATAGCTGATAATCCAAATGTAACACTATTATAAGTTTATATTATAAACACTTCTAAATTTACAAACGATAACATTGAGATATGGTATCCTCTTCATTTCTCTTTCAGCATCTCTGATGTGATGCTTTGAAAGTGTGTAAATATGCACTTCTTAACCCATTCATGGCTACTACCGAGATAAACCTCGTAGGAAACGGATATAAGTCTATAAATTTCCCTGACAGTGAATGAGTTAAGTTTTATCAAGTTAAGTTACCTGAGTTAAGTTATAAGTCATTTAGCAGTGCGGGTATAAACACCTGTTGTTTGATGTAGCTTCAGAAGCAAAAGACAAGTATCGCCATTTAGTCAAGCATAGCTTCATCTGTTCAAAGCTTCGAAACAGGCATTAAGAAAAATTGTTCAGTGTCCTTTGTATTTCTGGAAGAGATCCCAGTGAACACTTATAATTGTGTTGAATTAAAATTTTCAACTATTTTTGATTTCCGATAAACGACAAAGCTATACTTTATTTACTGTTTTTCTTTTAACCCTCTGTGGGTCCTTGTAACTTTCAGGTCACATTTCAATTTATTGACATCTTACAACATAATTATAGCTTTTTTTCATGAGATGGCGCATAAATCTTAATTCTATGACTTTGCAAACACAACCAATACTACTATTCATGACCATTGCTAGGCTCATCAACCCGAAATAGCAAAATATTTGCTGTGCAAACTGTTGGGAGTAAAACTACGCGAAACGATTTGATTCAATTAAAACTATTTGTGCTTTTGTCAGTGATTACCAAATTGTGTTTATGGATGATTGTACATTTATACCTAACGCCAAATGCAAATTATTTTATGGACTTTCACAAATGAGCTATTATACACAGAAGTGCAAATTTTATTGGTCGGTGTGACTTGAAAGTCACATAATGATTATAACGCAATAAAATTGTTAGAACACAAATTTGTTTTCATTTGCATATATAAGTTTATAGTTTCTAATTTTTCGTCCCCACAATTTTTTTGGAGTTAAAGCAAAAATTCGGCCCATAGAAGGCCAACAGATCTATAAATTTGGGATAGTCATTTTTAATCGCCTTGTATTACTTTAATTATGTTATAGACACTTTTGGGAAATATGGTTGATACAATGGCGGATTGTATACAAACAATTTATTTCACATAAGACTATGTAATATCAGTGAATTGGAATCTACAATAAGACGAACTATCAGAATTTTCAAGAATATATATTTTTTTAATTTGTCGTCTTTATAAATATATTTTCTAGTATTTAAAAAAGAGCTGTAAATGGGAAGAACAAACCATTGAATCTATCCAGCTTGGAAAATCAACTTCGCCATAAACAAAAATAAAGCCTTCGTGCTTTTAAGAAATCAGTAGCTCTAATTATTTCACAATTAGAATTGATTGTGCATGTTGGAACACCTCTTAAGATACGCAGTGACGGTTAGAGAAACATCCGACATGGACCAACAGGAATAAAAACTATTACCTGTCCTTCCTACATAGTTGACCTTGACCCGGGATATCATTATGGTTCTAATTACCACAATTTTTTCCCCAAAACTACAAACGCGCGGTGTGTTTATAATACTTACGATAAGGCTGCTCTGGTTAGACGCGCATTGCCATCCAGAGGCGAGCAACAGACCTTTGGGTCTTCCGATTTATTACCTCTAACAGACGTCGCCAATCTCTTCACGTTTATGCGCCTCAATGAACAATTTATCACTTTTTATTTCTTTTGGCGAGATAACCATCATGCTCTTCGACTGTCTTCCTTACCGCTAAATGTTCACACGTGGCAAGGTGGGAAATATTCTTCCCTCACGTAAAGATACTGCTTTAGGCAAAAACGTGATACTGTGGATCCTAAATTGGACGCATGCAAACACTAAAAGAAGGCGTCTAGTGCTGAACGACGCAAAATGAGACAAGAATCCGAACGAGTTGGCTCGCTTGCGGCCTTGTAATTACTGCCACTGGAGCTTCCATTTTCCTTATTTAGTTGGATGCATAAGAAACCATCTCCCTTTTTCAATTGCATGCCAGTTTGCTAACCAGCAGCGTATTTATCCTTTCCAGACGCATTCTGCCATTAAAGAGCTTTTTACTATTTTTGTCATATGTCTGCTCTAAAGTTGGTTCAATTAAAATTAATCTTACCATGTGTAAAGGCTAATGACCACTCGCATGCCGCATTTTCTAGAAGGAATATTACAAGACATTTATTGCATTATACAAGACGGAGTGCAGACATGAAGAAGCGATTTTACTTGGATGCGCGTTTTGTTCTTTAATCATTAGAGTGGTGATTGTTAATTGCTTACTAACTTTTAAATAATGCTACTGTTTTCGCAGATATGCATCTTCGATCGGTCTCAAGAGTAAGAAAAGATTCGAAAATAGTTTCGAATTTAATTTAAAGTTAGTCAGCTTAGTTTTAAAGTAACTTTTCTGTCCAATTAAAATGATGTACAAGTAATTCGGATATTTTAAACCTGGATTCACTGGATTCTTTGTGTTTTTTACTATTTCTTTGAATTTCTTAAGAAATTTAATGTTAAATTATCCATATTTTAAGCTTATGTATCAAAAAGATCTACATCATTTATTTCTAAAAATAATTTCCTTTGATGTAATGAAAATGAAATCGTTTTCATCTTTTCATCGAATTTAATATTTAACTCCACGATTTTATTCCAATTTCGAGTGATAAAGAAGAGAGGATCTGCTTCATATCTGCTCAATTTAAATAAGAGATCAGATAATGAAGTTACATTGCAGAAAACAAAACTACGTACATTTAGACACACGGGACATTTTTACACAAGACACGGGGAATTCATTTTCACTGATATACTATGTTATAAATTTCGATTTGATTAGGAAGATTTATGCACGCATATTGAGTAAAATAGGAATAAACTTTTTAAAACAAAACCGATTCGCATGTTCTGTCACAATATTTGGAGAGACATAACTAATGTATGATTGTAAATTGAACTGTAATGAAATGCAACCAATACTCTCAACGAATCAAATCGTTGCCAAAAGTGGTATTTTTTGGAGAAAGTTTCCATTCTATTGCGTATGTCACTTTACATGCCTAAGAGGTATTATTTATTAACGGATTCACAAACCCTCCGAGCTTTAGCGCATGCGTAAAGATGGGTCTATTTCATCAAAATATGGGCGAGAAGAAAGATATGAGGAGATGCTTATATTTAACAACAAAGTTTTAAAAAAGGATTACTCGCAGAACTGAAATAAAAAATTTTGAATTAAAATAAAATAATTCATTCAGAAAGAACTCAATACTCCTATACAAGGGGGGGATTGAACAGCGCTGAAATCAAAATCAAATAATGATGAATTCCAAAAATGCTTAAATCCTTCCGGATCTCACCTCTTAAGTAGAGAGAATCATCGAAAAGGGATACTCTTGGGATAGTCGTATCTCTGACTCCTTGACCCACTCGTAAAACTACTGAACCCCCCGACAAAAACTACTGAATGATCAAATCACCGCAGCAGCAACATTGGTGGGAACTGTGGTTGAGTCATGAGGTCCATCACCGGCTAAGATACTTCTCTAAGGAAGTACGCCCCGTCATCGATGAGTAGAGCCAGACCTCCATCTATTTGCGTACCCTCTACGTTGGTGAAAATTGGCCATTGCGCTGGAAACTTCTCATCCTCATTTCGAGATGTGCACCACCAGGGGGAGATATAGTCTTAGGATCTAGAAACGAATAGTATTCGTATTTTAAGGCAAATGACTTAAAATTGTGTATAAAAGTGAAAAAACTGCATTATCTGAAATATTCAACAATATGCAGAAACAAAAGTCAAGAGCAAGGAAAAGTTTGAAAATCCAAAGAAAATGATTCTGAATTATTAGAATATTTGAATTATGCAATGTAGTTTATTGTTGTTTCCTAATCTATCTTTGAACAAAGAAACTGATTAGGGTTCACGATGTTCATTTCAAATTGATTCAAAAGTCACGATTTATATTCATTCAGGGTGGGTGCGATGTTTCATTATCGATGTAAAGGCAGACGGCAATGTAAAAGCAAGCAAAATCGAACATTCTGCCAACATGCAATTCTTCTTTATAATGAGACGAAGATGACTTATTCTCTTTGAATTGGGCGCAATCAAAAAATATATCTCACGATGCCATTTGTTTCTTTCGCACATGCTCATGAAGACAACATAACTGTGAAAAAAAGTGCACCTCGAGTGCAAAAACAAATCACGATATAATGAATCACCTTCTCTAATATCCAAAGGTTTTCTTTCTCGTTCTGACAATGACGTCTTATGAAAAATCAGACAAGTCAGTTAGTAAAAATTGTGTTTAAATAGCAGCAGAGTAGAAATTCAAATTTAATGACTGAACACTGGCAGGTTCATTTACCGAAGTTTTTTTAATAACCATGTTTATCACGCTTCTGACAGGTGTTGTGCATCTGTCATTTTTTGCAAATAATCTGCAAATGCTTTAATCTGCATGCTTCGAATTAAGCTAGCACATCGTGAAAATTTCCAACCAGTCTGAGATTGTAATTGTTTTTGCATTAATTACAAAATATGCAGATTTTAGATTTTTATACATTGAGTAAAAGGTTGTTGACAAGTTGATTTGGATGTTCCATCATCCTCAGAACCAATCCTTCACTTATAGAAAGTCGAAATTGGGTTGTAATTTTATTTCATACAACGATGAAACTGACTTTAAAGATGTGAATTTTTCTAAGATAGAATTTTTAAAATGAATTTTTTTTTTTGCCATTTTACGGCTTAATGATCTGGATTTTTCAAATCTTGTACGATTGTTCGTAATTATAATAAAATTCAATTGTAGCATAATTTAATGTTTTTAAAATTTAATTATTAGTTATTCGACTAATAATTAAATTCATTAATTATTAGTCGAATTTAAATTAATTTAATTGAATTTTAAATCCTTGAAAGTGGCTCCACTTGATAATTTATTCAAGAAATGTATTTAAAAATTCTGTATTCTTTATAATAATTAAAAATTATATTAAAATTAGAAAATATGATTTCTAATTTTTAATACCTTAATAAAAGCTTTATTTTTTAATACTGTAATTTTTCAATACATTTCTAATCATCATATTCCACGATTTTGTTTAAAATTTCAGTTAATACCATTCAAAACTTTTACATTTTAACCTGAAGAAAAATTAGTGTTACGCAAAAATATTCAGTGTTATTACTGTAAAACTGAATTGTTTTTTAAATTTTGAATTAAGCTTACAATTTAAAATTTAACATCACTTTGAGGAGTACAGTTTCACCTCCACTTTTGATGCGTTTTGATGACGGTTAGGTATGTGTCAAATGCGGTGTTACATGAAATAACATAACGCCATGCTGTGCACTAAGTTATCTCACCAGTGAAATGGCGTTACAAAGGTAAAAAGCTCATAATTAAAAAAATAGTATTTAAATAACTATCAAAGGACTAGCTATTCAAAAAATTCTTTTATATGCCTGTGTACTGTAAGTTAAAAACCGCTGAAACAGAGGAGCTCATGTCTCCGTATAGGTCATACACGCTTTACCCATAAGTCCATAATAAAATTTATTAAAGATAGATAATTTAAATTTAGAAAACAGAAAAATAAAATTAAAAAAGAACCAAAGAAAAAAATAAATAAAAAAAATGAGTAAACACAAAAATAAATATATACAGTGGCTCAGTTCAAAGTAGAGTTCCTGACCAAGAACAAAAAGCTAAATAGTCCTTTAAAAAAATTTCTTGCACTCACTATATATTGTTCATCTCAAATATGCATATATATGTGTCCAAATATTTTAGTTCTTGGACAATTAATCTATCCTATTGAGTGAAATATGCACACGCCTATTTCTAGTTGAAATAACAGCGAAAACGATAAAAAAAACTAAAAATAAAATTCAACATTGTAATCTGGAAGGCAAAGAAATGTTCCTTTACGTTTCAGTTCTAGATGGACACAAACAGCCAGGATTAAGGCTTAAAAATACTTTTTAGCCCTTAACTTCGAAGTTATTGCAGTTATCGAAAAACTTGAATTACAAAAGCTGTTATTATTCATGAGGCGCTAATTTGATTATTTTGATTTATTTTTCTATCTTCAGCATTAAGAAAGTTAAATTCAACCCTCCCCAATCATTTCCACCTCCTTTGAGCTGGATGGACGATTTACGAACTGCTTTTTAGACTATGATCGGTGAAGTACTGAAGACATTTTTCCAAAATCTTGTCGCGAGAACCATTGCAACAGGTAGACTTTCTAAAGGAATATACCTAATATATTATAGAGTTTATATTTGTAAATTTTAAATATAACAAGCATGATATATATATATATATATATATATATATATATATATATATATATATAATGTGTGTGTATGTATGTAGGATATCCCACAGAACCATTTTAATTAACCAACATCTGCCTTCATCCTGTTTTGTCAACATCCGATGATATATGAAATCCAAAGCAAGAGTTGTAAAGGTTAGATTCTTTCCCAGAGGACTATAATTTTTAATTAGTTTAGCATTCTAGAACAACGCCACCTATCGGTCTGTCCCAATTAACTCTGAAGCAGAAGCCCCACGAACTTTCGTCAAGAGAAGACGTCTGTCTTCCCGCGTCAGCGATTTCCGCAAAGCTCAGCGGATGTGCGGTAATATATATTTTCAGTCCTAATGTTTCCCTATCTCTTACGTTCTCCTTGAGGAAATAATCTAACTTTCTGATTCGATTCGATCTCGTCTCCGTATAGGTCATACACGCTTTACCCATAAACATCTAATATTTGGAGAAAATGCGTCTATGTGTAACAGCTGCCAAGTTCCTTTTACTGTTCATCATGTTTTAATTGAATGTCCAGTTTTTAATTCTTTTCGTTCTTATTTTTTTAACTTGACTTCTTTCACATTACGAGACCTGGTGGGTGAAAAATACCACCCAAACATTTTTAAGTTCTTAAGTGCTATTGGGTTTTTTACTTGTATATGAGAATTTTTATTATTCTGTTTGTTTAACCTTCTCTTTTAGCTCAAATACATTAACATCATTGTTTCAAACTGTTATAGTACAATGTTTTAAATTTTTTCTCTAATCATTGTTTTCATTAAACTAATATGATTTGAACTCATTGCTCATGTGTTAATTGAACAAGGGATTATATTTTCTATCTTTTATAATTTAACCATTTGCTTGGCGCAGTATGGCCAAACATGGCTCTTGCGCCAATAAACCGTACAAACCAACCAACCAACCAAACTTTCTGATTATTAAATATCTCCATGTTTTAATTCTTTTTAATGTTTCCCTGTAAATACTCCCCCTGTAAATATTCCCCTTTAACTCTAAATAAATTAAAGAAGTCTCTTCATCCTCTTTTGTATTATTTTAATTTTGGTTTAGAAACTAACCCGTAAATATTAAAAAAACCCTAGACATCACGCCACTAAAAAGCTGCTATCTGAAGAGTCTAATTTTTTTTCGAAGATTTATTTAGACTCATATATATATATATATATATATATATATATATTAAACGGGATAAAACTTTGTCAATTTCCCCAGATTCAAAAGTTGAAATAATGTCGTTAGATTAATTCGAATCTGTTGTCTGAGCACTTTTTAATGTCACAAGTAATGTACTATTGCAAGCAAACTTTCAATTAAAGAAATCTTAAAGTATATCCTGCAGCATTTCTGCGTATCTCAAGACGTACATCATTGTGCTAATGAGTGTTTGCGGTTTTTATAGACAAGGGGGCTTTATTTTCTAGTGGTCCGACACTTAATTCATATAGAAACATTTGTATATTCTTCTAAGTCAACGCATTGAAAGATCAGATCATATACTATCAAATTTCTACTTACATAAATAAAAATATCCTTTTTCTTACTATTTGCATTTGTAATAGGAGTTTTAGATTACTATATTCTAATCAGTAAAAATGTTTGCTGAAAACTGGTTGTCTGCCAACTTTGATTATTAACATATCGAACATTTTACAATTAAATGCTAAACAATTAGTCGATTTCATAATTTTTTTTTGATTCATACACTCATTTAAAAACGACTTTGACTTCATTTATTTTCTAGGTTTTGGCTATATTTACAAATGGAGGTCGTTTACTTTCGTATTAATACATGATTAATATTTTGGATAATTAATCCTTCCATATCGGATAGTTTATTTTATATTCACTTTGCTTAAACGGAAGACCATCTGTGAGGACTATATCAACTAGTAATAATGAAGTCCAAATATCTGTTATCGAAACAGTTTATTTTTTAGAAAGATAAACTAATGCCAATCGAAAAAAAAGTAAGAAATAGTAGAGAATGGGTTTTTAATTTTCTAGAGACTGGATACCCTCTGAATTTAAAATTAATAAATGGGCTGTAGTTTGCATCAATGTTAAAACGTTTATTGCGATAGTAAAGAATCCAGAATGTTTCATTTAAAATGTATCTAATAGATATAGCCTTAAAACCTTTATTTCTAACTAAAAAGCATTACAAGCGATGCTCAAGTGCAGATATATTCTTGTAATACTGAAGCAGCTAAGCACACACACACACACGCACACACACACACACACACACACACACACACACACACACACACACACACACACACACAACGTTTGGAAAGTGACGCAAAGACGAAAAGATCATATTCGAGTGGCTCGAAAATCACCTTTTCTTTTCATTATCTTAGTGTTCTACAGAGTGATTTTCCATCAGCTGTCAAGACAGCCAATAAATATTATTTAAAAACTTGCTTGTCTTGATGAAAAAGACCCAAAACGTAGTGAAAAAACAACAACTCATGAGTGTTTTAATACAATAATGCACCTGCTTACAAAGTAATTATTATTTGGGAATTCGAAACTAAAAACTCAATGAATATAGCCTAATAAACTCTGTATTTACCTGATATGGCACCGTGTGACTTTTTTTATTCTTTCAGTTTAAATTACTTCTTCGTGTTTGCCGTTATTCAAGTCCATTGATTCGATAAAAAATTCCACTATAAACTATGAAGGAATTTCACAAAATTGCATTTAACACAAGTTTTGATACTGGCAAAATCATCAATCACTAAAATAATATTTTTTGTTAAATAAATTATTTTGTTAAATAAATTTAAAGTAATGATAACACAGATGAAATTGTTTTCCTATTTGAAGCGCAAAAGAAATACTAGCAATGGAAACAATGAACCAAAAAAAAGTTCAGTAGTATCGGAAAATTTATAAAAAGAATAAAAAAATAAATGGCTGATTCATGATAAAATATTTTTTTAAAATATGATATTTACAAAGATTAAATGAATCTCGAATTCAAATAGATTTTTGATTTGGCAGCTTGTCAATGTCAACTAAGTTTCGGGGGTCCAGGTTCGAAATCTGATTCGATTAAAGGTTAATCATGCATGTGGGTGAACTCACGCGCGTAAAGTGTGATGTTGAATCTCAAAAGGCTATTTGAGTGGAGCGAAAGTTTAAAGAAGGAGGAGCTTGTTTTGAAATAGTTGCCATCAGGCAGCAGTTAAAAATCCATTTTAAAACGCCCTTTGCATTCCTTCTAAACGGAACGTTTATATGAACTAACAATGTTACAAACTAGATTTTTTTGTCTCCATCCTTCACCCGAGAGTCTCTTCTGCAAGTCATTCGGACGAAGAAGCTGGAACCAGAATATCAATTACACAAATTGGTGATTGAATAGGAAGAAGTCGAATTTCAAAAGCTTCGAAACTTTTTTGATTTTTCAAAGCAATTTAATCTTGTATTTTTGTAGAGTTTACGTTAGATCTAATTCAAATTAAAATCGAGTATCATTTAAATTTTTGAAACATTCTTATTACATTCCTGATTAATTCGTTTGTAAAACATTCACTGCATTTTTTTTTGAAAAATGCTTTGCTTTGTAATTACAAAAATGCTTTACTTTATTATAAAATAAAATTCGTATAGTTAAACTTGGAAATTTTTTAGCAACTGGATATAAATTTTAATAATTTTGAACATTATTTTTTATATCCATTTACTGAAACGAAATCTCTTGAAAGGGATTTGCTATTTAATATGTTTTACTATTTTAGTCTATTAAAATTTGCTGTTTGAAACTGATTGTGTATAAATTTAAATTAAATTAAAATGAATTTCAATATACATTGGATATTGAAATTCACTATCGGAAATTTTAAGTTATCCTATGAGGACGTCACTTTTTTTAAAGTAACGTAATATCAATTGGACAGAAAATTATCGTGTTCACACATGAATCATATTTCTCAATTAACAACGTTTAGAAAAGCGATTAGTTTTTTACCATCTTATAATCAATCGAGTTCTAAAATATTTTTTTTCTCGAGTTATATGTTTTTGTCGAGTTAATTATGTTTTAATCTTTTATTTCGGAAATTATTGTAGGAAAATGACAGAATTTCACCTAATTTTTAATTAATTAAAATGTGATTTAAATTTTTAAAAAATCGCGAAGTCGCATATTCTTTATTATTATTTTAAAATGTAAACTATACAAATATTAAGAAAAAGATTTGTAATTTAGTTCAACACTAAAATCTATCTTTAAAATTATGTAAAAATGATTTAAGAAAATGGCTATAATTTAAGGAAAAATTGCACTGTACAATTGCATTGTTACAAGATCATTTCGAAATAAAAAAGAAATTCAGCAGTATATGTATATATATATATATTAAATGTTAATAAATTACCAATAAAAGAATGTGAAATGGCTAGGCTTAATACTGAATTTTTATAATTTTCAGACTGTTAAAATATATCATAATAAATAATAAATCATTTATATTTGAAAGACGTTTCAAGATAAACGTCTCAAAGAGGCATCCCCCTTTTTTTTTCATTATTTCCTTTTGGTGAAGAGGGAAACTAAATAATTTCATTTAAAAGTGCTCTATAAATGAATTAATTTTTTCCCTGAAAAAAAATCAACATTCAAACTAGCTTGCTTAACAAATTTTCCATCACGATTAAGAAAGGACCTTTTTTTCCTGACCCCACTATCAATTATATCGAAAAGCAACATCGAATTTTCAACAGCGAGTTCAATATCCTCAACTTATGTAGGAGTAGAGAACTGAACTCAACAGGTGTGTACCAAAGGTAGTGGCTGTGAATTAGCGTACGCACACTTCTTTTTTATTGTTTGCTTCTTGATTCCTTAGTATTTGCTCAGCGGTCGCAAAGGTCTGACTGTCGGGCAATCATAAGTTGGGGGGCCATTCAGGGTGTGAGCTCATCGTAGAAATGGAATGTTTAAGGAAGAAAAAAACGAACATGCTTCCGATTATTATCTGGAGTTTTGTTGGAAGAACGACACACGCTAATAACTTTTATTATTATCTGAGTTATTATTTTATGAGAAGTTCTATTTGAGCACGCTATCTCGTTCCGAGTTGAAAAAAAATGGAATACAGATATGAAGAAAACGATTTAAAGTTATCTTAATAGTTCTGTAAATTCCAAAATTCAATTTCTACTTTAGATTTGGAATTTTATTTTTTATTTATTTAGATTTGTGTTTGCTCTCCTTCAAAATAAAAAAAAAAATTATAAAATGCCATGATTATTATATATGTTACTGTAAAAAGAGTTTCAAATTTATTTTAACTTGAAAATATGTTTATAGTTTTTAAGAGAGGATTTCGTAAATTTTTACTTGCTTATTACAGATTCATTTTTTAAATTGGCTCATTATTTATGCATGAATATTAGAATTCATTTTGATGTTTAAGAATGTAAAACAACTAGGTCAATTTTAATTTCTGAAAATTAATTTTCGATGCTGTTTTGAGATTTAAAAATCTATGAATTTTATTATAGTTGAAATCTATAATTAAAGCACTATTAAGAACTATGTAGAAGATTCAACAAAAAATTGTAAAAGTTAATTAGCTAAAGTTAATATGTTTAAAAAAAGTTAATTGTATTAAAAAGTGTTTAAAATTTTTTTTAAAAGAAGGGGATTCCTAAATATTTATTTATTACATATTCATCTTTTGAATGGGATTTTTTAAAAAAATATCCATATAAATAAAGTGGAAATTGTTGAAAATTTCAATAATTAATATAGAAAATATTTTTAATTTAATATTTTTTTGTTTTGAAGATTTTCTGTATATCTTTTCTCATAATATTGTTTTTAGTGATTGCAAAATAAAAAAATAAATAGTTTTCCCTGTCGCACCAATTGGTTGGCACAGGCGATTTGTAACAAATTTAGAATTTTGATTTTATATTAACCAATGAATAATTTTTTTTACATTTTTAATAGTATTTTGATGTTATGGAATAGATTGAATTAGAATGGTTCGTGCACACAATAATGCCGTTAAAATAAAACGACATTAACCCTTTATTTACCGAATTATGTTGCCATCAATTTTCCAACTTCATTTTTGCACCAATAGTTCAGTTTCCTTGCAGAATAATCCCAGAGTACCCAAGAAAAATTTTAATTAATAGAAATATTTTAAATTTAATTATTAATTAAATATTTTATTACTACTTTTAGCTTATATTAACTGATTGCTATTTGGGCTATATTCTCCGTGTTCTTTAGTATACCATTGGCAAAAATATTACGAATATACGAAGGTATAAGCCAGATTTAAATTGCACTTTTAAATATCGACAGTAAATTAAGGGTGAATACCTTCCACAATTTTAAGCTTAAGCATTTTCTTTAGAGAATCGTGAGAAGTAAGCTATGCGTTAGAAATTTTACTAAACGTAGGCTCAATTGGGTTTCTTGGAGAATCAACGGGTCGCCAAAAGTGGCTAATTTAGAATATTCCAAATGCGTGCAGGAGGGGAATAATTCATTTGTATGCGTTTGCAAGCTTTTTTACTTGGTAAAGTATAGTACTTTGCTTTGATAGGAGGATTAATTTTTTGGCTTTAATTTGGGCCGTTGATTTTTAATTTCTTTTCATAGAGAAAAACTTGTCAGCCGATATTGAAAAATAATTTAATTGAAATAAAAAAAAAACATAGTAATAAAGTTATACATGTTCTAAATTCTTTAATGTTATTATGATATCTGTAAATTCTATAGATTTAAAACTAGCCTTCTTCAGCGATTAGTAAAATTATGAAAAAACTTGTTCTCCAGGAAATACATTTGAATTTTTTAAATTCTTATAAAAACATTACTTGAGTGTCAGTAGTTTGATATAACTTGGCTTCTAATTGCCGTAGAGGGAAATCAAAGATGTCACTGCAAACAGAATTGTAATTATTTTTTGAAACTACAATATGTATACATTTATATATCAAATGAAATAAAAAAAAGTACGAATTTTCATCCAAACCCAGCCGGATACTTTAACATCATATGGAATATGTTGAGAATTTCGCTGTGAGAAAGAATTGATATTCGATACTTCAGGATATTCTCTATAACTTTTGGACATAAAAGTTTTTCCCTCATTTTTTTATCTATTTTTTTAAAAAAATGTTAGTGTATCTGAAATATTTCTTTAACCCTTTAATTATCAAAGGGACATATAGATCCCACTAAGCTTATAAAATAAGCTTAAATGATTCTAAGGTAATTTTGGGGGGATTGGGAGTGAGAGGGTGTATTCGGTCGTCATGTCCCAGCCGAGGGAGTTTCAAAGCACTTTTAAATTTAAAAAAATAGAAAAGGTTTGTGTAATAAAGAAGCAATTATCTTCATTTTCGACGTGATTCTAGTGTAAGATTTTAAAAAATTGGTAATCAAAGGATTAAAAGATATAATCGCTTTAAAATAGGAGTAAATTATATGATAATCAAAATTTGGAACTTAAAATTATTTTGGAAAAAGCTATTGAAACTTACATGGGATATTTAATTGAAATGTCTCTTAACGTCACATTGAAAGTTTTGTGTTTTACTTTGAAAAAGAGCATTGATATTCGATCATAATTTATCAGATATTTCTAACTAAGCATGGTTACACTTTTCAAAACATCTGGACAGAAAAAATTTCTCTCATATTTTTTTCCATGAAGGAGAGGGTGAGGGAATCCGGCAAAGATTCTCAACCTGTTTTGAATTCCTGAGACCTACAAATTCATCACTTTTTCACGTCTACAAAAAAAAAAAAAAAAAAAAAAAAAAAAAACTTTAATTCCAATAAAAGTAAACATACACGCGTAAAAAAATTTGATCTTCTATAAAAGCAAGGTTGATGGCTAGCAGAAAGAGGCGAAAAAATAAAAAATAAAACTGCAGAATATAGATCGAGGTCAAATGCAGAAAAGTGCAATCGTAAACCATTCCTCATTCCATCACCTTCCGATTAATAGAAGAAAGGATTGCCTCAAGTGCTCTTGGAAACTCACATTTCAAGTGAACTTCAACCCGCAGAGAACGACGTTTTTGTGCCCGGGGAGTGAGAGCGCCTTACAATAAATTCCGAGAAATTCCCAAAGAGTGATTCAGTATTCACAGCTTGTCAATACAGAGGGATGAGAGGGTAAAAAAAGGGGCAGCATTGTTAACATTTTGCACCTGTTGCGGGGAGCGAAAGGCTTTCGCGTCACATACACATAAGCCTTTTTTTTTTTTTTATCAATGCCAGGTTGAGAAAAAAAGAATTATTGAAATCTTCGTGTCAACGAGCCTCGTTTTCAAAATGTTTGGCTCCGGAATCCAAGGAAGGGATTAGGAGTGTCAGCCTTCGCAGTCTCGAGTGTTGAGAGAGATTAAACGCACTGCACACAAGACTAATAAATAATTTTTTCGTTTTTCTGCCAGTCAAATCGATTTGATAAGTTGAATCTCTTCCCAAGGCATTGGTTTTGCTTGCATATCTAGTCAAACGGAAGGCGTCATCCTTGGTGTTACCAGGATGGGGAAAAATTATCGAATCCTCTTGTCAACGCGTTCCGTTGTCGCAGATTTTTTTAAAATATATTTGGAACCAGAATCTAGGAAAGTATTAGAAGTGTCAGTCCTTTCAATTTTGAGTATTGAAGGAGATTAATACATTGCATACATACAACAAATAATTTTTTTGATAGCCATATCAATTTGATAAGTTACCTTTTTCACAAAATATCGTGAAAGCTGTTAGTATTTCAATGTGCCTTCAATCAGAGGAAGAAAATTCTCCAGTTTAGAATAAAATTAAAAAGATTAACATGAAATCTACTATACATATTTCAATGTTTCAAGTCAGAACATAATTCCTCGAACGGCCAAGCACCACGTGCTCGTGCGAGTTAAATTATATTTTTATTCATTTTAATTGTTTCATTGAATGAGTCACTTTAATGGCACAAACGATCCCAAAAAAAACCTTTATCTCGCATTGATTGTTTAAAAAAATATCACTGTTCCTATTTATTTCCTTTCATATAATCACCTGCTCAAAATGACATTTTCCTAGGTTTCATTTTGGTGTAGCCATTAACTTATTTTTTTAGTCGGAGCTTTTGTAAATGCTGTTGCAACGCATTATTCAAAGCTGATTTTTCGAGATGCTCGTGCAGATAATAAATTTATTTTTCGCCAACGGACTTTTATTGACGCCAAAACCCTCAACCCCAAAACATCATGTTCTGATATCATAAAATTGGAAACCGTCCAATACTATTCCATTTCTCAGGTATTTTAGCTGCATAGGGACCTTGGATAAGGTTTACGCAAGACTTCGGAATCGAAGAATTTCAGAGTGGAGAACCAACTCGACTGTCTTGTAAGCGAGTCTGATGAAGGTTAAATCCGTCGAAGTCAACCACTCTCTCGCAGATGTGATGTGGAAGTTTGGAAAGGAGGTTGGGGGAGAGAGATGTGCCAGTTCAAGTATCATCCTCGTCATCTGACAGCGATTCAAAATTATACGGGGTTCGTCCCAAAATGTTTCTTTAAAACGGGTTGTTAATTTAGCTAAAATTTAGCTGTACAATTTTTGTATCAAAATGAATTATGAATTATTGGCAAAAACAACAACAATTAAACTGAAATTTTATATCCTAAGGGGCTTCGATCCTTGGCTGTTTTCGCTCATCAGCAGTGATGTTGTCCCATACCATCTACAATGTTTGTCGATTTCCTTTAGCAAGTTTTTAAACTTCTCTGGCCATTCGTTCAACGTTGTAAGTTTAATTTTTCCAGAATGGCAGCGTGCATTTGCTGATTGGCTTGCTTCCGACTCAAAATTAAAAGCCTGATAATGAGAACACTATTTGATCATATCTCCAATATCTAAAAACTAATTCACTTTTTCTTGTTTTGCTGTCAATTTAACAGATTCATGATCAGCTTTTTCTTTCAAGTTGGCAGATTCTCAGTCGGTATTTCTCTGCCTTTTTTTTTTATCCCGTTGAATATCACCGGATGACCCATTACATTATTTGAGAAAAACAATCCAAAGATACCATGTGTATTGCTTACGAATTAGGTGATTGCTTGCCGAGGAACGAAAATTTTCCGTTTCTCAAAAAAGGTAAACCTAAAAGCTATTCATTGGTGTTGCCACAACGGTGCGCTTTAAAGTGAATTCAACAAATATTCTTGTTCCAAAATAAACTCAAGTGAAATTAACAAATTTTGTTTCAAAATCATTTTTTTTGGCCACCAGTTCACCTTCAAGTGCGATAATAATACTAAGACTAAAGAATAATTTTTATTATATATTTTAAACAATACTGGCAAAACAAACCTCAAATGTCATGGGTCAGGTGACCAATCAAAAGGTGAAGAAAACGGAATGTTTTACACATTTTTTTATATTATAGAGGTATAAAAAATATTTTTTAGAACATTAATATAAGTTTTTTATATATTTTTTGTTACAAGAAAATTTTGTTGCAATTTTTTTAAAAAAAGGTTTTAGTTTTGGTTATTTTAAATCGAAATATTAATGAAATCAGAAAAAAATTTAGAAAAAATTCAGGAAATTCTTGGTTTATTCTTCCTCCTTTTAATCTCTAAAAATAATAAATTATGCATGTTTCTTGTCTGCAAACCAGATTCATTTGACTTAGAACTACCAATTTCACAAAAGTACACTTTAAAGAGATGAAATATCCAAACCTGAGTGATTCTTAATTTTAATGAATTAAATATTAAGCAATTTTTTGAAATTGTTTCTCCATAACTTCCAAAAGTCTTGTCGCTAAAAATATTCGAGTTTTTTTTTTAACTTTTTTATGTAATTTCCTGAATTTTTCACTGTTTTTAAAGCTTTTTTTGCATAATTTTTCAGAAATATGTTTCATCGAAGTGAACCATTCTTTTAGTCTACAATATTTAAATATATAAAATTCTTCATTTATTTAAAAGCAAAAGAAGAAAATTTATATTTAATATCAAGATAATGTACAAGGAGAATAAAAAAAATGTACTCATAATGCCACAAATTGTTATCCATTCAACTACATTTTTAATTATGCTGTGATATCATTAGGATCGTTTCCATTAGGAATCGACATTTATATAATAAATAGAACAATCGTAAGTTGTTACTATTGACATTTATCATAATTTGATAAATAAAAATGAATCTTTTTTGTTGGAATTGTATAATTCACGAGATTTGATGAGAATTCAACACAATCAACATTGCTGGTGATCCTGGTCCGGCCACCATAAACAGCCAATGTAACACAAAACTCACTTATTACATTCAGGCAGTCTAGTTTTAGATTTTAAATAAAAGAAAACGTTCCGGTTCTTGGGACATAATACCTCCTTCAGCTGTTCATCGCTTCATTTCAGTTATTTTTAGTCGCACGCCTTAAATTACCTAATGACATCTAAACACGCGTTATCCAAAACGTCAAGACCTCATCCCCTAGTCTGAAGCATCTCGTAGCAAACTTGGTGCTGTCTTAATTTGATGTACGAAAGAAATGCATTACACACCCCGATTTCCATTTAAAAATAGACTCGTCAAGAGTGCCCTGAACAAGGGTGGACAGGGAGAGATGTTCGAGTCTTTCAATTAAAGTCGTCAGTTTGTCATGTCCCCCAACATGATACGTTTTCCTTAAAGGAAATAAAAAGAAGCATTTTATAACTTAGATCAATGATTCGTAATCTTTCACTCCGGGATGTTTGGATGACCACCCTTTATGAAAGAAATGATGTTTGTTTTTTGAATTTAGTTCGAAAAAAAAATGTTTTCATTTCAGATCATTTATTATTACTTATGATTCATACGAGTTCTTTTTTCCCCATTAACAAAAACATGCTGTGCTGTTTATTTTGGAATCAATTTTCGAGATTTCGAAGCGGGATAGTCAGGAACCAAAAGCAATTGCATGGATACGGTTTTGAAGGCTATACCTAAGTCTGCGATGTCTTGTAGTTTCTCAAGTCCAAATATGGAATAGGTCTAACAGTAAATATTAAAAAAAAAGGCACATAAATAAAATATTTAATTCCTAAAACAAGAAAGAGAATATAAACAGTTTTAGTAGATATTAAGTTTTATTGTAATATCTTTGTACTAGTTGTTTTCTGCTACCGGGTTTTCTTCTAATAGATTAAAAACATTTATTTAGAATTGCCAATTGGCTTCAATGAAATAAATAGAATCACATGAAATGAAAACACTATTTTAAATTTTATCTCTTTATTGAAGAAAAAGCTTTCAGATTGGTTAACTTTATATACAAATCTTAAATATACTTATATGAATCAAGTATCGAAATCAGTCCAGTTATTAAAGTGGGGAAAACCATCGAGATTTCATCCCCATATATAATATAGAATGAAGTAGTATATATAATATAGAATGAAGTAGTAGTATCGAAGTTGAAGATTGATGGTCATTGACAATATTTCTAGAGGTCATGAACTTTCATTTGAAACAAAAATTAACGACATCTGTTTAGTAGTTGGAATTATAATCGCTCCAGTAATATTTTGCATATAATACGTAACGAAGTATTTTGATATAGAGTATGCAGTGAAGTATTTTGAATTTTTTCATCGAAAATGGTGTAAAGATATATAGCAACAACTCTGAGTACCTACAGGTATAAGCTAAGAATATAAGAGTCATATGAAATAAAAGGAATTATTAATGATTAATGTATTATTGTTTAGTGTATATTATTATAGTGATAGTTAATTGACAGCACATTGACAATCCTGTATTTGCACCGTTATTATAGCAATATTTAATTCGCAACTTGTACAAATATCTTAGTGGTGATTATAAAGACTAATTAAGGGTCATAAGCTTTCATATAAAATAAAATTTGTTGAAACCAGAACATTGGTTGATGCTAGGAGACTGATTCTTTCGTTTTCGTAATTATTTTAAATTTGTGGATTGAAAAATATTTGTCAATGACACTGTTAGAAAGCGATTTGCTTTTAGTTTTCAATTTCTATAATTGGCTCGATGGATCGTTAAACTGCGCATTTCTATGCAAAAAATGTTAATTGTAACTTTCTATTATCTTTTAATGTCTTGCCCCTCATTTTTATTTGATCCTTATAAAAAAACTTTTTTCATAAACGGCTTTCATTTTCGAAAGTAGAAGATCTTTCAAACCTATTTAATATCCAAATATGTACTTCGTTTTTGGTATATAACTATCTCTAATACACAATATGCCGGAATTGATTGCTTTTGCAAAAAATTCTGGTTATATTATATTTTACCACACTTTTAACGTTTTTTCCACAAATTCCGGCTGACTATTTTAACATTTTCCTTTGTGTACAGAAGGAACTCATCCTGAAATTCCAAGCATCCTGTCTTATTTGATAGCTAAATAACTTCTTCGGTTTGGATCTTTAAATTGTGCTTTACTGAATGGTATATTTTCATGTATTTTTATGCAAAACAAAGAAAATCTGTATTTTGTTACCTTTTGAAGTTTTGTCCATGAATTTAAGTCATTCTCAAAAAGTATTTTCCATGCGCAAAAGAGTGCAACTCTTGAATACCATTGACCTTGTTTCCATCCTATTTGACAATTTAAAATGTTCTTCGGTTTATATATATATATATATATATATATATATATATATATATATATATATATATATATATATATATATATATAATATGATATGAGCGACCGATGGGCAAATAATTTACCTTCTCGGTTTGGATAAATAACTATCTCCCATTTATTTATAATATGCTACAATAAATTAACCGTGCCAATTCAAAAAGAAAGTTCATTATAATATATTTTACTACGTTTGAAACGTTTTGTCCACGAATTCCGATTGATTTTTATATTCAAGTTCTCTTCCGTGTACAGAAGGAACAGATCCTGGAAAACCAAAAATTTTGTCCATCTCTTTTAATATCTAAATAGCTGTTTTGGTCCGGTTTTTCAAATCTTATTTATCTTTTTTAATGAAATCGCGTACATTTATTTATATTTGTTTAATGGGAAAAATTAATTGTATCATATTTTACTATTTTTTGAAGTTTTCACCTTGAATTATAAATTTTCTTTTATAAAAAAATTATGTTTTGTGCTCAAAAGAAAGAAATTCTTGAACGTCATTGATCTTTTCTTCAATCCTGTTTCCATATTCAAAGATGTCTTTCGGTTTAGGTATATAACTATCTCCTACATATTTAATTTTACAATGAACCTTGGCGCCTGCAAACATTTTTAATTGCGGTACATTTTAAGACACTTTTAATGTTTCATCCACAAACTCTGATTGACCTTTACGTTAAAATTTTCTTTCGTCTGAAGTAGAAGATTATCCTGAAACGCTAAGCATTTTGTCTGTCTTACTTGATATCTAAAGAAATACTTCGTTATAGATCTTCAAATATCGTGTGTAAACGAAAGCGGTTCACTGAAGGGCATATATGCAAAAAAAAAAAAGGCAATTGTGTCATTTTCTGCTATCCTTTGAAGTTTCGCCCATGAACTGTAAATCATCCTGTGTAAAAATTCACTTCCGTGCGCTAAAGTCTTTCATTCATGAACAGCAAGGATCTTGTTTCAGTCTGATTTGATTTCTGAAGGTCTGCTTCGGTCGGGTGTTTAAGTCTCGGAGAGCGATTATGCCTAATCTCCCGGATTCCCATCCAAACTCGGGTCTGTCTGTCTGCAAAGGTCATCTAGCTCATTAAAAGTCTGCCATGGGTCGTGCCGTCTGATGTACAACACCCGACAGAAAAGGGACAAAAAAAAAAATACCGCGGAGATGCGTGTCGGTCTCATGTTTCTTACCCGTTGCTCTCTTATTTGCTCGCCGGAGTTGATGAAAGAATGTCAGGAGATATGATGGATGCCACGATGACGTTTCGTGAATTGTGTTCCCCTTTTACGCAATTGCGGGTTGGGGGCCCGCAGAAAGGGAGTTTCCACTTGGTGGAGACACGCTTCCAGAAAGTATAGTTGGCAAAAAAAGAAGAAAAAAAAAAAAGGAGGGGGGAGGAATGACGAGTGGGAAGTTTATCCGTTTGATCAGTGAGACTTTTTTCCGCTCATATACGTAAGCCCGAAAAGTGTTTAAGGGGTTATTTGCTCTAAATGTCAAGCAATTTCATTTCCGTTCCAGATTACGGAGTGTTAAAACAGGTAATTCGACGCTGTCAGAGTTGAAAGGAGGATGTTGGCATTTTATTTCTCAGCCAAATTACCTGTGCAATGAAAGATTTTTTTTCTTTTTCGAGCACAAAGAGAGAATATCAATCGTCAGAAGTTTTGAACTGAAGATTTTATCGAATCTCTTTATTTCAGATCTCTCTGAATGCAAAAATATATTTTTGGATTTATATGCTTCCGTCTTTCTATGAAGATCGGTAACTGGGACATATTGAGCTAAACCGATGAAGCCTGCTATGTTGCCTTGACAACCAATTTCTTATATTTTGAACAATTGTTATTTTTTTTCAAATGTTGAACAATTTGATATTTTGCAAATTTTGATTAAAATCCAATATCAGTCTACAAGGAATATGCCCAAGTAAAGAATGTATGCACTAATGCATTAAGTTTCGTTTATCTGAATTCTAAAGGTCTATGAAACGTAAAGACCTAAATAATAATAAAAATTTAAATCTTTTATACATATTTTGTTTCTGATGTGCACAGTCGCATCAAATTGTGAATCAAGAATTTTGCCGTTTCTCTGCAATTTCAAAAGTACATAGACGTGAATGCTACTACTTCGATAAATGAAATTTGGCATATTATTTTGGTATTAAAATTATGTCTTTCTAAAATTTCGGTTTCAAGCGGTCGGGAAAAAAATTTCCAAAATTTATAACGCATGTTTAGGTTTTTTACTATATTACAATACAAAATATGCATGTTTTTGATTCGGTAAACGAAATCTCTTCATTTATAGCTTTCGGGACTGGTTAAGTTGACAGTTTTTCTGCTGAAGAGAATAACACTTTTATTAGAGTATATGCAGGTAATTTTAATATGCTCTATTTTCTATTTTAACGAGTCATTAACAATTTGTATACTATAGTTCTGTAGAAAAACCAAAGAAATTTTACTTATTGATCAAACTCATCCTATTTTCGAACTCGTTTATTTCCTAGCATTAAATTGTATTTGAAGAAAGAAAGTAATAAAAATATTTAAGACATTTAGTTTCGTCCATTTTAAATATCTAGTTTAAGTAATGTGATATAATATACACCATTTTTTTATTTACGCATGAGGGAAATCGGATTTCTTGACAAGTTATAGGATTTGAACAAAATTTTTGCATTAAACATGTTGAAACAGCTGTGTCAATCTAGTAAATAAGGGTTAATGTGATTCAATAGAACTTAAAGGTTTTTTTTAATTTGTAGATTTATTTCCTTTTTTTCCAAAGTTGAAGTTGATGAAATTGAAGATGAATTCACGAAATACAGTTTTCTCTTAAAATTATCAGTTGAAAATGTGTCTTCAAAGCAGAGAGTTAAAAATGGTATTTGGTTTATCATAGGTGCGTGATCCAACTTGCTCTATGCTGGGTTATTTAAAAAATCCGTAAACTGTTTCCTGGAATAAGGTAATGTTTGCCGCCACGAAATATTAAATTGTTTTTTTTTTTTTTTTGAGATTGTCATTCATTGTCCAGAATACCATAGGGACCGTAAAAATCTCAATGGTAACTGTCCTAGATGTATGATCCAAATTGCTTGGTCAATCCGAAAATTATTTTGCCACTATATTAAAAAAGAAATGATTATTTGACCCCGAGAATTGTTAAATTACCTTTTAGAGTATACATTAATTGTTGCTTTTAGGGTATTGTTACCGGCATTTATGTATTACGAAGCTGGAAGCATTTGAAGGTGTTTCTATTATTGCTATTGCTAAATGATTTTGAAAGTTTCATTATTAGTTCTTAATTTTTATTTCATAAAATAGAGTTCACAAAATAACATCTTTAATGACCTTATCGGCAATTGAAAACGTACCTTAAAGCTAGAAATTTAAAACAGAGAAGGATATTTGGTTTAGCCTAGATTCACGACTCAATTTATAGTGTTACTGAAAGGTTGTTTGTTCCCACGAAAGTTTAAATTACTTTTTTAATTCTTGTCCCTGGTATATTATTATCGGCGTTAATTTATGGCCAGACCGAATGTAATTTAGGTGTTTCTGTTATTGTTTTTGTCAATTTGAAAGTATCATTACATAAATTATTATTTTTAAACTTAATTACATAAATTGAAGTTTACAAAACTGAATTCAAAAAATAACATCATTCATGAAATTATTGGCAAATAGAAATTATGCCTTCAAAATAGAAATTTAAAAAAAGCATATGTTCTTGGCATAACGCAGATCTTTGACCTAAATTACTATATGCTGGGTTGTTTGTCTTTGTTTATACTGAAAAGGAATTTGGTTGTTTATTCCCATGACAGATAAAATTACTATTATTTTAGGTAACCATTAATTGTATTATTGTCGGCTTTAATTTATGACTGGGCTGAGCACAATTGCAGATAGGGTTGTCCTCTGTCACAGTTATTTATTTATACCGCAAACTTAATGCGACAGGTCATCTCATTTGTTGGGATGTCATCGATTACCCGGGTGAAAAACGAAGCGTCACTAGATTACCTGTGGTCGTGTCATGCCATCTTTCTTGCAGATGATCGATTGGTCACATTGAATGTCGGTGAACCGAACCAGTTGAATGACCACGAGCGAAACCCTTTCTATTGCTGCTCTCCAATATGCGTACTGAATCATCTTAAAAATAGTGAGTGGAATCAAGAGCTTTTCGACTGACTCCTCTTTGATATTTATGAATGCAGCCGATTGTTGCAGTGTTTTTTGGTGGCAGCAGTGGGAATTCGATTGGTGTTCTGAAGTTGATTTCGTTATATTCAAAGGCTTAGTGGAAAATATTTAGTAATTTTTTTTTATTTTCAAAATAAAAAAATCAATAGTAGAGCTTTGTTGTGCGTGATTTAGTTTAGAACAGAAGATTAAGTTATAAAAGGATTCTTTATCTAGCCATCGGGAAAGGAGTTAATCTCGAAATTTCTTTGATAGCTACTGCTGTGGCATAGCGAGCGGAGAAGATATATATTGACAGATCATTAATGGATTAATGCCATTTTTTAAAGATTATAGCCCAGATAATTTGAAATTAGGAAACCACCAATGAAATTTAGGGACAAAAAAAATAAGCCGAGCGCTACTTTATATGCTATATATTATATAAATGGAGAAATTCCGATAGATGAGTCTCGTGATATTTTTAAAACTGTTTAATGACTTAATTAAGACAAATAATTACTTCGAATGATAATGTTATGTTCTCACATGACACCTTGAAATCTGCGACCTTAAATTTC
This sequence comes from Argiope argentata, assembly GCA_026289955.1. Lineage (NCBI taxonomy): Eukaryota > Metazoa > Arthropoda > Arachnida > Araneae > Araneidae > Argiope > Argiope argentata. The sequence continues at coordinate 1,186,978 of JAOUZG010051511.1, read as the reverse complement.
ATTTTCTATCTTTTTTAATTCTTTTTTTTTGCTGTTGTTAATTTCTTAACAATTTTTCAAAACACATTTTATAACAATATATTATTCATTTTTAAAGCAACTCAAATTTTCATCATTACTAAAATGTCTTCCTTGCCTTTTCTATGTTTGATGATCAAAATATGATGATTTTGCCTTTTTTTCCATGTTGGGTTCTGTATAAGGGAATAAAATTTTGCTGTTAATAAAATTTTTGAAATTCTGTTATATTACGACTAAGGTTTAATTGCTGAATCGAGGATTGGCCAACAATTGTCAAAAGGCGTCCATTTTAAATACTGTGGCTTTTTCTGTTATATAATTGGATGAATAAATAAATAGACTATATATAAATATATTTTGATACATCATTATAATATAAAAAGTTTATATATAAAAGTATAGTTCTATACATTTATTAAAACTATTGTTCTCTCTATATAAATCTATAGAAACTGAGTGAAATAGTGCAAGAATCATAAGAATATGAACTACATGTCTATCATAATTTGAAGTTTAAAATATATTTCTTAAGGTATCTGCTGTAACCTTGTTACATGAAGTATTAATTGAAATTTTAATTATTAATTTCGGCGTATCAACTGGTCACCGAAGACGGCTCATTAATGCTAAGAGAATCTGTGTGTAAGCTTTTTAGACAGATAGAACAAAATAATGAACATAAATCTAACACATTTTGTTCAAAAATTTTGGAAACTGAGAATATAATTTAAGTATTCAAATTGAATTTTTAAACTTTTAACTAAAAAATTAAATTCAAGCATGCATTTTGTTGATAAATTTTGAAATTATGATACAAAAAATATTCATTGCATTATTTTTAAATTCCGAAATTCCTTTGTTATTTATCGGTTTAAATAGGAATGCAGCATTTTTAAATTGAACAACATTTATATATTTAATATTTTTCCAGGTTTCACAGTGATTTGAATTTATACAACGAAAATGAAATCTTTTTCATTCTTTCTGCAAATATATAATCTTGTGCTTTAAGTGACTTCGTTAAAATTGTAGCTTTCACTCCTTTACACTTAGTTTTAATGGCTTCATTAAGATAGTTATTTTACAAGTCATAAAGATTAAACTTTAAGAGATTTCGTTAAAATAATAATAATTCTAATGGCTTAGTTTAAAATTTGCAAAACTTGGATAATTCAATGTTTAGAATAAATTTAAGAATTGCGTTTCTAGAAAATTGATGCGAACTTCACTAATTGACTGCTGAATACAAGTTTTGTTTTTTCTTGCTCTTATAAATTTTGAATTTCATGACCCATTTGCGAACCCCTCATAATTAGGAGAAAGCAATAAATAAAAAAAAATCGGGCTCATAAATACAATGGAGATTTCCATCATCTTTCAGCTTGTTGATATCATTCAAATGCAGGAGACGCGGCAATAATTTACTTGATTAAACGCCAAGTAATTATCTCGAGCTCTTTGTTTTTAATGCCATCTTGAAATCGTTTATGCTAATAGTTTGTATCATTAATTCAGCTTCGCTCAGTAAAGCTTGGGCTGATTTAACTACATCAAATAGTCTAGTGTGGACGACCTAATTATATCGTACAGAGCTCATAAACTTAAATTAAGAGCTCAATGTTTGTCATAGTCTGTGAAAGAAAATTGGGGCCATTAGCATCGCAGGGAGGGGAAAATGCGTGATCCGCCACCTTATAAAAGATTCGATCTTGATTCTTTTTTTTCTCTTGCTTTCGAGTATCAGATTTCCTCCTGCTGGTGGTCCGACGGCGTTTCGGGCTGGGATTATTTCGTGGAGTTATCGGCTATTATACAAATTTGTCCAATTCATTACTCTTCATGTTTGGCATCAACAGGTTGAAGCCGGGCACTAATCCATATTAATATTCTGTGCATAACCCGGAAATTGTTTTTGAGCCAGGATTGGGTTCGAAATTTAAGGCGAACCATTTAATGGGATAGCTTTGTTTACTTCCTGATTGCAAGTTGGGGTTTCAGTTGAATTTTTTTGGATTTATTTTTTTAATACAAAGCAGTTTATAGGCTGCTTAGCAGTCAAATTAAAATTTATTATAGATGTATACAGTTAACCCTAAAATGATATTTAGTAACAATTTTTCCATTTTATATTTAATGCAAAAATTGAAAATAGTAAAATATATTTCTAAATGTATAGAATATATTTTTTTCTTTCTGATTGCAAGTTTGGGTTTGAATTGAATTTCTTTTTTTGGGGAGGGGGGTGCAGATCAGTTTATAGATTGCTAAGTAGTTTAAATAAATCTTTTAGTAAAAATGCATGGTGTGGTTACAACCTTTCTATATTATATTTAATAAAGAAATTGATTTACATTGGTAAATCGCTTTGTTTAGTTCTTGATTACAAATTACAAATGGATGGAATGTCTTTTTTTGGAAATTTTTTATAGATAAATGTATTGGTAGCTCTGCAGTCAAATTAAAACTAAATTAGATACACAAAATTAACTCTAAAATGAAATCTGGAACTATTTAGTGACAATTTTCCAATGTTATGTTTAACTCAAAAATTGATATATTTTTTTAAGTATATGGAATATTTTTGTTTCCTGATTGCAAGTTAAGGTTTGAACTAAACTTTTGTGTGTGTGTGTGTGTGTGTGTGTGTGTGGAGAGCAGTTTATAGGTTACTCAACAGTCGAATTCGAATGAATTATATATACAGTTAATCCTAAAATGCATGGTGTTTCTATTTTTTAACTTTTCCCTTGTGTATTTAGTGCAAAAATTGATGGATAAAAGTAAATAGTTTTGTAAATAAATGAATACATCTTTTCATTCCTGATTGCAATTTGTAAATAAAGAGATGGAGTCGTTTTTTCGATAAATATTTTATAGCTCACTCAAGTGTAAAAATAAAATTATATGTACTATTAATTGTCTTATGCAAACCTTTACACTTTGTCAGTATTTTTTTTACTGAGCACAAATATTAGAATATAAACTGGCATTTATTAAGCTTTTGGGCTTGTTTTAGATCTAAGATTTTATAAACCAATAAATATGTTGAGAATATTTGTTAGTTATTAAAAAATAGAAATTGAATTACCTTTTTGTTTTTAGTTTCTAATTTGTTATAAATATTATATCCCATTGAAATCAATATTTCTTTAATTGACTCGTATTGAACTAAAATTTAATTAAAACTATAATTATTCTTGGACAATAGTAAACAAGTATGTTTGCAACTTGAACGTGTAAATATATAAAATTTCAAACTTCAGCATCTAAAAGTGAGTAAAAATCGAATATAAAATTCTAACATTACAAATAGAAACAAGATTAATAAAAAATTATAGATAAATTATTCAAAAATGCGATTCTTTTTTAATAAACAGATATAAAAATTATGCAAACTGCGTAATTTACATTTTTTTAATAATTCATTATTACATATGTATTATATTCTGGAAGTTATCTTTTTAATAAATTTACTTCCAAGAGTAGTAATCATATGGAACTAAAGCTTAATAATCTATCCATTAATTTAAGCTCTAAAAATTAAAAATAAAAATTGCTTAGTGTGATCTAATACATTAGGAAAAAAAGACCCCTACAAATGCTGAAAATACCAGCTCTTTAGGACATTAGAGAGAACCTGAATAAAATTCTCTCCAAATAGTAAGCATGTCGAGTTAGATAAAAGTGTAAAAAATAATTATTCTAATTATTTGAAAGTAAATAATCTTTTCATTAGATTAAGGATTATTGTACTGTTATAATTTATTAACAAGAAAATAGCAGCTATTTTAAAAAGAATTAATTGTAGTAATAATTTTCTTTAGTGAATTGCATTTTTTCAGCGGACGGTTTTTTTTCTCACGTTTTTCTTTTCATCTTAATGATCAGAAAGCAAAGCCAAAAAAAAAAAGAGTAACAATGAAACAGATTATTTCAATTAAGAATATGATAAAGAGATGAATTTATGTCATAAATCCATGAACTAGTTAACTTTTTCTTTTTTTCGTTACATTTTTTACACCTTTTTGATTGCTATCATGAACAAATGCTTGCATTCGTTTTTTCCTTCGCTGTAATGATTATAAAGGAAAATAATGAAATTCTAATTGTTCTAAAATTCACAGATCATTTTAAATTCAGAGAAGAATAGAAGCAAAATAATGGAGTGGGATTGGAGTAAGACTAAAACACACACACTATAATGATTGTCTATTTATCTGATTTGCGTACTTCAGGATTTGCTACGAATTATTAGTTTACATTATCTGTAATTATTTTTGAAATCTTTAACAATTATTGTGATCATAATCTTATAACTTTAAACGAGCAAGTTTTGTATGTGTGTGCAAGCGTGCGTACAAATACATATAAATTTGTTTCGTGTGTCTAGGAACTGCTCTAATAATTTGAATTAAATTTTATATTTAGATAAGCCTTTGCCTTTTAAATTTATCTATAAAGGTGTCCTTTTGAAAAAACGTGATTTTACGCATGCATTTTTAAATAACTATCAGACCTTTTCTATCTTACTCTTATGCCGAAAATGTCATATTAAGTCATCTCGTAAATTTTTGTGTACTTGTATCGTTGCCATAGCAGGATAACCTATTGGAGTTTCAAAATTTTTTGAGATAGCGCTACGTGACATAATACGAATACAGTTGGCTCACATCTAATGATAACAATGTAATTATTGTTAGCCATTTCAAATTACATTTTGATTTAAGTGCATATGTAGTTCGTATGTAATCAATATATGAATATCTAAATATCCCATCCCTAAAAAAATGTGTGGAGGAGAAAGACTTGTTAATCGAAACTTTGTTTCCCTAGTACTCTAAGTTTACCTATGGAATTGCTTTATTAATATCTGAGATATATTCAGGAGCAATTAATTACGAGGGACAATATTTATACTAAAATAGGCTTCTAAATGAGTGTCATAACTTTTCGTAGAATTATTTAAGATACATTAAGATTATCCTTATCCAAGAGCTTTCAGAAATTCGGAATCATTCCCTTATTAAACTTCTGAGAAGCTAAGTATCTTTCCGTAGCAATCCTTGTTTTCCAAGTTTATTAGCCAAAGAAAAGCTATTTGGCTTTTTAAAAAGTTCCCGCCTCCTCCTTATGCTACTGGGAATATTCCGCAGCCATCCGTGAAACTTTTATTGTAGAAACGTGATTATGGCCGGAAACTTATCGTGGTTCTCAAGGGTTTGTTGTGGGTAAGTTCGCCATGAAAAGAAATGCATTAACTAGACTCCCCACCGAAGGCCCCTTTCAAGGATGGAATTCTTCTTTAAACCTTTCTCTATCTTTTTTTTAAACCGAAGTAGACAAGATTTTCGATACATATGTGTTGAATTATATGTGAGTTTTGCTGAAAGTTGCACCTGTCAAAAAATGAACGTGAACATTTGCTGAAAGTTAGACCTGTCAAAAAATAGAAACCGTTATAACATCTTCCATGGTTGTATTTCGTTTATTATTATAATTAGTATGATTTGTGTTCTTTGCGATGAAAGCAGGTTTTATTTGTCATTAGGACAAAAAAAAAGATGAATATACAAACATTCGCTCAAAATAGCAGTTTAAAGAAAAATTCGGAAAGATTTTAGTTGAAGAATTCTAGTCATTTTTTTTCTATCAGTTTTCTTTAATCGAAAGGATATACTTTAATTATTCTTTGTTTTTAAAACAAATAAATTGTGGAACTAAACAGAATACATAGGTAGAAAAAATAAACAGAAATGCAAGAAGAAGTGAGGAAGGAAAACAATAAATAAATCAGCATAAATATTAAGAAAAAATCTTTTGGTGAATGCAGTGATTCAATGTTTTAACAATGTAATTAATGACTAGTTTCGTAGTTAAATTTTATTTACTAATTCTTCACATTTGCGAAAACCCAAGTATTATAACCTGGTTCTTTTTTATTTCCTGTTTCGAATCAATACAACAAAGCGAAAAATGAATGTAAATATTTATTGAAAATAACGGTTAAGAAATCTATACCAACAAATGCAGTTATTCAACTCTATTTTCCATTATTTCTTATTCATTTTTTCATATTCCATGGTGGAATTTTATGATAGTTTTTAATTTTTTTAAATATCATGTTTTGTTTTTCTCTCGAAATATGTACGACTATATTAAATAAAAAAAACTAATATGTTAAGTCGCCATTTAATAATGGTCTGAAGATAATTTAGCAACTTGCCTGTTGCTGGGAAAAAAATATTCCCAGAAAAATTTATTTTGAATTAGTTTGAAGATTTTTCTGTTATTAAATTCAAAGAAATTCACGTTATAACCATGTCCTGATAAATTTGTAACCATACATTTTAAAGTAATGAATGTCTTAACTATGCTTCGTTATAAATCGTTTTAACTCCAAACATCTATTCAATACTTCTAGAAATCAAGATAAAATTAAAAAATTCACAATGGGTATATCATTAACTAAAATTCACCTAATCAGTTCAGAATTAAGAATTATTCTTGGAATTATTAAGTATTATTGTATTCGTTTGGAACTACATTTGAATTATAATTGTTACTGAGTCAGTTTGGAATTGTTAAATTCCCTGTATTAGTGGGATTTACGTAAGAAATTTTTTTTGAATAATAAATGATATCGCTTTCAATAATATACCTTTTAATAATCTCTTTTTGGGGTATAACATACAACGGCAAGCAAGAACCCAAGTAACGTAAGGAAACACCCAGGACAGGATTTCATTTCTTGATCCATTTATTAGAATTGGTTGTTACAAAAATGGAACAAAAAAAAAGATATAAATGATTAAAGAATGATACCAAAAAAAATAATCTAAGATCTTATTTCAATTGCGCTTCCTAAGATTAGCATCTGTGATATCTGTTGTTATAGATACGATAACAGATGGTGAAACATTTATTTCATAACAGAAAATTTTAGAAGTCGAAAAACGCAACCAAAGAGTGCACAAAGGTTGCTCTTGCAGAAATCAAGAATACGATTGCTAAATAACAAAACATGCTAATAACAACACAATACAGCACGGGGATGAGACGATCACCATTTCACAAAAAGAATTTCGACTTGTGCTAGCACTTTCGTTTATATAGTTTCCCAACGAGGTATAGAATCTACCAGAAAGAATTGTAGCTTCGAATAGGGAAATCGTCATAATTTTTTCATATTCAAGAACTTTCATTATGGCCTAATTTGTCGTGCAGTAGTCAAATAGTGGCTTAAGTCGGCGATCATTGACTTGATAGCCCTTTAATATCCATTACGAATAAGTATAAATCTCTTTTCAGCGATTATAATATCGCTGCTAAAAAATAAAAATTCCTTTAAATACTATATTCTATTTACCCTCTTCCCGTCGCTATGCTAGCAACATTTTAATCTAATACCAAGTTCTTATGTTTTAAGAAGATTGAAAGATAGATTCTCAATATCAAAATTACAATGGGAAAACTGATTTATAGTTGTTTTTCATGTTTGAGATAAAAAGAAATTTATATCGGCAGTTGTAATACTAATTATTTAAAAATATTACTGATTGTTTTTTTTAAAAATATTGCTGAATTTCAAGAATTTAAAACTTTATATTGCATTTTTACCATTAGAAAGAAAAATATTTTGTTAAGGTAGTCATGCTTTAAAACACATTAAAATTTATTGCAAATTAGGGAACATGTTTTTAAAGTTTAACTTTCCTTATTCTATTTATTGTGAGGAACTTAACTGAAAATATCTTGTTTTGGGCAAGGAAATCTTTCAATATTTAAATTGTATACTTTCATTTACATAACAACGCGTTCTTTACAATTTATAATAATATTTTTAATTATTTTTTTAGCTATTTCTTGTAAATTTAACATTTAAACCACCAGCACAACATATGATAATTGAGATTTGAAGCTGTCTCAGAAAAATAACAATTAACAAAAATAATGAAATAGTATCAATATTTCATAACCTTGAATTTTAAAAAGTTTTTTTTAACTCACAATTTATTTTGCGAAACAGTAATCTTATTGTTAAAAATTCATTGTTATTTCGTATGTACATTCCATATTTTCTCGTAAAAAATTGCACCGAATTCAGCAAAAATTAAGATAAGAGAAATTAATTGTAAAATTTTTGAAGTGCTGAAGGTGATAAAAGGTTCAGTTAATAAGAAAATGACTGAAAATTTGCAAATTTTTAATAGTAACTTCAAAACATTTTACTACACACGAAACGTTTTATATTATCTTAAAATTCAAAATTTCACTTTCATAATGATATAAAATTTATTTTCTTTCAATATTTCTGCTATATTGTATTTTTTATTTAAAAAAGTTTTATAAATTATTGAATAAACAAACGTTGATGAGTTTTGGAGAATTCAGCCATGAGAAACTTTAAAAAAATCTAATTAAATAATCAGAAGACGATTTAAAAAAAATAGTCATCTAATTATTTAGATTATTTTTTTAAAAAAAATCGTTTGATTAAATATTGATTTTTAATACCGTCTAGATGAATAATCACAATTATCTGATTAAGTAATCAGTTGCGTTCATTTTAATAAAAAACATCTTTTCTGGTAATTAAAATATGTTTTTCTTTGTTAATGTTTAATATAAAAGTGGATTTTTTTACACACAAAAAATATCATATACATAAAAATATTTCAATCCAAAGCCTGAATACATTAATTCTTCTATCTCGTAAGCAAAATCAGTAATTTCAAAAGTCATTTACATCGTTTAACAACTCCAAGGCCTGAAAGCTTTCAATTATGTACAAGAACTAGAGAAGAAAATTTTGAGGCAGTATCTTTTGTCCTTCAATTGCAGGGGGAATTTTAACGGCATTTTCGATTTTTAAAACGAATTATCCACAATAAAACAAATAAAAACATTAATTATTTTCAGTGAAAATAATTTCCATCCTAAAAGGTTCTACATTTGATATTTGGTACTCCGCCAAGATGCTGGATGAATTTTCATTTCAAATTTTTATATTTATTGTTTTTCCACGTTTTTAATTGGTTCTGCGCTTAAGTCATGACGCATAATTTTACTTTCTGGCGACAATCTTTTTTGGGTAATCTCACTAAAATGATGCCAGATGAGTATTATATATGTTGCTTTTGTTTTTAAATAGAAGACGCCACCAGACTAGGAGTTAATAGTTAATATGATTAATGATTCTTTTGTGTTGGATTCGGCGTTATTTTTAATTAAGCTTTTGCTCACGAAAAATTGTTTTCTGAGAAAATTTTCTGTAATCTATTATTAATACAGATATGATTAGTTTTGGCAGATGTTTCAAGAAAAAGAAATTGAGTAATGTGCATGCAAGAAATTTTGGATAGTCGCCGATTACTTTGAGAGAAACAATATTTATGGCGTTCTGCTAACTATGCCAGTACTATAGTGTGCTGTGATGGTATAGAAATATGTAAAAGGATACGATAATAAAAAAAATTAATGGATTAATTTGCCTTTTTCTGGTATGTGAAAGGAACAAAAAAGTGCAATTAGTCAAAAAATTCGAATTCGAGACTTAGACGAATTTCGATGTTTTGGATGTTATTGACAAAATATTAACATAATTTTTAAAACTAAATCCGGCTGTGAAGACATGAACTCAAAAGCGTTTTAGATAGGTGCATAAAATTAGGCATGTTTTTTTTACAGAATAATTTTAAACTTTTATCAAATCTTAAACGAATTCCAATCACATGAAGTCTGTCAAGTAAAAATAGCTGCAAAATGTAAAAAGCTAGATAAATAAAATTTAATAAACTTAAAATACAGTTTCATATCAAATATTTCAAAGAATTGACCGTATGTCAGTCTGTACTTTAGCATACACACAAGTGCGGTAAATTGAAAGCTCAGAAATTCAATTAAAATACATTTTTCCTGCAATATTTGTATTAAAACTTTAGTTCTGCGTCCCATTTTGGTGTTTCTCGATCGAAAATTGGATCCAAAATGCATCTTCTATCTTCTTTGTTGTACTACAAGGCACAGAACTCTTTTGAGTGAGACTTAATAATTATTGAACATTCGTGTTGACTTTACCCGAGGAACACAATTTAATACGCCTTTTTTGCCCCTCTCCCCATTAAAAGTAAATCGTCATTAATGAGGCTTGGTAAGCTCCTTTTAATTTAAAAATCGCCCAGTATCAGATATCCTATTAGAAGACTCCATTTTGCTCATAATTTTAAATATTTAGTATCACTTAGTAGCAGTTTTTCTAATAAATTGTCGTCGTTGCGCTAACAATACAGCTGTTTGTATTCAGATGAAAATCGTGAAAGGATATATTGTCGCTATGATTGCCTAGTTGAATATATATAAATGAACTTATACAAAACCCCAAAAATCCGGATTAATGATATTTGGTTTGCAATCTTGTTGACTAAATTGCACGTCCGCATCAAAATTTGAATTGTTCAGTTATTGAAAAGATTTCGTTTTTTTTTCTTCTTCTCATTGTACTACAAAGCTAAAGTCATGTTGCTCAAGTATACGAGATAGTCAAAAAAAGGGGGGGGGATGGGCTCTCATAATATGAACTCTTAACTTCTTACTCTATAAATGTTCACGCAATAAATTTAATTTATGCTAATGATATACTATGTTTTTTCTACTGTGCGTTTCAAAAAATTGTTTTGTTTCAATTTCCTTTTCTCTGGATGTCAAATTTGTAATTAGTTTTCACACTTAAACGAACCTGATAATACTTGACTTATAAATAATTAATATAAAGTTGCTCAAATTTAATTTTTGACCCATAAATAACCAGAATACATTGTTCGAATTTTATAATTATCTGAACACTGTAACTAACATCTGATTTTTGAGAGGCTGGCATATAATCATTCGAATCTACGATTAATTAATCCTTGTAATTGATATTTTCTTCAAAATTTCTATTATAGACTTATTCAAACTTGCAGTTAATTGAACATCATCACTAATATCTGATCTCTGAATTACCAACAAAAAATATGTTCAAATCAGAATTTAACTGAGCTTTGTAACATTGTATATTTATTTGACCTCGAAATTTCTGCCATACCGTTGTTCAAGTTTGCAATTAAAGCAACAATGTAACTAATATTTGACGTCTAAATCGTCACCATATGGAACTCGCTGACCCATTTCTTCCATGCTCTTGAACAAAGCAATTTTTACGTACATGTTTATTCGAATCCTAGAGCATCTAACAATTATGTCGAGCCGTTTGCGTAAACGATGAGTCCGAAGAGCAAGGGAGCAATTAAGGGCTTTTGGAAGCTCTTACGTTATGACATCTTGGGTGGGATGACACGGAACAACAGCCTTGGCCAACTTGTTTGGCCTTTCTCCTTGCTGCCCAGTTCGACATTTTGGAAATGACACTGACGCTAGAAAAGGAAAGGAGGGGAGAAAACGAGGGGGGGAGAAAAAGGAATGTTTCCGAGTCGTGAAGTTGCGTCTGAACATGCGAAAGGGAAGAGAAGCCCGCATTTTGCAGAAAATAGCTGTAATTTGGATTAATTTGGGCCCAATTAGGTTTAGCGGTTTGTTTGCCGAGTGATTTTCTTAGTTGTGGCGTGTTTGTTCTTTGCTTTTTACTTCCATATTGTTTGAATTCTATAAATAATTGGTTATAAATGACATGTTAATTACAGAAATCCATCTGCAATCTTGCGCTCTCATTTAAACAGAAAAAAAAAAACAAATGTTTCTGTTTATTGTGATTTTTTAAAAAAAACAGGCATATTTTCGGATGCCTTTGTAACTTTAACAGAGGTCTGGAATTTTAACGCACCTGACATGTTAATTACTAACTGACTCTAGCAAACCAGCTGTTTTGCTGTGGTTATTGATGATGTTTCATTTTAAGCGTTTTAAAAAAATTGCCCATGAATCCGTTAAATTGTTGTGCATAAATAACGTGGTATATTGTTTTACATCTGGTCCGTGTGCATATGAATTTTGATAGAATCCAATTCCAAGATATCAAAGCGCTATTAAAAACGTAAATATACGATTCATTTATTTATAAATATAGCTCTTAAATTTATACTTCACGAGTTATTCAAAATCTTATATTCTATTGCAATTCTGCAAGAGGTGGGTCATAAGACATGTTAACTGCAGTAATACCTCTATAATCTTGCTTTAAAAAAGCAAACATACTTTCTAGATTTATTATACCCCTAATAGAAGTCGGGAATGTTGCGACGACTGACATATTATTACTAATTGACTCTAGCAAACCAAATTTTTTTGCCGTAGACATTGGTTATATTTCAGTTTAATTGTTTATAGAATACATTTTAACAACATCTTTTATACATTTTATAAACTATACAGACTTTAAACAGAATCCTTCTTTAGCTTTCAACAGCGGCAAAAATTCATAAAATATTTGATAAAATGAGGCAAACGGTTTGAATTTTAGGGCAAAAATGTAAACAATTTTTAAAATTTGAAATAGTGGAAAATTTATTGTTGTGCCACAGCATTCTCGAAAGTTATTACAGAAAAACGAACAAATGATGTCAAGTTTATTTTTAATTAAAATCCAAAGCATTCGCTTTCAGAAGCGCATTCCCATTTTTTAAAGTTTATCCATAAAAATTGTTAGTTTCAGGTCCAATTGTCTGGACAATACAGAACGAATAGGCACAAATTTTTCTTTAACGGCTTAATTAACTAATAAGGATCTTATTATGATTTTCAGATTAGATTAAATGGCAATTAGAAAACACATCAGCTATTTTTCTCTTTAGATTTGATTGCAAACTATTTTATTCATAATTTTTGTGGGGAACAAGAGTACATTAAAAACCGAATACAATGCAAGATGGAACTCGGAATCTCTTTTATTCGTTCCTTTTTTTGGCTACTTGTTCCATATTGACAGTGTCTAAATTCATAATTCGAAAAGCCTCTAATGGAATATGCTATTTACAATGCATGGGGATTGAGAAAGAGGGGGAATTTTCCTTCACTTGAAGTTGAATAATATGAAAATAAATTAAATAGTAGTAGAAAAAATATATTCTTCCACGACGAATTTCGTTTGTATGAATATTGTGTTCAATTAAAATTTAGCTTGAAAAATATGGCATTTCTATTTTTATTTTTTATTCGATTTATGTTATTCAAACCACCTTTGGCGATTAGTTAATTCGCCAACAATATTAGTTGCATTTAGTTTCGATTAAGTTAATCCTGTATAACTTATTATTCACAGTTTTTTTCAAGATGTTTTAATTGCCAAATTGTGACAGATATCAGGTATGTGTAATTCTAAGGCCTTTGCACCGATTCAGTTCAATGCTTATGTGAACTATTCTAATATTTAATCTTATCATAGGGCTTAAAAATATAAAGACCTAATTCATCTATCTTCAATTTGCACGGAATGATAAATGAATCACATGACTGAATATTTAAAACAATGAAAACCATTTAAATGTCAAGTCAATAATGAAAATTATTGTTGAAAATTAAAATATCTTTAAAAAATGATCATTCATCACAAATCTGTGCGACATTCTAATTTATCATAATAAAGTGAATTTTTTCAAAAAAAAAAAATGAAAGTCACAGAAGAATTATTTTTGCGCAATTATAATTTCTGAAATTGTAGCATTATTATTAATGTTAAAATCTCATTTAATTAAAAATTAAACCTGCTTAGTTTTTAAATAAACAAGGTTTTAAGAAATCGCACAAAGAAGCTGCACATTTCTATCCTCTAAAATATATTTGCACAAAATTCTGCCTCGGCAAATCAACTTATGCGTATACATTATTGTACATTACTATTAAGAGATTTAAAAGATTGGAATAACACAGTCTAATTTTACTATTTGTTTTTTTTTTAGTTTTAAATGAATTATAGCAAACGCGATAATTGTTTTGTTTGTATCTTCATCTGTTGGATATTCAATTAGCTAACTCTTCAAGAATGAAGCGAAAATAAATATGGTTTTAAAATTAACATTTCAGACATCATTTAATCAAAAAAAACGTGAAAATCTCTTTTAATATTTAATTAAATTTTTAAAGAAATCATCAGAGCTACAGATTTATATGCTTTAAAATATACTGACATAAAATTCTATAGCTGTAATTCAGCGTGCATGCACCATTACGTTAACAGAAATTTAGGCGATTAGAATGTTTAATTAGACTGAAAGATTAGTTAATTAACTTTTCAGTAATAGTAATCGGACATCTGACTATTATTTTTAATTAAACAGTACATAATGCTTGTTTTACTAGTATCTTCTTCTAGTGGGTATTCATTTCTCTAAAATCTTCAAGAATGAAACGTGGCTCATTTGAATGCTAATTTCACTCTTTCACTTTAAACGTCATAACGATAAAAAAAAAAGTGAAATCGAAAAACTTGTTAATTACAGTATTTGAGTTGGAGGACCTTTCCACTTGTAGAGTGATGATCCAATAAAATACTCCAGAACGTCTCTGCAGCATACTTATTATATCAACCGAAGAGTTTCCGTTTACGACCCTAAGTTAAAGAGACATAAAATTCCTCTCTCATATTAAGAAGTAAAAAGGGACACGCTGTAAAAGTAAACAACTTCGCCACTTTCTGACAATGGCACACTCTGTTTTACGATAGGCTCCTTTGCTAAGGGCGTTCCAAATATTATTATAGTAGTAGGATTTCACTGTTGAAGTGTTGCGACCTTTTTTTTTTCTTTTTGTGTATTTTGATGGTTTCCATGCTTTTCTTATGTGGAAAGAATTTTTCAGCAAGCCGATTGGGTGGTTTTGGGATTCTATAAGATTAATTTCGAGAAGATGTCAAAGAATATTTTAATCTAGGTTGGGGATATTCTCGTTTTCCTCGTGTAATGCTGGCAGCTTTCGGTGACCAGCTGTTCACCAATCAAATTGATAATTAGCTGCCTTTGGTGGTCATTTGGTCCATCAGGGCTCGTGGTTGCTTAAAATTTCAATTAAAATGTTTTTTGTTACTTAATCCTCTAGGAATCTCCAGCAAAATATTTTAACTTTTCTTATCAAAAAGGTTTTAAAAACAAATTATTGCTTCGAATTTAATTTTTTGGAAAGCTTTGTGCTATATGTTCTCCGTGCTCTGTATTTTCTGTCTAAATCCTTATACTATATATCCGATTATATTCCAAGAGAATTCATCACTGTTTATAGTGAAGGCACTTTAATAATTTTTCACCGTTGTTTGATTCTGTTATGAAATATCAATGAATGCAACAAAACTTCAAAAACTGGGTGGGTTTGCATCTCCGAATTTTTCTCGCATGCTCTCCAATTAAGATGTTATTCCAGAGAATGCCCTGTATGCATTGACATTCAATAGTTACGAAATATTAACTTTGGTGTGGAATTGGCACTTTTACTGAATTTGGAGTCATCGCCTTGCTGGAAAATGAAATTTCCACATAAAACCAATTTTTTAGCACTTTCCTTCAGGTTGCTATGACCATATTGTTCATACAACTTGCTACAGAAATTTCTTAAATCATAGTCAGAGATGTAAGTACTGAAACTATGCAAAATGTCATTAGACAAGCTGGATATAAAAGTCAAATTGTTAGAGAGAACCTTCTCATTAGATTGCAAATTCATAAAAAAGAATTTGAAGTTTTCAAAAACTCATCAATTGAAGACCCGTAGCTTTAGGAAGTTATACTTAATGATTAAAAAAAATCAACATTTTTGCCAGTGGCAGCCGTTACAACATGTAGAGAAAACCTAATACTGCTTTGAATTCAAAAAAATTTATATTTTACAGTTAAAAATCAAGGTGACTCCTGATTTAGGGGGGGGGGGTATGGCTTTATCCGAGATAAGAAATTTATTTCTTATTGATGGCATAATAAACCATACCACCAAAAATTGGTTGAATCAACACCTAGACGTCTAAAGGTTATTATAAAAGCCAAAAGGCATGCAATTAACTATTTACACTTTCTTTCTTTGCGAAATATTACAAAAATTCCGTTCCGTTGGCGTATTTTCCAGTTTTTTTGAACCAAAAATCTGGTAAGGTTTTTTTTAATGCATCTGATATTTTTCAATTTAAAGTTCAGTTTTTTCGTTGATTTTTCTTTATTTTTGTTTTAAATTAAACCATTTGTTATGTGTAAAAATAAAAATATGTTTGGACTTCTAGTTAATGTGTTATTAAAGTCTGATTTATCAAGTAAAATTAAGGTGTAATTTCAATTTTTTGAGCGACTATATGTGCTTTAAATTCTGTAATTTTAAGTCTAACAATCTGGTCTGCAGAGAATCAACTCTCTCTTTCACAGGCATTAGTTTTTATTTTTAGTAGAGATAGAAGAGGCGATCTTCATAGCCAGCCGCTAAAAGTAATATAAATCAATCTTCATGATGGGTGCGCTAACATCTGTTGATTCGGTCATGGAAAGAAGGACAGAACAAACATTAATCTCGTACATAAGGAATGTATCAAAGATTCGTTTCCTTACTCGGTTGTCCACTGAAGAAAAGGAAGAAAATGGCTGAAGTAGAAATCAATACAAAAAGGCTTGGCTAAAGAAATCACCAAGATCGTGAAAAGGATTTAGTTCCTTTTAGATTTTAGGTCAAATAATCCGAAAATTCAATTTACACTGGAAGTCTGCGTCTAGAAATGGCCTACAAATTGAAAGGTGCAGTTCGAACTCTATTTGTCCTCTCTCGCATGCAAAGCACACAACGTTTTGAAATCGGCAAAAAGAAATCTTTACGGTTCAGATATCTCCGAGTAAATAATAAAAAAAATTCCGTGAATGGAATTTCATCTGTCCGTCTGTGAAATGATAACTTGAACGCTTTCAGGAGGAAATTTATTCGAATGTTTGTGCTCTCGTGTGCTAATTAAAGAGAAAGTGGTGTAACCGTTAAGGAATTTGAATTCGAACGTATATGACATATCTCCACTTTTTAGACATCTCAGTTCGAAAAACAAATTTTTGAAAAATGTCCACTCGACCTTCTGTACGTCTGACAATATAATATATAACAACAAAACCCAGAAAGCTAGGCAGATAAAACTGGACGCTCACATGTAACTTCTATAGCGTCGAATTTGACAGAAATTTTGACTGGAGGTTGATCGTCTGCTTTTCAATCATGTCGTGTGTATCTGTACGTTCGAAAACATGCAAACACGATGGCTCAAAAGCGTGAAAACTTGAATATATCAAATTGGGTATGCAATTTTGTGAATACTAGTGTAGCACTGAATCAAATGTTACTTTCAATCATTTAGGAAAAGCGCGTATAAGGCATAAATTCCATTTTCGAATACTATTAACCCCATGCCAAGAAGAATTCGACAAAGGTCATGCGATATAGTGAATAAAATGCTAAATACATGCCAAATATTAATATTTCTAAACTATTCTACACCAAATTGTAAGGCATTCTTTATGATAACACATTTGAGATTGTATGCGGGAAAGTTTTTGGAAGACCGCATCCTTTGGATTGACAATTACAATAGCTTCTATACTTCGTATAGGAAAAATTAAAAATGCATTAAAAAATTCATATTGAATATACAGCATTAGTTCCTAAAGTACCTTTGGTCTATGGTGTTCTATATACTTTTGGTATTTAGCCAATACTTATTTATAACAAATAGAACTGAGAATGTTATTAGTTGTATACTGAATTGTTCTGAATTGAATCGAAATATTTCCTATTTCCGATATTTTGTTTCTTAACCATGTAATTCTCTATGAATTGTATGAGGCATTTCGTTCCTTTTTTCTTAATTCAAAATGATAGTAATGGCATACTGCTTTTCTATCATAGCTTGTGATAAAAACTAAAATAACGAACAAAATGCAGCATTTAAATGCCAATTAATTTTCGCATTAGAATCACTAACAACCATTTCTTGCATTTGATTTAAAGAGAACAGCTTATGATTGACAATAATCGCCTGCAAGTTTGAAATGTCGAGAGATTTATTGGACATGAAAAAACAGCGAGTTCTGCTTTATAATTCACGTAATGGCAACGTAAATAATGTGGCGCCATATAAAAACAAGGGTTACTGTGATTTTGCATAAGAGCAGACGTGCTTTGCTATTTTTCGTCATGCTCCCGAGGATAATCTGCAATAAATTGAAACAGTTTCAAAACTTCGATGGGATGCAGTTTAGAGCTTTTAATGTCCATCTACGAGGAAGAATTATAATTTATATCTATGCTAATCGCATATAAATGGGTATCGAATTTTTTCACTAGAACAATGGCGCCATTACTGGCAGAGGTTATTTTTCAGAAATCTCCCTAATGAATCACATTATTCTCCCCTTTTTTTATTTTGAATGCAAGACCAAAACCAGCAGCTGAAATTAATCGCTTTAAAAACAATAACGACGAAACGAATTTATAAGAATTTTAAATCGAGACTTTGGGGAAGGGGAGGGGGACTTATTTATTGCGAAGAAGAAAAAGACATTAGGCGTTTTACGCGTTTTTAATGTATTCAGTATACTAATAATTTATTTTAGTCTAATTTTTCTTTATTTTAGAAACTTTGCGAAATCTTATTTTTCTATACGTGTGCCATTAAAAGAAAGTAGTGACAATTTTTGAGAACCTAACGAAAGTTATTAATACATAAATCCCCTACTTAATTATTCTACGAATATAGTTTTAGGAAAATTAATAAACATCAAAAAATTTATAGTTGATCAAATGGGATATAACATAATTAATTAAAAGGATGATTAATATTATAATTAAGTTATACGTTATTTTTATTAAATATTGGTTTTACACATCGCAATGAATTTCCTAAAAATTTATTTATTGCAGTTAAAATCTTAAAGAAATCTATTTATATGCCTTTTTTATAGCTTGACAAAATATACCGCCTAGGCAGCTACCAAGTTGTTAATTGCTGGCGGCCCGGCCTAGGGTAGCGAATCTTCCTTTTGATTTGTGTGTCCTGGGTTTGGACCTGCATGTTTCACCTCCTGTTTTCCATCTGTGAGATGTGAGAAAGTGCTCATCTGTAATAAGGAGGTTATGCAAGCGAATGTGTGTGACATCTTCACATTAAATATAGAAGTCAGAATTTTGTCGTCGAGTGCTCAGTGGTCTTTATTCTCAAGTTACCGCACCCCCTTTCCTTTGTAAAGCGGACACAACATTATCAAGTTGATAATTCGACGCTGATTGTATATCACTAAATTTTAAGATTCAGCGAAGGCTAATTCTTCATTTGGACACATAATAGTCACTTTTAGCATTCAGCCGCCCACCCACAATATCAATAGTATTAATTTTAACTAACCATCACATATGAAATACATATCATATCAAAGGAAACTCGTATTTTAAATTATAACAGTTATTTTTTAAATATATATATATGGACTATATTCTGATTTGTTAATTGTGCATATAAAGATGCGAAATTGGTGAAATTACTCTTTTGTTGAGAAAATGGACCATGTTTAAGTTTATGTTGTACATCGTTTTGAAAGTAGCTGGAGAAAGAGAACAGTGACCATTGATGATGGCGTATTTACAGGATGTTTAAAAAAGAGTGGAATTTTCTATTTCCTTAAATATTTTATCTAGACAAGAGTCTAATTTTAAAATTTCCTTCATTAAGGAAGATGTTGTTTGAAAACACTTTAGCTTCTTTGGAAATTGGTTGCAAAAAGTTTAAAAAGTTGTTTTGTGTATATGCTGCTACGTAAAAATGGCAATTAATTAACTGTTTGTCTTGTATTCACATGTACAAAGATACAGACACGGATATCCGCCCACATAGTTTCTCGTTTTTAGTTACGAGATTCGCAAAAATACCCTTATTTTTAAATTTGGGTGGATTAATCAAAAATGAGATTTTTTAATATCTCCTTTAGAAAATAAAATTTAAATGTAATTTAATGTATTTGTAAAATAATTGCAAAAAAACTTGTTTTAACAAAAATAAATTTGGACATTTTTTAAATAATACAGCTGTATATATTTTTTAGAATCAAAATATTATAAAATTGGCTAAGGATATTTAATTAGAAATATTTAAATATTATTCCAAAATATTTTATTGTAGTTTAAATGAGTTCGAATGCATTGTCTTCCTGAAGCAGAACATGGAATACTTTTTAATACCTCGCGGCCTCAGTTTTTTCATAAAAAGTTAGTCTGTAGCCAGTTGGCTATTTTGCTTATTTGACAACGACTTTTTTTTGAAGTCAGTTCTAACATTTTGTTTAATCTAACTGGAAATTTCTTTTTCAATAAATTTAAAAAAGGGAATTCGAAAATTCCCCGTAGACAGACGTAATAGCTTACTCTTACGTTATTAAAATTCTTGGTGGTCTTCGGAATTTTATATAAGCTTGCCCTTAAACTTATCAGCTTAACACTTTTAACGCATTAAACTCCCAGAATTAAAGTGATCAAAACCGAAACAAATAAAATATTCGGAAAGAAATGCGAAAAACTTCCGATAATTAGAGCCATGAGGTTTATTTGAAACATTGAGAAAAAAGTTCATTTATTGTGATAAGAGGTTTTAGAAAACTCGCAAGGGATTAAAATAATCATTAAAAGAACGAAATATTCGGCATTGAGAAAAAAAAATCCTAAAACCCTAAACAAACAAGAATTGAAATTGCTAAGTAAAAAAAATTTTTTTTTGTAAAAAAAATCCATTAAAATCATTATTTGTTTTTGCTTTAATAAAATGATGCAAGTCGAATGTAATTTTCTTATTTATTGTCTTAGTCTTTACTAGCAATTAAAGGGAATAAATTGAATTTATTGCATACTGGTGACATACACATCTTTGATCTGGGGCTACTCAATATTGGACAGATATCCTTTAAAAGAAGCCAATTCTTAATTATAATTAAAACTTTAACAATGTTTTGTATTTTTTACAATAGCTCCCGAAAACAATGTATAAAATGCTGGGTTAAAAATTAATCATTATCTTACCAATGACATTAATTTAGCTATATAACGAAGCTTTCCTTAATGTAAGGAATTCAATAATTTCATATAATTTTCCACAATAAATTATTACGCTGTTGAAATGAATTCAAACCACATTCATTCTATCGTTTCAAATTTAATCTAATCAAAGCTTGAAGAATCATATTTAGTATCTATGTAGTTTGCATGATGAATAAAAAAATTGAAGTTACAGTGTAGCAAAAGTAAGAAGGCAGATGAACTAGAAATTACATTTTTAGGAAGACTATGATAACATTAGATCGGAAATCGAAGGTTACTGTTACAAAAGTTCATATATATAAACAACATAACGTTTGTAAGACTATCGAATTAATAGGTTTTATTTCTTTTGGAAATTTAATGCTTTAAAGTAATATGTTGAAGATATTATGAACACAAAATTGTGTTTCAATGCTTTAATTGAAATTAAATCTACCAATATCATTGGTGGATCAGTTGATTGCTAAAGACAGGTAATAATTTTTATGGTTGTGATTCCATGCAAGAAATTTTCAGTGGACTACATTATCGAACACAGCACTGAAAATAAATTAATTGCTTCAGATCTTACGGGGATCTGGAGTCCCTTCTTCAAAGGATAAAATAATAAAAAGAAATTTTATGATTTTATTTTTTATATTAAAAGGAATATTATATTTTTCCACAAACATATATTTTATATTTATATATAAATCGGGAATATTATTATATCGGGAATTTTATATATATCGGGATTATTATATTTTTATATAAAAGAAATTTATATATTTCCACAAACTTACGATGGGGAAATACAAGGCAATAAGGGGATGAGCTACAAAGAAACCGAAAATCAAACAATTTACAATTTAAAGACACGAGATTAAACAAGCTACAAGCTAATACAAAAAAGAGACATGGGATTAAACAAGCTAGTGCAAAAAAAGAGTCCTGGGATTATACAAGCTAGTGCAAAAAAAAAAAAGACTCTGAATTAAATATGATAATGCGAAAAGGGGGGGGGTAGACCCGGGATTGAACAAGCTGCAATGAAGAGAACCAAGTTTAAAGGCCAACCTAAAACAAACGACAGACAATATCTGTAAGAAAGACTAAGGAGTAATGCTCTGTCACCAAAGTTGAATTCTTTTGGCTTGATTTCCAATTCTGTCAGTTTTTTTAATAGCAATTCTCAAAGACGTTTATTACCATCTTTTGTAGCCATCCAAGAAGACGATTTTGGTTAGTTTTTGAACAATTGACAGGGCAGTGTCTTGCTTGGCAAGAAGCCGGACTAGAATCTTACGGGAATAAATTTTCTACGGAATTAAAAAAAGTTTCTATTTGAATCATGTTTTCGTAAGCCCTGAGTGTTTTCGAAACTCGTCAGAAATGTTTCTTTGGAAAGAATGAAGGATGCTACTGTGGGCGACAGGAACTAGTGACACTAATTGCATCCTTCTAGAGTGGGAAATTCAGTAAAGGGAAAATAATGAATTCGAACTTAATTTCAACTTAATTTAGTATTCTCATGAGGAATCATTCCTCGGGGGGTTATTACTGAAAAATTCTATTTACAAACTTCTAACCGTAGAAAGAATAAGTTAGTTTCTACATTTATTATTCTTGCATTGATCTATTTTCAATTCACTTACTTGTTTACTGTATTGTTAATTCCTCTTATTTCGCTATAGTATTTGATTTTATTTATTTACTACATTATTTTATTGTAATTTAATCTCTTCATATTTCAGTTCTGAATTTCAACTGATTTCTTAAAATCTTAACATAAATAAGCCATCGAGGAAAAATAAATTTAAGCTCTGTATACTTATTATATAAGACAAAAACGAAAATACTTTAAACTTTTGAAAGTGCAAAAATTAATTAGATATTCAATTAAAAATTTTAGAAAAAAATTAATAAACCAAAAATATTTTTTATTAACTTAAAATTTTAGATTTTCTCTTTCATATGATGAAAATTTCTCGTCCCTGCAAATTTCCTACAAATTTTATTAACTTTTTGAAATGTAATAATTGAATAAATAGTAACTTTTTCCGAAAATTGCCTGTATCGGTGTTTTTTTAAAAGATTGTTTTATTCAAAAGATATTCTAATTTTAATTTAAAAATATTGAAAGTCTTTTGTGTATCATGATATTTTGCTAGTAGCGTATACATTACAAATATTAGACATGAAATTATTTTAATCTGAACAAAAACTACTAGTAATTTTATTTTTAAATGACTCTTACTGAAGAAGATATTTTTATTTAACAAAGAATGGAAATATTTCTATGGAGTAATACGCGAATCTCAAAATTTCGCATGCATTAAAAAATATACAGAGTTTATATATACCCCCCCAAACACACATAAAATTAGAAAACTGCATTTGTAGATATTATCGTTTGTTTTACTGAATAAATTTGACCCCGCGTTGTTAAATGCTTTATTTTAGTTAAGTATTGCCTTAATTCGGGAAATGAAACACGTTAACGTTGAAAATTTCATTATAAATCCGGTAGTAAATGTGGATTATTTAATATATTAAAATATCAATCTCGTTCCATTTTTGTAAATTTAATGCTTCTGTTAGAATTCAATTCTAGTAGTTTTTCTTGCTTCAGATATTAGGAACGAATAATGCAAGTGGAACTTTTGCTGTTTTGTTTTATTTATTTTTTCTCGCTTTCTATAAATCAGGTTTTTTTCAACGATAAAAGAAGAAAGAAATCTTTGCTGACTCCAACTTTTAATTTTGGTTTGGTTTTTCGGCAATGGAGCCTTTGGACATTTTCAAAAGTTTTTGGCTCGCGTCCAAGATCGCAATGAACTGGCTTTGTTTCTTTCTACAGAGGATTGTTTTTAGTGTACTGGGAAGAGAGCGCTTCAAATTTATTGTTCTTTTCTAGATCTTGTATATTTTAATGACTACACCTAATTATGGTTGTAATAACTGGTTCGGAGCACTGTTGAATGAACGAGTTCATCCGGAACGTTCTATTTGAACCCTTTTCAACGAAGCTGTTCGTTAAAATGTTTGACAGAGCTCTCTATCAATTCTAAATAACTTCTCCGAAAAGAGCATTTTGTTTTGACTGAACCGCCGGTTTAACAGTTGTCACTGTAATTAAGTCGTGGCAATTTACCTGCAGTTTATCTACTTTGAGCTGTTGTTTAAGAAAAATGCCGATAAACAATTGCAGGTGATTGACTGACAAATGGTGTTCGTGTATTTGTTAAATGTTTATATTTACTTTGCCCGTAACATACAATTAGGGAAGTAAGTTATGTTTTCAACATCTAAATATTTTTAGATGTAATAAAATAAAGAAAGGAATTACAAAAAGCTATTTAATAGAGGGATCCCTGAATTCTGAAAATATTTTACTGTATATTAATGGATGATGAAATAATTTATAATACAGATGTCTGTATTCTTTGTTTGATAAAATAACAAAAATATTTTAAATATAAATTATTCTTTTTATTTCTATATTAATTCTATACGATTCCTGTATGACTCTTTTTATTTCTATATGATTAAAAAGATTACTACTTAAACAAGAATAAATATTATTTAAGCTTACCAAACTATATAATTTGTCCAGAGTGCATGATCATTACTATTTACTTTCACAATTGTTTGTGGATTTTTTCAAATAATAAATCAAATTCTTGTTGTCGAATGTTTTGGAATTCAGTCTGCTTTTCTACTTGTTTAAACTTTAGTTTACTGTAGAATATTCATTTTAAACAATAGGTGTGAAAAAATTAATAAGAAAAGATGCATAACTTTAGTATGGGATTTTGATGTCTGCATTTCGAGACCGGATGTAGTTTCTGTTTTTGTAATTAAGCAAAAATCAAACTTATTGATTTGTCAGGAATTTGTGAATGTTTTTAATATGAGCTATGCTCTCCTAGTGTATATGTATGTAGAGTAGGCCTCTAGTGAACTCTACTGTATGAAGCATGAAAATATTGATTTATAAGATGATTAAGATGATAGCCAGTAAAACAATCTACTGCGTGATTAGTTTTGCAAACATTTGTCGAACAGAGTGCATGATCATAGCTATTTAATAGCCGAACAATGGCAAGGTTCCGTATACCGGGGGGGGTATATATTGCTGCAATATCTGCGGGTTTGCTAGGAAAAGACTAAGTCAATGACAAGTAAAAAATTCCCATTTCACTTAGTCCTTATAAAGTCAGTAAGTCTTTTTTAAAGTTATTTTTTACTTACATGCAAATTTACAGAAAGCAATTTATTTGCAGTTCTATTTTAAAATATGAAATCTTTGCTTGAAATGCTAAAGCTGTGTGCAAAATCTTGGTACATCTTGCAATTTACATTTTGTAATTATCGAATTCACTTACTTACTAATAGATTGACATACAGATTGATAGGTGCTAATCTCTTGATGAGATTTGTTCACACTTAATAAAAATCATTTTTGATCATAAACAAAATTTCATTTATCTAGCTATTTTCATTTTCTAAATATTACGTTCATTTGCATTATTACAGGCAAGGAAACTTCATATGGATGTATTTTGTTCAAAATGTAATTTCTACATAGTTGAGTCTCGATTAACGAGAACAAATCAAAATGTACAAATATGATTCGTTGAAAGAGCGTGGTTTCGCAGAATATGTGACGATGAAATATTGTGACACCAACACAGGATTGATCCGTATCATTTTGTTTTGAACGCTTGTTTGCAGAAAAGCTTTATATTCATCTAAACAAGATTGGGTCGGATAGCTCTGACGAAGGAGATTTCATGATGTTTGAGCAAGTGCCCATGCAACCTTAATTGATCAGATTATATCTCTGGCAAGATTATAGAACGGGAGAGGGTAGCAAAAACATCGACGGATGGTAGAAGGACATATCCATGGAAGAACTTGTGAAATGGGTCGGGGATATCATGGTTAGTGGAGCGTTGGACTCTAATTCCTTAGGTTGTGAATTAGAACCTCGCTGGCCGAAGTGTGTTAAATCTGTCGTGGTCACAAAGTCCTTCATGTCGAGAGTAATACTGGGGGTACTAAATCGGAGTTGACTGTTCTCGATTTTAGAACTAAATTGCGATCTACGGATGGATGAATGAATGAAAATGCATGAATGAAGTCCAACCCTTGAACAGGGCTTAGGACTTGTATGAGCCAGAAGTCAGACTTCTGCCCTCGGATGCTTAGAGACCAATACCTCAGAAGCTACTGCATTCTTCCTTCGGTTGTAAAGTGGAATACGACTACAACTTGTGAAATTACATTCTATTCCATAATAAAAATTTCAGAAGCAATACTCAACTGAACAACAATCTTCCTGTGAAACAAGAGAGCTGCTGAATGTAAGGAATATTTCTGCATGGCACACAGAGGAGGATCACTCTAAGAAGGTGCCGCTATGCGTTTTACAAAACTTAATGCCTGGAAGATGGAGCTTCGCTCGACAGTTTTTAAAACATTGTCTTTTTACGGAGAAAATATTTAGATATGAATCATATACAGATAGCATGCGAATATTCTTCAATCTTAGATACATATGAACTGGCTGAAATCATCCGCCATATTACAGCATTCATTTCATAGTCCATCCAGCTTTATTATATTTTTAAGCTTATAATCAGAAAAAAGAAGTAATAGCTAGTTATAAAAAATATCTTTTTGGGAAAAATTGTTTTTAATGAAAGGTACCTATACAGATAAACGTAAAAGATAATGTATTAAATATAAATATATGGTAAAAATATTAAGTAAAAAGCACTATTCAAAACCCACAACACAAACGGCATTTATGCTGTTCTTATTATTATAATGCATTGCCTACAGTCAGAAGAAGCTGCATACCCTTACTCTATTAGTTAGTTATGAAAACGTTTTTATTTATGTAAAATTGCTGGGGGAGGGTTCAAGAAAGACACCTATATAAATAAATTTGAGAAGAAAAATCTTATATAAAATTCGATCCAAATCATGCACACCGTTTTTAAGATGTAGTGAATATACAAGAATTGCTCGTTTAAAGTTGTAAACATTAACGATAACAAATTGTATCATTTTCCTCAAATTTTGAAGTACAAAGACAAATGTCTTTGTAAAACAAAGCCAGTTTTATAAATGATACTGTATATTATTATATATTTGTTTGAGATTTTTTTTGGAATTGAACGCATTACCTGGATTCCTATGAGGAAAAAAGTTGTTTAGCGTAACAAGTAAGATTCGGGAACAAACTATGCTCGTTAAGCGAGGTTTCATTATTCTTGGTATAAGGTGTGGATGTTGAGTTCTATCTTTTTTAACTCGATGCTTTTTGAGCTATATTCGTAAATCCAAAGATTTGGTTTTCTGATTCAGGACAGTTTGAAACATGGGATATTTGTCCAAATAACTTATTTTATTCTTTGCACATTAACCATACGAGAAAGTAAAACCTTTTATTGGAAAATGATGTTATTATTTGTTTCGCCGCAATGAAAAAACAAATCCAACGGAGTGGTCTCCCCAAAATCTTTTCGCTCACTATCTAATAACTTCTCAGGGTAGGAACATGAACTTTTTGTACAATAACTAAGAAATATTAATTTTCGTTGCGAATTTAGCATTTTTACTAAATCTATCGCGTTTTCCCTGGTGAATTATTTGGCGATCAATTCCTGGCATGCAGTTAACAGAATCCAAAAATCCATGTGTTTTAGATATGTATTTCTCAAAAACATTTGACAATGAAACTGCAAATGTAGTAACAAAATAATTTAATATCGAATTTGACATATTTTAGTCATTGTGTCTTGGATTTATCACGTTTATATATTTCTAAACATACACATCGATAGTGAGTCATTTCTCGGATTTAACACCAAATGGAACAGGAACCTACGATATAGATGTTGAATCAATGTGCCGAATTTTATCTCTACATCTCTGCGTTTTGTAGTTATTGCGTTAGCGTGTATTCTGGCAGGCAAACTGATGGACTTTCTGTGAATATAATTTATTCAAAACTGATAAAAATATGCAAATTGGTATAAAGATATTAAAAGATAAATATATTAAACTTCAACCGTTTAGCTCAAAACTTTTTTTGATTTATTTTTCGTCACAAACTGATATTTTCTTTCCGACTGGTCTAAAACGGTAGATTAACCCTCTCTGGGCCGAAATTTTGTTTTAACTAAAAAAAATGGTGGAACGAAAATACAGCAATTATAATCTTATATATGCAAATAAAAATAAATTATTGTATTTAAACAATTTTATTGCTTTATAATCATTGTGTGACTTTCAAGTCATACCGGCCTATGAAATTTACAGTTCTGTGTATAATATGTGAAAGTCCATAAAACAGTTTGCGTTTGGTGTAAGGCATAGATGCACATGAATCCATAAACGTAGTTTAGTAATCATTGACAAAAGCACAAATAATTTCAATGGGATCAAATGTTTTCACGTAGCAAAACTATATTTGAGTTAAGATTTAAGCGCCATCTCATGGAAAAAGCTATAATTATTTTGTGAAATGTCGATAAATTAAAATGTGATCGGAAAGTTACACGGGACTGTAGAGGGTTAATCAAATTTTCGAGGTCGAATTTTTTGAGTTACTATAATAGGAAGTAAAAAATAAACATTCAGATTTGAAAGATGATTCCAAATCTCTTTATAATGTCATTCTGATGGTCCCTGTTAGGCCGAAGCATAGCAAAGTCACTTGAAAATGTTACCTTTCTGTCCAATGCAATTAAGAGATAAAGGTTACTGATGAACTGAAACAATGCGATTACGTTGAGTGTCATGTTGACTTGACTTCTGCTAATGGGTGGTCGTTAGATCTGTTAGTTTTAGCTCTGCAACAACCTGCAATGGAACACTTACATTCCTTCAGCTGTCCTAGAACCTCCTACGATGTTTTCTGAAATTCCTATGGCGCTCTTAGTGGGCGATCAAAGGGTGCCGCATAAAAATGCTTAATTAAGCACTTAGAATTCTTTAAGGAGATGATATCTGTGGAAACAAAAGTAACTGGATTAAAAAATGACGTTTGTCACTTTTTGCTTTTAAGTGGATTCATTCTGTCTTAGTTTTAATCGGGAAGTAGGCGATTATATTGAAAAGTTCTTATTTTTTTTTTGAACTTTAGCACAAAAAATATTATTTAATCTCTGTATATATTTCATTATAAAACCATTTTAACTTTATTTCTGGAATCATTCTGCTGAAAGTTAAAACAATTTTTAGAATTGTGTATCAAACTTTCAATCTAAACTGAAATATTTAAAAATTATTTACTTCAAATTTTAAATTTTTCTAAAATTATTTTGCATAAAACCTCCAATTAGAAACCAATGATTTTTTTTTCAAATTTGATGTAGTAATTTCTCAATTCCCCGGACAACGAAATGATTAAATATGCATTAAAATGTTTTATATTAATTTAATTGTTTATAATGTTAAAAAATTATTATTGTGGTTAAATTTTTATCACAATTTGGGTGTATTAACATTTTATGTTTGTGAATTCAAATCTAGGATTTAAAAGTCAGATAAAAATAGTGTTTTTTACTTTCGAAACTAGGTAAAATAATGTTTACATAAAAGTTAAACTTTGAATACATTTCCCCAAACTTCTAATTAAATCTAAAATTTGACTAAATTTAAAAAATTGGCATAAAACTACTGTTTTGTTAAGACTGCATATAAATTTTCCTTTAACTCATTGAAATTTTTGATTTTACATGCATCTGAAAATGCAAACCAACAGGTTCTCACACTCTTAATGAATTCGTCTTTAACCTGTTACTGGGTAATTAACTTATATTGTATTTGTTCACCATTTAAATGTTTCTCCACCTTCAGCTTAAATTTGACTCGCTTCTAAATTTTTGATGATAAAATTGAGAACAAAATTTTAAATTTAAAACAATGACACAGTTTTCCAACCCTAATCTTTGTACAGATTAGGCCAATATTTATTTCATATGACAGCTTATGAAGCTTAGATGCGCCAATAGGGATCATTTATACTCTTCGCACTAGCAATTTCTTGCATATTCAAATAAAATTTTGACATGGCCCTCATTTTCAACAATTAGACAGATTTCGACTGTTTCGATTTTTGTTTACATAATTAACATAGAATTCTCTTTGTTTATTGAACAAGTATAATTTAAAATGTTTTTTATGAACGCCTTATGATATAAAATAACTAAAGGTAGTGGTCTCCAGAACATTTTCTCGCATAATTTCTATTAAACTTGTCATATCAGAGAAACTTTTCACGGCATTGCCATACAATAGTTACATATTTGTGAAAGTACAGAATCACTAGTATTCAGCCCTCCGTTAGGTTTGGCTCAAACTTTTAAGTGTCTACACTAATAAATGGTGCATCTGTGTATAGAATTTTTTCTATCCTGCTATCTTCGTTTTGTGGTTATCATGTTGAATTATATTCGAACAAACGGGCAGACGATCTCCCACTGAAGAGATTTTACTTAAAATTTGATGCAAATCAAATTTAGTACAATGATCGTATACCAAGTTTCAACCCTCCAGCTCAAAGAGTTATTGAGTCGTTTTTGGCATTGGAAAATCAGGGAAGTGTAAAACGCGGTGATTTGTAAAAATCTGGGCTTTGAATTTTTTTGACTTATACTTTTTCTATACTACATATATGTAAAGTAAAAATTGAGGGGTTCAGGATTATAATAATGATTTTAATATGTAATTAGCTGGTTACTAAAGGTTCCTAGCAATTTGAATAGTTAAAAGCTGTTTCACACATTATAATAAATCCAGTCAGTATCTTTGTTTCATTTCATATTTAGAATTATAAATTCGTTTACATATGACAATTTTTTACTTGTAATTTTAATCTCCGATTATTTATGTCTGATTAACTATTTTTATAGTCTTTTAGTTGGTAAATACAATAATAGATTACCCTACTTTTAATGTTAAAGTTCTTACAAAAGTAATCGACGTAATTTATATTCCTATCAATATATTGATATTTTATGATTTAGTGTTTTTAAAAGGCCAATTAGCTGAAATGATAACGTTCTAGTTGTATTTAATGGACAAAAGAGGTTTTAGGAGATTGTTGGGCAAAAAACGACAATTTTCCTGAAAAAAGATCATTACAATACGCAATTTTCATTTAAAATAAGTATTGCTTTTAGTTGAAGTTCCAAATTTAAAATGAATTCTGCAGCTAATTTCGAGGAACAAATCACTTTTGTTAAAATAACTCGCCATTAAGATTACCATCTTTATTTTAATAAATATGCTCACAAGTATCTCCCAAAGGGCATGCTAATACTCTGGCAATATGTTTAGCGAGAGTTATCAAAAAGCTCCAAACTATCTCCATTTTCATAATTAGAAACGCATCTGTAAAATTAATCGGAGGATTTTTATGTTATTTATCATTCATTACTGCTTCATTTGCTTGTCTGTGTATATATTGTTATTGATCTGTCATCAGAATAATCTTCAGTAATTGTTTGGGTAATGTTTATCGTATCTGAATTATACCAGAAAAAGAACTGTATTCGTCAATTCCATTCTAATCCGAAATTTGAAGAATATCCTCCTTGAATCTGAAAAATCAGATTTCCTTGAGTCTTAAAAATGCATTTTTGTTCACAGACAGATATTATTATTAATATATTTTTAATAACTCAAATATATTAAGCTAGACCGAAGAATTTTGAATGTCGACCTAATATTGAATTTGTAGATTGATGTCAAAAGTTGGATCAAATCATTCAAAAGTTCTAGTTGGCGAAATGCTTGAAAACACAATAAGGCATACATACACACGAAGATGTATATGGGTGAACGTTTTAGTATCATAAGAATTGCAGATGCGTATAATGAATGAAAGGAGGAGGGGGAGGATTTGTTAATCTCTGCTTTCGCTTATACGTGATTACGATTATCGAAAAACACAAATTTAAAGGATTTTAGACCTGATACCATAATGACAAATCAGAGTCAAATTTTGGATCTACTCACGGATTAAGAAATACATTATATAAATACAGAAACAAGTTATATCCTTATATTCATAAATCGGATGAGAAAGCACTCATCGCTTGCGGGTCTTTGACCGTCCAGGATATACCGTCTTCCTCTCTAACTTTCGCTACCTCCATCAAATATTCAAAGTATGATAGGTATAATAGCCGATTTTTTTCGCATCAGCTACAGTTTGATACTGGCATCCAATTATACTTGATATTTTTGCACCTGATCGTCCGGTAATGGATTGTTTTCTTTGCATTCCTTAGCCGATTTAGTACTTCTTGCGTACATTTATTACTGCTGAGACATTGATGTGAATACGATTTGAAATTATGATTTTGATTCTTCGGAAGAAGTTTTGATGGCGATGGATCTATAGTGTTGGTTTCGACAGAGATTGACGGATGGGTGAGAAGAGGAAAAGAAAGATTTTTTTAATATATAGGTAGCACTGGAGAGAAAGGGGATTCTACAGTGGTTAGTGTACCGTACCGTACCGTTACGTGGAGTGCAGTGCAATAATGGCTTAGGATGAAACATATGTTGTTATAAAGCATTATACTTGCTCCAAAATAGGTTGTAATAACTTGGTTTTCAGTCTAATAATTTGTATCATATTGATATATCATCTGATCAAAAAAAATGAGGTTGAGGATAGTATCAATTGAATTCAAAAATTGATACCCGATACCTAATGCTGTTAATTTTTATTAGTTTTGTATTCCTGAAACTTTTGTATCGGGCTTATACAGAATCGACCAACCTTTGTTCAAGAGAGTGTAGCAGAATGGAAGGTAGAAAAGACGTTTGATCGTTCCTCCATACAAACAAAATACATAAGGCAATCAAGATGCATTGAAGGAACCTGTACAAGAATTTATTTTTCGATTCTTGCGATGAAATTCCTTTTAGGAACTGTAATTGATGATTGATTGATTGATTATCTAGCATTGATAAGCATCAAACGAAATGAAAGATATTTAATTATAAAAGTGGCATCCATTAAGTTCTGTTGAATTCTTTCATGAAAGCCTGATTACATCTCTGCTTGAATTTGCCATTTTTGAATAGCAAATGAGATGATGAATTGAATACTTCCCATGAAATGCAAGAAAAAAAAAG
This sequence comes from Argiope argentata, assembly GCA_026289955.1. Lineage (NCBI taxonomy): Eukaryota > Metazoa > Arthropoda > Arachnida > Araneae > Araneidae > Argiope > Argiope argentata. Next base: position 1,153,792 of record JAOUZG010051511.1, on the reverse strand, counting down.
TAAGCATATCTTATGACTTTAATTTCTCCTGCATCAAATCTTATGAATGGATTGTGTCATGATTTCAACTAGCATAACGAAATGATCCATCATCAAATCACTTTGATCCAGACCCCCTATTCCGTACCTATTATGTGCTTTTATTACAGTACGTCCCTTGAATCGCACTTCTTTTCACTGCGTCAGGTAATCTGTCATCTGCTGCGATTACAGAATACCAATCGCTCTCAACGTGAAGTGTCAAAGTTTATGAAGTCACGAGCGTGGCGCGCAAATAAAACAATTTACTTTGGATCTTGTAATGCGTTATCCGAGACTTCAACCCATTACTGCGATGAAAAATGGAAGAATAAGGAGGAAAGGATTGAAAAAATAACCTATTTGGTGGATGTGGCAGTGAAAGTTTAAAGACAATTTTCTTCGCTTAGTTCTGGTCTCAACATATATTGCTCAACGTTTAGCATATTTTGATCATATGTACACGGGGAGGTTAAAAGTTGTTGTTTTTTCAGCCAGCAATTTATGCTCTTTAACATCTATGAGATGTTAGACTTTCATTACTTGCATATTCCTTGATTCTACCTTCATTGGACCACGAACCCTATCCTATTATGTATAATTACTGATATCTGACTGATTCCAATAACTGATAATACTGACACCACTTAATAACCATGCATATTTAATTTAGTTAAACTAAAAAATATATAAGATGATAGTATTTATGTATATAAATAAATGTTAACGTATATGGCACAGAAATCCTTCTTACTAGTCATTGTCGCATGACAATCATGAAATGTAAACAATTCATTATATGAACATTTCAGAATATTCATGGAACTTTTTGGGGATAAATTTTATTTCAACGCTTAGACAATTAATGATGTTGTAAAATATTATCAGAATTTCTAATTTGTGTGCGGGCTTGCTGTTCCTCTAAAAACTTTATTCAGTCAGAGGAAAGAGTACGCAAAAGAAATTAAGATGTTATAAAAAACAATGTTAAAAAAAGATGTTAAACGTCATCAGCTTTATAATCGTTTTAAAAATGTCTTGCCATTGATAACTGACGTTCATACCATCTAAAACTATTATTTAACTGGATTCGAGACTCTAATTTGTCAAATAACTGCCGAGCTGCGTTTGGAACTCGTTAAATACGTCGGGGCCAGACGCTGTACTTCTAGTATGGTACGGAATTTTAGAGAGGGAGTGGCAGCTCAGGTACTGTCCTCTCTGTCTGGCTTCAGCTCAATGTTAAGAGGTTTCTCCCAAAATAGTCTTAATATCGCTTTAAAACCCGATGTTAATATAACTAAAAGATACACATTTCCATTCAATTATTTTCTTTATTTATAGTATATAAATTTGGTTTCGATCTCCAACAATATTATGATAAAATTTACATTAACCCGTTAAAAAACCCAATCGCCTTCTTTTTCCAGCTTTAAAATTAAAAATAAAAATAAATCTTGCATGGGATTTTCATTTCAGTTATATTTCACATTCGTTTAATGTGCACTCCAATAATTTAAAGCAGATTGATTCAATTAAAATGATGTTTCTAATACCTACTCATACTTTATAATCAATAGATAATTGTCCCTTTATTATGAGTAGTAGTTGTTTTAAGGTACTATTGTATCTTATTTAAATCAACAATTTATCTTGTAAAAGAAGAAAAATAATTAACTCCCAAATTTATTTATTTCATTTCTTTTGTTGGCATTTTTTTTCATAGTTAATGCTTAGTTAATTTTTTGATTTAAAGAAATTTATCTGTTATTTGTCCATCGCCTGGTTTCAAAATTCAAATATCGGTTTCAATAAAGCAAAGGAAAAAAAAAACCAACCGTAAAACAACGATGCTTTCTTTGAACAATGTTTATTATCTCAGCTGTTTGTTGTTGCTGATTTGAAGGAATTTAACTAGGATGTTACGAATTTAAACTATCGTCTACTATAAGACGAACATTTGTTCGAAACTAAATTGATGTATTAAGCAATTCTTTTTACGTCAGAGAAATAATACTTAAAAATCGTTTTAGCAAAATATTTACTTAAGATCATGTTTTAAATAAATCGTTCTTTCTTTGAGTTTCGTTTTAGTGTAAAATCTTTTAGTCTATCTGCCGATTTATCAGCAGATAAAAATTGAAAGTGATACCAATTTTTAAATATTTATTTTGTTGAAGATTTCTTAAAAGACGAATTAAAGAGAATCATTTTTTGTTACTTTCTCATATAACAATTTTAGATAGCGAAAATATCGGAAAAGTGGATTAAAAATTAATCACGAAATTTTTTAAATTCTTTTTTGTTTCCATTTTATTTATTTCAAAAATAGTTTCCTTTTTTTCATTTATTGAAGTAATTGAAATTATATATGTCTGTGAATATGACTTCAGAGAGAGGACATTTGGATACTTGACACCTTAGAACTGCACAAATTTGTAGATTCCTATCATAGTTTGAACAAAATCTGCTCAGAGAAAATTCTTCTATTCATCCCTGAGGAAGTGGACACTTTGTCTACAAAACATAATAAGCCAATTTGATAAAATGTTGTTTGCTATTAAAAAGAGAGAGATGCATAACAAATTTTAAACACCTGTCAATAATTGCCTATCAATATGTCCTTTTGCAAGTATAGAAGCGACATAATGACTTAGAAAAAATGCAAAGTAAATTGTTAAATTTAATTATGTCAAATTTTTATAAGCTTAAAAGAAAGTCGGTTAAAATGTATATTCGGATTTTCCACTATACAATGAAGAAGAAAGTATGCATATTGGACAATAAAATAAAAATATACATATGTGGAATTCATTGTCTCGTTCAATTTTTCTTGCAGAGAGAGGGGGGGGTCAATTCTTTATTATGGATTATGTGAGTAAATTTCGAGGAGACCACTTCCTTTGGTTTAAAGCTGTGTATTTAAGAAAATATATTTTTTCAAAAAAGGAACTCGTACAAAAAGAATCTAAAGGTTTTCTAGCTATAGTAACTAAAAAATGACATCTCTTTAGTTAATAGTATTCATTTTAAAACTTTATTCATGAAAACATTCTATTACAGGGATTCTCAAAAGGTGGGTTGCGACCTCCAGGGAGGTCGCGAGATGTGGAAGAAAATTTTAAAGAAAATTAATTTATTGCTGTAGTTTTCATTTTTTAAAAAAAGTACACATAAAGCTTTTAATACACATACAAGTTGGTTTTTATGTTCTATTAGTTAATGGGATACATGAGCTTGTTTAACCAACTTTTTAATGTCTGGAATGAGCTTTGTTATACACAAAACAATGTCATTTTCCAGTGTCAAACTATTTCTTTATTTTGTTTTTAAATTTATCATTATGGAGAATCCTTATTCACATTTGTAATATGTAGAAAATGGCATCAAAGTTTTTAATTCTGTTGTGGACAGTTCTGGGTATTCCTTTTTAATACGTATCCAAAATTTGTCATGATGACGGACACTTAGCTCAGCTTTTATTACGGCCTGCTCACTGAACGGATTGACTATCCACACAACCTCACTCAGATCCTTAACAGGAATATAATCTTTAAACTGTTCAAGTTTCGAAATGAGATGATACTAGTAAGAGAAAGATGATATGTCAAGGGATGTGGCACCAATACCCGACACATACTCTACGAACACTTGAGCACGTGTAAAATTTTCAAAATCTCTGTCTAAACTTTAGACAGAGTTAAAACTTTGGGGGGGGGGGTCACCAAATTACATAGTTTAAAAAGGGGGCCACAATGTGTAAAAGTTTGAAAACCCCTGCTCTATTGAGAAATGGGTAGTACAATTCTACGGAACTATAAATAATATCTATGTTTATTTAGTTTCGTGACATTTAAATAGCACGCCTTTCTCTGAAGTTAAGAAATTTTCATTATTCCTAGTTCATTTGGTTGCTTGAAGTTCTAATATGTAAATGGCTACTTTTAAAAGTTAATGAAGAATTTTTAGTGTATTATATTTTAACTATGAGATAATTGTTTCCGTTTGATCTTTAATACTTTTTTATGTAGTAAAATGACAATTTAAAATCAATTTTTTTATCTTTGCTTTTATGAAAATGTCAATATTTCTCTTTTTAAATTATTTTACTACTTTTAGAATTTAGCTATTTCATGTAATTTAAATTTAAATATTAATTAAATTTAATTAATAATATTCTTGTAATTAAATTTTGTACCAAAATCTGGGATACCCATCTGGATCACGAAGAAGGGATTTTAATTTTTCTAAATATTTATAATTTTGGATTATATTGAATATTAAATTTAAAAAATAATCAAAAGTAGAAAAAAAGTTTTTAATTCAAATAAGCTTAATTGTTTGCAAAATATAGTTCTTCATTCGCCACACAATTTTGAATCTATTATATATTTATACCAATAAATTTTGATCTTAAACTTGATCATGTTAAATTTTGACTTGAAATATCTTTCAAAGTATATTTTAGAATAAAAAATTCTATTTAAGTATGGCCCGTTTTCCTAACAAAAGCTCAAACGTCACTTGGTTGATGGAGGACTTGAAGAAAAATGAAGTTCTTTGAAGTTTATAGAGTAAACCAAATTTTTTTTGAGATCTTGAATGATGAATTGGATGTACTGGAAACAATGATCAATTCACCATATATTTCGTAAAAAGATTAAAAAGTTAATTGATTTTTAATAAATTATCTTGAAGAATTCGTTTGTTACCGAAAGTGATGAGGTTCCTGGGCTGAAAGTTTTCAATTTTCTTTGGACTGACTTTGGTTGTAGGATTGAATCTGAAATGTAGTAAAAAAAAGGAGCACGAGTTTGGTCAAAGAAATTATTGCTTTTCTAATTAAAAGGTGAATTTTTCCTTTACAATTTTACATCCTTTCGTATCTATTTTTCAACTTCAGTAATTTGAAGCTAATATGTTTAAGCACTGAAAGGGCTTGTTTTTGTTTGGGATCACTTTGGTTGTCGGATTAAATCTGAAATAGAGGATGAGAAAGAAGATGCGGTTGCTTAAGGATTTACTCTTTAAATTAAGAAGTGATTTCTCATTGCGCTTTTTTGCTGGTTTGTTATTATAGCGATCTACAGCTAAAACATTTAAAAGTTAGGATTCCTGAATTTTGTTTGGGCTGGCTCTGTTTTAAGGCATTGAATCCGAAATACAAGAAAAAGTGGAACATGTCGCTTCTTAAGAAATTAGTGCCTTTTCAAATTAAAAAGTGAACTTTTGTGTGCAGTTTTGCATCCTTTCGTCTGCAACCACGTTGAATTCAGCTACGAAGTTGCCAAGTCGAAATGCCCCGTTTTTATTTGGGTTGAATCTAGCTGTGAATTTGAAATGCGAGAAAAGGAAGGACATGAGATCGCTGATGAAATTAATGTTTGAAAAGTGATTTTTTGCTAAGCATTTTTGCATCCTTTTGTATCGATTTTGCAGTTAAAATGAATTACAACAAAGATGTTTAAGCGCTATATGACTCCCTTTTTGTTTGGGTTAGCTCTAGTTTTGGATTTAATCTGAAATAAAGGAAAAAGAAGGGAAATGAAGTTACTTAAAAAATTAGTGTCATTTTTTAAATTAAAAAGTGAGCTATAGCTAAGTATTTTTCACATCTTCGTATCGTTTTTACAACTGCAATGTTTTACAGCTGAAGTGTTTAAACACTGAAGTCTGATTGGGGTCTGGTAGTGCGCTTGAATCTGAAATGCAGGAAAAGGAAGAGCATAGGATTGCTTAAGAAATTAGTGTGTGTGTGTTTTAAATTCGAAAGTGAGAAGTTTGTTGCTGATAGTGAAGACGTTCATACGCTTACAGGCCCCACTTTTGTTTGTGCCGGTTTTTGGGATTGAATTTGAAATACAGGAGGCTTTACAAAAACATGTTGTTTCTAAAGAAGTTACTTCTTATTTAAATTAAAACGTGAATTTTCGCACCCTGTCATATCAATTTTGCATGCACAGTGGATTGCAATTAAGACGTTGAAGCCCTGATTTTAAGGCCCCTCTTTTATTTGGGTCGGCTGTGGTTCTGGGATTAAATCTGAAATACGGAAAAAGGAAGAACTCGGAACTGTTTAAGAATTTAATGCTTTTTTAAATTGAAAAGTGAATTTATGCTCTCTTTCGTATCCATTTTAACTATAGCGATGTTTAAATAAGACGTGCTTCACTTTTAGTTGTCATCTCTAGTTGTGGAATTGAATCTAAATTACAGAAAAGAGAGAAGGACGAGTTTTCTTAACAAATTTGTTTTTTTAACTAAAAGAATCAAAACTCGCTTTACACTTTTGCACCACTTTGATCGATTTTGCAATTGTAATTAATTACACGAAATTTATTCCTGTGCTGAAAGGGCCTACTTTTGTTTAGATTGGCTCTGATACATTGAATATGAAATACAGGATAAGAAGAATACAAGATTGCTTAAGAAATAGATTTTTTTATTTATTTAAAAGTGATTTTATTTTGCATATTTTTGTATTCCTTGTCATCGATATTGAAGTTGTGATGAATATACAGTTAAGATGTGTAAGCGCTGGAGGGTCCCGTTTTTGATTGGGCTGTCCTTGGGTTGTGGTACGGAAATCTGAAATGCAGGAATAGGAAGAACATGAGATTGCTTAAGAAATTAGTGTTGTTTTTTTAATTAAAAAATAATTTCTCGTTCAGCATTTTTGCACCCTTTCTCATCGATCTTGCGAGCCGAGTGCACAGCTTGACAAGTTCGATTTAAGTCTCCGATAACCAGCCGACAAGTCCCGCATTGTGTATTAATAAAGCCAGGAGAGGTGCGAACGAAATTAGCTTCCCAATCAGGCGATTTATTGCTGCGTCAGTTTTCGATAGGCGTATTACTGGACTGGGCGTTCCTCTATAAAGCTGCTCGTGTAATGGAGCTGCCACGACCAGTGGGTAAATAAAAATAATTAATGTTCTTTGTTATTATATACTTATTCGAAAAGAGAGAATTGATTTAAGGTTTCACAACAAGGATGTTTCTGTAATGATCAACTTTGGTGTCTCGGTGCTGTGTTCTTGAGAGATTGCAGTTTTGCCGCGACGTGAATTTATAAGTAAAGTACTTATTAATGAAAAAGCTGAATCCAGAAGATCTTGGAGAGGGGGGGAGGGTTCGTCATGAAGTGCAATGTACTTTAATATAAAAAATGATTACCATAAAATTATCTCTAATTTTCTGATCGATTTTCGGATTTATAATATAGATTCCATTTGCTCTTGATCTGAAATGGTTTTTGTTTTTACTTTTATCCTTTCAACATTTTGGGCCAATTTTATAATTAAATTCAATTTCCTAATACAAAATTATGTCGGAACATTTCGGGAACTTAAGAATTTAATCAAAAGACGATGATATTCATGTTATCTCTGCTGTTGTCGACTCGAATGGAACCTGCCATCGACAAGCTCACGGACGAACTCAACGATTTGAAGCCGAGGTTGGATGTCCTGTTTTTAAGTAGCGCCAAATAGGGCCAAGAGTTCCTCTTAGTTATTCACGCATTACATGCGACTGCACAACCCCTCAGGGAAGCACTTTCACACATCCAGTAGATTGAACAGAGGAACAACCCTACTCAAACCAGGACACCCAGATCGTGGATATGTTATATCTGTTAATAATAAATGAAAACGCATGTGTGTTGGTGCTCTATAAAGGAAAACATTTGAATTCGTTATGTATGTAATTTAAAAGATGAGTGATTTTTTTTAAAAAATATTTATTATAATCAAAATTAATTTTCCTATCTTTTATGCTCTGAAATGGTTTGTTTTTCGTTTTATTCTTGCAATGGAGCAAGCAGTCTTTCCAGCTTTTTGTGCCTATTAAATTCAATTTCCTAAAATTATATTGTGTCAGAACATTTCGAATACTTAAGAAAATAATCAAATAACGAGGATATCAATGTTATGTCAATTAATAATAAATGAAAATGCGTGTGCATTGGTGTTCCACAAACCAGAACGTTTGACTTATATGTATCCTAATTGTTCGCATATATACTTTAAAAGATGGGAGTGATTTTCTTTCAATATATCTTGGAATTAAAATTAAAATGAAATGAAATGAAATGAAATTCCCTACATCAACTTCCGAAAAAAATGTAAAAAAATCCTGTTTTTAATTTTAAAAAATATTTTTTAAGTGTGTTTTATATCGCAATATATTTTATAAAATTTGAAATTGTTTTCGTTATTGATAATAAGGTTTAATTCTGTTATTTTTTTATTGTTTCATGATAAATATAATTTAACTTATTTTTCTATGTGAAAGTTTCCACATAAAGCATGCTTTAATAAAATTGTTGTTTTACTTATTCTTCAGAATTAAGCATTTCTAATTTATTGTCATGTCAGAACACGATATTGATTTGGGAATGAGGTTTTCTGGCGTCAACAAAAATCCATAGGTGAAAAATAAACATTTGTATCCGTGGTCGAAATTTTTTTTATCTGTATGGGCATCTCAAAAAATCAACTTTTAATAACGCGTTGCCATTGCATTTACAAAAGCTCTGTTTTTTTAAAAATTAAGTTAATGATTACAGCAAATAAAGTCTAGAGAAATGTAATTTTGAGCACGTGATTAAATGAAATGAAATGAAATAAATAGGAAATGTGATATTTTTTCAAATAGTACATGCGGGATTAAGTTTTTTGGATCGTTTGCAATACTAAAGTGACTCATTCAATGAAACCATTAAAATGAAAAAAATATGTAATTTAATTTGCACGAGCACGTGGTGTTTGGCCGTTCAAGAAATGATATTCTGACATGATACATTGAAATATGTATATCAGATTTCATTTTAATCTTTTATTTTTGTATTTACTTTTTTGACATATTTCTTTTTGCTCGGTTTTTTTCCTTTAAAAATAAAATGCTTAGATAAACCCTTGTAATTTAATTCGTTTTTTAATAAGCCATTGTATGATTAGGCGAATATAATCATAACTGTGAGAGGACGGAAAATATCCAAGTGCCTGTAAAAATCATTTCTATACATTAACATGTTAAAAAAATTGTCTTGATAAAGAGCCGGTAACCGTTGATAAATGGTCTCTATTGTGAAAAATAAAAATAAATATTTTAACAATGTATATTTTCTTCTTTCATGAAAAACTGGGTAACTTTTCGAAATCCAAGAAAAACCTTCCGTATTATTTATTTTCACGATAAAACGTATCAGACTGATAGAAATCATAAAATGACTGGGAATGACAAAATTGGAGCGTTGCTTAGCAACGAGAAGAATTTGATTTATCTTTTCTATTTTTGCGATTGAAAAAAAAAAGTCAACTTTAGAATTTGTCACGACGCAAGATTGTAATGAAAACAATCTTTTGCCATACGATAGTTGATATTCGGATACGACTTTAAAATTTATTTCTCAAGACTAGATTTAAATAGGAGCTCTTTTCTTGGAGAAACTAATCGATATCTAAATAAAGGAAACCCTGTTTTTTTATTTTTTTTATTTCTTAGTCTAAACGGAGAAACGTTTAAATCTTTGTCAAGTTTCAACCCCCCCCCCCTCTTTTTTGTTTTCTATGAGATGCATTCTAATAGCTTCCGTCTTTCATTATTTGATTTGTTCGAGTATATATATATATATTTCCTCTTAAAATATTTTTTAAACTATGATTTTTTTTCATTCGAAACATTTTTTTGTGGTCGCATATAATTTGCACTTTTTTGGAGTAGTGTGTGGAAAAAAGATTTCAAAGATATATATAATATGTATGCATTATTTGTGAAATAATTCCATTTTTGCAATTATATGGGCAATCTATGAAGAAAAGACAACGCATGTTTTATGTGAGAACTTGATGTTATTTTGGCACGGGGTTTCTGATGCCTGAAAATGCACGGGCAGAATATTGACGATTTACCGCTTTTGAGGCATCCAGTTTTCACTTTTAGAGTTATTAGAAAATGATAAAGAAGCTCATCTTTGGCAAAATTTCATTTGACAACTTAGTGCTAACAAACAGTAACAACTTGACGCGAATGCCTACCATATACCCGATTCTCCTGCCTAGCCAATAAAGTGCAGGATCGTAAGAAGTTATCGCCCGAAAAAGCACAGAAAAAGAAATGGTAATGAAGAGTTGTCAAAAAACATTAACAGTTTTTCCAGCTGGCAAAAAAAGGTTTTGAACCTTAAACGGTTTTGAGATGATACCCATCGTTTTCTAAGAATCGATGCATGCGTAATTTGATTATCACTTTATTGTCTAAAACCGGTTTTTCACGGGGGAAAATCTGACCTCGAGATAAAATTTTTTGCTCTTTTGATTTTGAAATGATCAAAACCCATCGTTTTTCTGAATGTAGATGATTGCGAACTGTGCATCATGTGAGATCTTGATGCATTTCTGTCTGATTGATACCATGTGTCTTGAAAATAATGCTCTCCCACTATAACTTGATGTTTGCTATCGCAGATTTCATTAAAAAAATTATTTTCTTGTGAGATGAATCTTTTTATAGGTTATTTTCAAAATAACAGTAAAAAATCAATCAGTATCGAAATAATTATACCAATTACTCGTTATGTATCAAATAATATCCATATAAAATTACGAGTCCGCCACCAATGTCACGTCTTCGAAAAGATTGCGATATTCGAAATTGCCTGAACGAGTTATTTTATTCTTCCTAAGTGCCCTTTTACCACCAGTTTTGAATTCCGAAACGATCGCGGTGATTGAGATTACCCTAACGACCGATTTCACAATTACAATGTTTCAGATTTCGGATCCATGCCGTAAAATGACATCGAGATCAAAATATTGCAGAAATTGAGGTGTTTCGATGCTCGGTTAAGGAAACCACCTGTAACGAAGTGATTGAAACTCGGTTGTGACGCGCTGAAGTAATTACAGGTTCAACTCTCCATCACCGGCCCCGAAAAAGTTGACGCCCAATCGCTATTTTGATTGATGCCTTCGGAATGGACAAATGGGAAAAACGATCCAACTTTAGTCGCCTAATAATTACGTAGGTTTTTAATTGGCCCAAGCGGCAACTTGAAGCGGCAACAAAGCTAGCTCTCATACGACAGTGGAAATAATTCCATCAAAAATTCTGTACAAACTTCATTTTCCTAATTTTTTTTACAAATCAATATACATGTAATGATATTTCTAAATATATATTATCTCTTAATTAATTTCCTAATGTTGATTTTAAAGTAATGTATATTAAATTCAATTCTTATTTTATGATCCATTTCTTAGTTTATTAATTATTTTTAACGAACGCTCCAGAAAACTGATAACTAGCATTTTCACACTTTCTGAGAAAAATGATAAAAATCCCTAATACTTACAACAGTCTTTTGAAAATACCCGATTTTTCTTTTTTTTTTTTAAAAAAAAGTCTTTGCGTGTCAAGCAAATATTTATCTGAATCTCTTAGTAAAATTACTAAAGGAAAAAATTTGTTTCTTAGATCGTGATAAACTGTCATTAATCTATCATCTGCTTTTTTTGGTATAAATTATATCTCCCGGATGAAGAGTTAAAATTTCAAAAGTTTCTTGTTTGCGGTAAATCATTTTCAAAATTATATAAGGATATAACGCTAGCGTACATATAAGTATTTTATTTTTCTAGTGTACACAGAAATCACTCTTATTACTTTGTTTCCGATTATTACCATTCGACAATAAAAAATCTCTGTACGAACATTTCAGATTCCTTCATCAAAAGCTCTGATAGATAAGCATAATTCAATACTTCGCTAGTTAATGGAGCTTCAAAATACTATTAGAAATGTTCTGGAGAATATTTAGGTCCCCGAAAACTGCTTTCAGTAATTGGAAAAAATAAGATGTCAAGAAGCACCACAGATGTATATTCGCTATGTCTTATTTGTGTAAATTGGTAAATCTTTCTAAACTAATTATCTCGCAAATTTTTTAAATGTTTTCTTAAAACTGCAAGAATTTACATTTTCAAGTATATCAAACTCTTTTTTTAATATAATTCTTTTAATAAATATTTTAAATTGAATGCACATTCTGTAACTTTATGTATAATGTTGTTCCATTAAACATTCAGTTGCGTGCTTTTGTCAGTGTTATTATCAAAATTTTAAAATTATTTTCTTCGAATGCTAAATCCTACACAAAATTTTCTCTTCTGTTTTTATTTCGTATAGCATTAGAAATTAAAGAATTTCAGGCAAAAAAAAATATTAAAAATAGCAAATTAATCTATGATGTTGTAAGGTATCTTCAAGTAAAAAATCTTTACTACAAAAAGGGAGCTAGGTAGATGAAATCTTTTTATACAGATTTACTTTCTTGTGGATCATATTAAAATTTTGAACCATAGAAATAAAAAAAATAGCCGTTGGTCTGTACTTTCGCTTGCGTGTGACGCACTCACCCACAAACGCAATATACATAATTTGGTACGAATCTTTGCGAATACAATTGTTTTTCTACAATTGATTTTAATAAGTGGGAAAAAATAATCGATCAAAAGTCAATTTTCTGATACTTGTGGATTAATTGCAGATCAGCGATGAATTGCCAAAAATCTCGCTCTAAATTCTCACCATATATCGTTTTTTTAGAACTGTTGTTTGTTGATGTTATATTAGTATAGAAGTCAAAGTTTTCTCATTTGTGGGAAAATAAAAATGTTAGCACTTTGGCAATCGTGACCATAGCCGAGGTCATAGCAAACCATAACCAGTTTTATACAGATATAGAGGATTAATATGAGAAAGTTTTACAGAGACTACTCATGCTGCTTTCTTTAGTTCAAAGGCAAATATGGTATTTAAGTTTTGGGATAGTCAGTAGCTATATATACTTAGCAGTCAACATAGTAGTTAGCCGTGTGTGTATTTGTAATTGCACCTTTTAAAGTTAGTACTTAATTATCTATTTTCTATCCTTAATTAGCTTATACTATTTTATTCTTTTTACTCATATTTTCTTATCCTAATACCGTTCCGGTATTTAATTATTGACAGCACGCTTTTTTGCCTCGCCACGAGCGAAAGAATGAGAAAAGGGCGGGGCTAGCACACATGCAAGAGAGGGGGGGGGCAAGGGCACGTTTCTTCATGTATTGACGTGTTCCGATACTTTCAAAAAAAACAAAATTAATCTCACCGTTTTGAGACAAAAGTTTACTTCAGAATTATGTAAGTAACAAAATGCCAGGAAATGGCATTAAAAGTGACGATCTCCGTGTGTGCACCGTTCCTTTTAAGTCATCGAACAGAGCTTAAGATACCAGAATCAATTATAAGTGTCATTAACATCGTTAAAACATTATTAAAGGCACTTAATTAGAGACTTTGTAATTATGTGGGACGGTAAGACGGGACATATTTATTCTATGATCAGCATCCGAAAAATTTAATTGATGTTTAAATATTTAGGTAATTATCTGTATTAGTACATCAGAGCCTAATCATTATCTTACACGTGTCAATAATACTGAATATTTGGAAATAACGAAGAACGAGAGGCGATGCTGCTTTAAATGATAGTTCTAGCGGCATTTTAATTGAAAACTGCGCATTTTTCAAAAGAGGATTTTTCAATTAACATACCTCTGCTGTTTTCGGTATCTAATTAATAATTTTCTTCCCTGATGGGACCACGCTCAACAGAGGTAGAGCGAAATTTTGATTCAGTAATAGATCACCTTCTAGAAGATCAGCACCGCTTGAGAATATATTTTTCAAAGAACACAATGGAAATTCCTCACTGTCTTCGAGATATGTCTAGAATTTATTATTATTATTATTATTAAATTAGGGAGCTTAGCTTCTTGCTCTATTTCCATCCCCAATCCCGATGTTGTTCGATAATATTCCCGATGCTACTCAGTTCCAGTTAGAAAAATTTTAAACCTCTACCATTCTTAATTCGTGGATTAATCTTTCAATGAATGACAACATCTGCCGATCGGGCTAATTCTAATTTAAAATTCAATACCGACATGAGAATGTTCGCAATGGGAAAAAATTTTTGATCATATATCCGATATCTAAAAACTGATTTAATGTTTCAGCCAACTTTGCAGCTTTAGGATCTGCTTTTCTCATCAAATTGGTAGGTGCCCGTTTGTTCTGTCTTTACATTTTTTTTTTTTTACATTTGATATCACTGGACGCCTCCATTATTTAAAAAACCAAAATGACTGGGTTAGCACAAGTATAGCTTAGGTATTCAGACGATTGCTAATTGACACTCGAAGCTTTGACATTACTTGTAAAAAGTAAGCGAATCTGGAAGTTATACATCAGGGTTCCATCAAACAGTGTGTCTAAAGGTAGAATTAACAAAAAATACTCTTTCAAGCACTTTTGGTTTTAATTAAAGTTTCACTTTTTCTTTCTCCATTTTACTGTCAAGGGTAGTATAAATATTTACTAAGACATCATAATAATTTTCATTAAAAAATTCTTATTTATTGTTTGAAATAATACTAGCAAAACACATCTCAGATGTCATGGGTCAGGTGACTCTCTACTACATAGCGAATAAAACCCAATGTTTAAATATTTATATAATAGGGAGACTAACCCGTTTTGGCGAACAGAAGCTCGCAGGAATGTTGGTCGTGTTTAATTTTAATTTATTCACAGCTTGGTGTACATAATTAATCTATCCAGCCAAACATTTTAACCACTAAATCGTAGCATATATTAAAGAAATGTGATTTAAATATATCTTCTTATTCTATTCATTATGTAATTGAACTTTCTTTATAGAATCAAGTCCCGTATCGAGATTATCATGGAGTAATTCGATGCATATTCATTTAATACATGGACTTGTTCATTGCACCCGAAAAGTTTTTTTTTGTATATTACTGCTTTAAACTGATTTTCATCAAAAACCTGAAGAGCATTAAATAATTGATTTCAATTACATTTTCTGAAAGCATTATTTTATAAAAAATAATTTTTACATTTTTCTAAACTCATAAAATTATTTTTAAAGATTCAGTTTTATTTCCTTAAATTGTGTTCTGCATATTTTATTATGTGAGAAGATGATGCTGTTTTAATTAGGAGATTTTGATGTTTCCGAACTTAAGGGCAAAAAATATTTTTAACTTTTTTTTGCTTTTACCAGAGTTGCATTATTGCGTATGTTTCTTTGACAGCAGATGCATTTTTTTCTTTTAAAGCTTGACTAAAACTATGACATCATAGTTGTTATTTCATCTCAAAATTGGTTTTACTTCAACAATTTGTTCGCCGATTAGAAAAGTTAAAAATGAAAGTTTAAACACTCACGCACACACAAAGAGAGAGGGGTGGGGGGAGGTCTCATGATGGTTTCAAACAGGTTTAAACTGGTTAATGACTTAAATTAAAATAAATTACTTAAATTAATTTTACTTAATACTACATAATTAATACTTAAATTAATTTTATTTTTTTAAAAATTAAATTTGATATAAAATCTTTAACGAGGTTTTTGTTATAATGAAATCTAAATTTTATTCTTCTATCGAGCCATTCATGTTTCCGTCGATATTAAAATTTTAAAAAATCACTTCTTCTAGATTATGGATAAGAATTAGGCTTAGGGTTATTTCATTATATATACACTTTTTGATTTAATTTTTTGTGGAGTGTTCCTATTAAACCCATTTTAAATCGAATCGAATTGCAACATGAAACTTTTAATAAGTCCCGAACGTAAAACGAAACAACCATTATTACTTCTGTGGGTACAAGTTGATAGATAGGAGCAACTATAGATGTTTAAAAGATGGGGAAAGTAGATTCAATGATAGAATAGATCGTATTTGCTTTGATTGCTTGAAAAAGTCATGTGACCGTGGAAAGAAAAGACAAATTCTTATATCAATAAAAATGTATAAACTTCTAGTAAGAGATTTAATGTAATCAAATGAAATATGCGACTTTTGAGACCATAAAACAAAGAAGAAGCAAACATAATATTCAAAATGTATCCAAGCATAAAAACATCTAGGAAACCGATTTTCATGGGCATAAAATGTTCCGTTGAAAACAAATTCACTATTTATTGTTAACAGTAACTCTCACGTGGAAAGTGTTATTTGCATTCATATTAGCATCATTTATTTTTTGGCGTTTTACTGTAAATAAAATGGTGGGGAATATTTTCACAGCCTAAAAACAATTTTGTTTTGAGAGAAACATGAAAAAGAGGTAGCAATGTATCAAACTTATTCAGTGCATGTTTCGTATTTTATAACAGTTCTTTCAACTATTTTTATTTTGATAACATAGTAATATGGAAATAAAAGAAATACAATTTTCACTAACAACAAATTTCTTCAAGCTATATTAAATGTTTGAGTTATTTTTGAAAATAGAATTTTATAACCAATTTTTCATCTCTTTCCAAATGAGGTAGTTTCTTGAAATTGGTTTTGTGCAAATTTTTAGAGTATCCTCAATGACAGTAAATTATTTTAATTCCTTCAAAACTTACCGATTTTTAATTAAATTTTTGTTACATAAATGTAACCAGCTAGAAGTAAATATGTACTAAAATCTCGGTTTTAATAATATTTGCGACAAATAATTACAAAAGAAAGCAAAAATAAAAACTATTAAATAGATTAAATATATAATTTAAATAGAATATAAAGATGCCGATGAATACATATTTATTAAACTTATTGAAATAGAAATTATCAAACCTCACTTAATTCGTTTCCTAATGCACGTAAATAATGCTGAAATAAGTATATCGAGTATATGTTATATTGTAGAAGGTTGTCCTTCATTATTTGTAAATCAATAGTTTTCCCGCCGTCATCAAAATTATATTATAAGAATCCTGGATAAAGAAGGTATATCGGGAACTTACTTTCTAGTATACTACGAATAAAGCATTAAAATCATCAAAAAATTTTGAGCTCAAGATTTTAAAAGATCTCCAATTTTATAAACATGTTGTGTTTACAAGTTGGTATTTTTTAAGAATAACATACAAAATGTTCATTAATTATAGTCGGGGTTTCCGCATCTCGTAACTTTTGAATAAAAAATATTACGCAAAAGCTGATTACGTATTCGTTAATTACAACTCAAAGAATTTTACCTGACAACAATGAGATCTTAGCGCATTTGCAGCCTGGGTAATTATGACGTCCTAAATAAAAATAGCAACCGTTCAAGAAAAAGCAATGTGCATATTGTGGTTTTCCGAAATTAAATCAGTCATAACTATTCAACATCTCTTCAGAAAGATCTTCTTATAAGAAAGATAACTCTATAAAACGCTGGTTAACACAATTTCAGGAAACTGGTAGCGTTCTGCACCGAAAGGGAGCGGGAAGACCGAGCTCTTCGCAGGAAAATGTTGATCGCATGCAAGAAACGTTTACTCGTAGTCCACGAAAATCAACGAGGCAAACAGCTGTGCAATTACATATGCCGCATATGACAATAGGGAACGTTCTCCATAACCACTTTCAGCTGAATGCCTAGAAAGGGTAAATTGTTCAAGCTTTAATATAAGCTTTTTGTACACTTTCATATCATTAATAAAATTCTTTGAGTTGTAATTTACGAATACGTAATCGCTTTTTGTGAAATATTTTTTATTCGAAAGTTATGAGGTACGGAAACCCCGACAATAAGGATCACCCTATATTTTTTTTCTTTTCTTTTTGGGTGTTAGTCTGTCTATGAATACGATAATTTAAAAATACTTTGAACAAGATGGATGATATTGAGATTATGGTTATTACAACAAAGCTGTAGCCTTCTCTCAAAGTTTTAACAAAATTCATTAGCAAGAATTTTTTGATATTGTAAGATTAATGAACAAAGAGTGTATGCTAACAACGATGTTATGCTATTAAGGAGCTAGATAATATTTATTTTAAATAAATATTCCGAGTTTGCCGGCAAAAAATAAGCCTTATAAAGATAAAATAAATAAAGAAAAAAATCAAAGAAAAAAACCACCTTATACTCGATGCAAAGACAAAAGCAAAAAAATAAAATAAATAAATAAAAGAGAAAAATAAAATGATAAAAAATAAAGGAAAAGAAAAAAAGATAAAAAAAACTATAGAAAGGGGGGGGGCATTCCATATATGGCATATGTAGATAATCCATAGTTGATTTCTATGACAAATCTAGTGCCTAATTTATAATTCCTTGGTTCAGGTATAAAGTCTGTATACTTAATTTCATATATGTAGCTCTGCATTTTTGAGTTATTGCATTCAAATGCATGCGCAGAAATAAATAAAAAGATTTCTTCAATGAATTTTGTCCACTTTTTATGAAAATCTACAAATTTAGTGTATTATATACATTAGACCATATTTAAATTTAATCTATATTTTTTTTTCATTGTCGTATTCTTCGTATATAGATACATTAAAAAATATTTTTCAAACTCAAGCAAGTGGGGGAATCTGAAATCTCAGGTTCTGATATTTTTTAAAAATTACTAAACTAATTCGCACATAATTAATTATAAAAATTTTTAAAATCTTAGTTTTTCGATGAGCGACTGCTAACTAGAAGAGACGAATCTGTATTAAAATAAGTAAGTTCCTCTCGGAATGATACAAAAATAGAAGCTAAACAGCATTTAAAGACGAAAAACAAAACAAAACAAAGCGAAGCAAGTCTAGGAAACAAAGAAAAATAAAACCCCTATGGTAAAAAGATTTTGAAAAAAAAAATATTGAAAGAAAGAAAGAACACAGTTGGCCGTGCGTCGAGTCGAGTCTGCACCTACAGCAGTTCGAGCGACAGTTAAACTCAAGGAATTAATCTTGCATTTTCGCCATCAACTGTTGCCTAGTGAGTTAAATGTTGATGTTACATGGGGCAGCTTCAATTTCAATTTTATTCTTTTGATTCATTTTTATCTTGCTTCTTTTTTAGTACTATTCCTTTTATTTTCCTTGTTCATCGAATTTTAATGTTTTCAAATATCCAAACAGACTAAAAATGGAAAAACAAGCTTTAAAATGGATTACAAATGCTCTTCAGCTCTACATTACCAGCCACTAATTAAATTAAATCTGAATGGGACATACGATTTTAATGAGTTTTAAGCCAAATTGAAAATATAAATATGCGCCGAACATTTTTTATAGAAAACGGTAAAGAAAAAAATGTTTGGCGGATAAAAGACCTTCATAAACAGCACATACTTTGCTTTTTTAGCGAAATAGTTATTTTTTTTAAAAAAAAACCTTTTTAAAGGTATGGAAATCTGAATCTCATAAATTCAAAATTCTCCATACGTGTCTGTGTTTATCTAACAAAAATATTAATTTTTTTTAATTTCAAATTCATGTTTAAATGAATTTTTATTCTGGTGACATATGAGTTTTTAGGAAAGCCCTTTTAATAGATGTGTTTAGTTCCGAGAATGCATTATCTTGACCTTCAAAAAATGACTGAATATAAAAAAGCTCGTTTGTTTCTTCTCTTAGATTATAACTATGAGAAAATATGTGGTTCGTTCGTTTTCCTGACGTCCATTGCACACTAAACAGTCATTTTTACGCATTAGAAATTGAAGATATCAGAAATTGTCGACAATAATATTAAGATAGAATTTTAAAAATGATACCAATCTAACATCTAGTTTGAGTTGTAAAACAAGAATGTCAAATATGAAATTCAGTTGAATATATTAAGATTAAGTGATAGAAAAATATATCATAAAAAAGGATTAATATCCCAAGGTTTCATTGTAGCACATTATGAAAGCTATTTTTTGTATACTTTGATATATGCGGAAAAGGAAGCATATAATTATATTTTTCTTTCTGGTCTGGATTCAAACTGACCATGTACTGAATATTTTATAAGTAAAGAGTGTCATAAAATTAATGCAAGATCTGAGTTTGCCACCATTCTGTCAGTAAATTATTGGCAATGCTATTAAAACAAACCATTTAATCGCTGATAGTTTAGCTTTGATAAAAGTGGAGCGTTTCAAGATAGAACAGCATGTCAACGTTGAATTTAAATTAATTAAAAAACACTTTTTTAAAGATTTAATAAACAATTAACAATTTAAAGTACACAGGATAGGGTTATATAAGGAATCTTACTGAGGACAAATGATCACCACCATTTTTTTGGCACGTACACAATCTTTGTAAAATATTTTCCATGACTATTTTGCTTAAATGGGACAGAATTTCATTGAAATAGCTAACATTGGATTTCCTCCTTAACACGTACTTGTGGACTTTCTTACATAGACCTTGGTATTCAAATAACCCCATAAAAAATTCAGTGAGGTTAAATTGCACAATCTAGGAGCCCTATTCCTAAATTTTAGAACTGTGACCACCCGACTTTCGTTATTTTTGAAATATTGTTCAATCATGAAAACGCGCTGTTCTAACGTGTAACACTCCAATTTTACTTACCTTAATCTATCGGCTGTCAAATTTTTCTTTCAAGGGTTGCCAGCACTTTACTTAAAGAATAGTGATACATTCAAATATTGTATTAATTTTTAAACACCCTTTAAATATGTGCTTGTTTTTAAAATTAGTTCACTATTGCATTTTAACTAATACATTTTTTTAATTCAGGTAAAAATTGGAGGGCTATTAGAGGAAATGGATGTAATTAGATGTACTAAATAAACGCAATCTTTATTAAGTATTATTAATCCTATGTAATTGATTTTTGTCATCTATCTAATCTTTTTTCATATACGGAGTATTAAAAAAATTATATTTGTCAAAAAATTTGAACCCGAGATTTTCCCAGAATCTTTGCATTTAAGATTTTTTTTTTAGTTTGAGCTTTTTCGATATTTTGTCTCACTGTCTCTCTGGGAACACAATAACTCAAAATATTTCAAGATAGACAGATGAAATTTAGTGTATGAAATTTAGACAGTGTTTGTACTTTTCTTTAAAATTTTGAGTTCTGATCTCTTCGAAACGAAGCCAGCTAAATAGATAAAATCTGGAATATAGGTTTTGAGTCTAAATTATATATCCGAATAAAATTTGGCACCAAAACGGTGTAAGGATGAATGGTTTATCGCTCTGGACTTTCGCATGCATGCAAGAGAGAAAATAAAATTCATTCATAGTTTTGGAATGCTATTGGTCTTACTGTCCGTGAACATTGTAAATGAGAAAAGATTTCAGATAGACGGATGTAGCTTAGTATGTGTTATTTAAGCTAAAGTGGCAGAATTCTTCCAAAATTTGAAACGAATTCGTTTGAAAGAAGTCTGAATGTAAGTGCTAATAAAAATGTGACGAACAAAATAAACAAAATGTGTTTCGTGGATTTAACTTCTAGAGTGTGGATCCATATCAACTTCTGAACCAAATCTATCAAGGGGTTGCCGTCTTTTGATCTGATTTTAATCCTCTAAGGGCCCGTGTAGCTTTCAGGTCACATTTCAATTTATCGACATTTTACAAAAGAATTATATCTTTTTTCGTGAGATGGCGCATTAATCTTAACTATGATATTGCAAACACAACCAGTTCTTGTATTCATGACCATTGCTTGGTTCATCAACCCGAAATAGCAAAATAATTGCTGTGCAAATTATTGGCAGTAAAACTACGCGAAACCATTTGATCGCATTGAAATTAATTGTGCTTTTGTCAGTGATTACCAAACTACGTTTATGGATGCATGTGCATTTACGCCTTCCACCAAATGCAAATTGATTTATGGACTTTCACATATGAGCTATTATACACAGAAGTGCGTGATTTGAAAGTCACTTAATGATTGTAACGCAATAAAATTGTTTTAACACAAAAATTAGTTTTCATTTACATATATAGGTTTATAATTTCTGATTTTTCATTCCCACCATTTTTTTTGGAGTTAAAACAAAATTTCGGCCCATAGAGGGTTAATATGCAGCTAGATGGGATAGCTCAAAACCGCTATGAACTATTTAAAGAAAATTTAGCGTGTGGTCTTGTAATTTTTGCTGTTAATGGATATGAAGAAATGCTTTCATAATGCGTATTTCAGCCTTTCTTTTCTATCAATCACACAACCTTCAAATGTGGAATTGAAAATAAAAATCTGTCTATAGATCACCTTGGCATCTGTAGCTTTATTCCGGACGTACAATTTTATACTGGGATATGCCATCTTTAATCGAAAGCATTCAAAATTGTTTCGCTGCCTTTTTTATTGTATGTGTCTGTCTCGTATATTTTGAAATTTAATCTCGCAAATCAATGTCTAGTTTATAGCTATCTTACCAAACCTATGTTTAAAGGAAAGGAAAAAATTAAATGGAATTTTCATGACTATTCGCGACAGTAATTTTTTTTTAATTTAAAATTTTAGGAAATTTTAAAATGGGGGGAGTTAACATTAAAAACTCGTATCTATACATTTTAAAGAATTATATTCCAGTTACTAATTATGCGTTATATATAAACAAAAAATGTTTAACATTGGCTTCAAGTTTCTTTTTTTTCTTCGCCATTTTATATTGGCCTCATGTTAAAGGAAAGTTAATAAGATGAATCCATACGTAAAGAGTGGAAAAAAGGGACGTGAATAACAAAAATGATAACATATCATAAAATTAATAAAATGTAATAGTTTATAGAAAAAAAATATATATTATTTGAAATTACATGTAGATAATTTGCAAAAGGGAAAGCTCCGGCAATGAGCAGCAACACATCAAATCTTAATTAATATTAGTGTCAGATTTTGTCCTCGGGAAAAGCCTGATTTCAGTCAGCATCATTACCTGAGTTCTTAAAAGTAAAAAAATTAAATATTG
Organism: Argiope argentata; assembly: GCA_026289955.1. NCBI lineage: Eukaryota > Metazoa > Arthropoda > Arachnida > Araneae > Araneidae > Argiope > Argiope argentata. The sequence goes on along the minus strand of JAOUZG010051511.1, from coordinate 1,130,988 downwards.
ATTATATTTTTTTTACTGTTAATGAATACTAAATTAGAAAAATGGGCTTTAAAAACTTTTTTGAAGATTAATTTACAACTAAAAGGAAATATTGTTTTCAGACGACAACACTAGGCTGTAGCCCAATAAAAAAGGAACTCGAGAAAAATAATAAATTTATACTTGAGTACCTTATTTTTCAAGCAGCTTTGAATTCAATGTTGCAAAATGTTGTAAATTGATTTAGTAATATATTCCTTAAGTATCTTAGACAAAGAAGGCATTAAAGCTCCAGTTTTATTTTCATAATATTTTAAAAAACAAAACTGGATATGTTACAAGATATGTCGGAAGGAATCTTTTTTCAGAAAAATTTGAAATTTTCTGTATAATGTGAAAATAAAGTCCAAACACCGTAAATTCTAAAATAGGCTTTGTTTTCAGTATGTGCAAGATAGAACTATATACATATATTACTTTAAATAATATACAAAAAATGAAATTAGAAACCTTGGTATTTTTAAACGAAAAATTTATGATTTGTTTTACTTTAAAATTGTCCAACCATATTTAATGTTTAAATTATTTTCTTTAACGCTTCATCTATAGCTTGCTTGTTTTAGCCTTTTTGTTAAAAAAATCAAGAAAACTATATTTGTTTTCAGTGCAATTTTGGATGAAGTATAATAATTCGCCGCATTTTCTGAAGAATAAATATTGCACTGAGATTGATTCACGGGAAGCATGCTCTCTCAAAATCCATTCAATAAAATTTCACGAAATTTGGTATGTACGCATCCAAAGCCTTTGGGGGTGTTAAGAATAAAGAAACTAGGATTGTTCAAAACATATACAAATTTTAAACAAAAAAATTATTGATGTCAACTACAAATGCTTATGAAATGTTTCTTTATTAATGTAACTTTTATCTTGTAGTCTGTTATATTTTATGTAGTTTGAGCTATATATAAAGGAGATAAAAATTAAATATTTCCATAATTTTTTTAAATTTATTGTTTTTTAAGACACTGAAAATTTTGCTAAATTGTTATTGAATAATAATTTTTTTTCTTAAACTAGTGGCAATACGTGTATTTTTTAATCTTATAATGAACTTTAAAGTTAGTTTTTATTTAATACAGTAAAAAATGTTTATGTATCGTTTTTCAGAAATTCGTCTCCGTCGACTTTTAAGGTTTATCCCTTGATAAAAATATTTTTTATTTTACTTTCAATCAATGCCCAAGATTGAGAGATTTGATAGTTAATTGCACACGAAGACGCATTTTAAAATCATTTTATAAAATAAATGAACAGATTAAATTCAAAGAGAAATTTTAAGCTACAACTAATGACCATTCTTATTCATATCTCTTATCGCAGCGAAAATTGGTTGCACCCTGGCCATTAGTCTTTTCTCCGAGTCGCTACTTTGTTACCGACTGGAACATCTTGACAGCATTAGTAATTCTTTTTGAATTTCTAAAGTGATTTAATTTGGCTGTATTATAAGCTAGTCTGGCTGAAACAATTATCTCTCCTAATGAATCGTTCTCTCGCCAAGGTCGTTGGCGCATTTTTCTGCATACCTCCGAGGCGCGTTTTTATTCATTGCTGCCTAATGAACACAGCAAAACGATGAGAAGTCGACTTCATGGCATATTAGCCACCGTTTTATTTTTGATCTTCAAGAGAATCATCTTCATTCAAAACAAGAATGAAGAACTCTTGACTCAGTAATTATGGCATCGTCTAAGTGGAGGTTGAAACGCTCCAAAATCTTGAAAAGTTCAGTTGGAATCTGTTGAGAATTAGTATCGGTCCTTTCAAATTGTGTCTTTATTGGAATAAACAGCATGCGTGGAATGAAGTTTTCTATTTCGTATCATTAATTAGAATCTAAAGTTTTCCGTGAGGGCTTGGCATTTTTATTCGTTCAAACTTGATTAGAGATTTGAATCTCGCCATTTGTATTTTGAAACATTGGAGGAGCAACTCCTTCAGGGTTGGAGTTTCCTTTCCTTATCACTTCAAAGTATTAATTAAATCTTTACTAATACTTTTATATATTTTTAACCACTTGGTGAATTATAGCTTAAAATATACTTTCTTCATTATGTGGTTCAAAAACTGAACCCCACAATATTAAATATTTTGATGTAAGGGAATCAGGAAATAAACCATATTGTACTTGAAAAAGTGAAACAAGATGCCATGCAGAAATAATTGATGGTGTCATTGCTTTTACTGGTGATAGAAATAAATCTCGAAAAGGATATTTTATATCCATGGATGACCATCTTAATTTAAACATTTTTGCTTATTTATTTATAATAAATATTGTTCACAAGCTTAGATTAAGATAGATATTCTTAAAAGGGGTATTTAGTTTCAAAAATGAATGAAGTTGTTTTGTTTATTATAAAACAAATGAGTGCTTTTGTTAGCTTTTTTTTTACTTTCCTGTATGCGTTATTTAAAGAAAATAAAGAAAAAATCGATGAATTCGAATTCCAGATTTTGATGAATCTCCACGTTTTACCCTCTTTGAGTTCGAAAAATAAGTTTCTGAAAAATGTCCGTCTGTCTAGCAAATATGATTCAAAAAAGTTCTGAAATGGACAATGTAAATTTGGTACACGATATTTGCATCAAGTGTTTTAAATTTCTGCCTAATTTTGAGTAAAATCTGTTAAGAGGTAGTCATTCTGTCCGGTTGTTCGAATATAAGTTAACACGATAACTACAAAATAATGGAGGCTACATAAATAAAACTCAGTACACATATTTGATATGTATTGTGTTTATCACATTCGTATGTTTGTACCTGTCCATCTAAAGGTTGACTGTCTGTCGGCCTATACTTTCAGAAATATGTAAGCGCGATTGAGAAAAGCGTGTCTAAAGCTCAAAACTTATAATGTAGATACTATTGCCACATACCAGGGATTAATCGCCCCAAAACTCGCAAAGGATCACACAACAGATTTTGCAAAATATCTAAGAAAAGGGTTAATGTTTTTTAAAACAATTATTCGCCAGTACAATGTAAGTCGTTCTATGGCATAAGTTTATGAGAGATTATACGTGAAAGTTTTACAGATGCTTCTCCCGCTGGTTTGTAGAATCAATTTCCATGTGTGAATATTATTTATTTATAGTACTTGAACAGCATTTAGGGATTTGTACATTATTATTAATATGAAATGTGCCGTTTTTAATTTAATACAACTTAATAGTTATTGGTTTATTTTATGCGATTTTTATCTTCTATCATCTTCTTGATACGCATATCCAAATTACTATTACTTACAAATAAACACTTAATGTTGAGTTTTACAAAGAACTTGTGATGGAATTAATTGTAAATGTTATCTCAAATATGATTGAGTGTATAAACCCTTAATCTTCGATGTTTTTATTATTTAGACCAGCTTTTTATTATTCATTCGTTGGACCTTGAAATAAGAATATTCATAAAAAAATTCTTTTTATTATTATTCACTTCACGCTCTAGAATAATATTTTTATAATATGTAAATATTTTTAAACGATAAAAGGTTTTCCTTTATATATAGAAACTACAGTGTTATTCAATCTAAAAACGATTTTATTATTGCAAATAACGGTTCAGGTGCGTCACTTCAAAACTCATCGCAGCTGAGATTGCTCGCACATAATAAAGTTTGCATGTAATATGCTAAAATTATGAAAATATAATTTTTTATACAGACATAGTTGTGGACGTTGATGACTGCCTTATTTATTCAACCTATTTTCTCAGTATAATTTTGTTTCCTCCTTGTCCGAATGGTAAATACAATTTACAGATTTTAATTATTAACACTTTATGTTGTCTATTCTTTAACTATATGTTGTCAAGATTAACATTTGTATGTTCACCTTTTTGTGAGAGAGGTTAGAATGAAAATAAGTTTGATATTTCCGCATTCAGTACTGATGCATACTATTATATTTTAAATTATAATAAAGCATAATATGTCTATGTGCCTTAACGTTTTACGGGATATATCATTCGATTTTTAGCCTTCAAAACTTTCACAGAGATAGTTTAGGAGAAGAAAGGAATGTGCATTTAAGAGTAATTATTTTTGGAAATTTTAATAATTTAAAATAAGCAGCTGTTTTTTTTTTCCGCGGTAAGTTCCGAGATTATTTTTTGCTTAAAAATGATTTATATATCTTTTTAAAAATTAATTATCGTTGAAGGATAGCAAATAAATTTCCATACACATTTTTCTGGAATTTTTTTACAATTTTTATGAAATATTTTGAGTTTAATTTTCATCAGTTTATTTCATTACTATAATGAAATTCATAGTATTTCCTGTTCTACATAAAAAATTTAATCCTTTCTCTGTCCATCCAGCCCATCTGACCTTGTATATTCTATACTAGAAGGTCAGATTCTGTTTCAAACTAGGGGTTCTGGAAGTAAAATCAACCAATATTAAAATGTTAATAACTTTTTGTGAATTGTTTAAAGTTTTTGCTTTTATTTAATTCCATTTTTAATGTTTTATTTAGATACATTTTTATAAAACTAAATAGCAAAAAAAAATAATCATACTTAGAATCTTTATTTACAAAAAAGGATTTTAGTATTGCGATATAATATAAAAATGTAATTTTTCAGAAGTTGGTCAATTTAATATAACACATTCTATGAACAATTAATATCCCAATGTAATAAAATTCATATTTCATCAATAATTTTAATAATTCAATATAAGCATACATTGAAACACTTATATTGAAACCACAAATTTTGTAGTATTTATAGTTTTGAAGAAAAAAAGAGAGAAGAACTATTTAATCGGCTCGTGCGAGAAACCATCCCTCATCCAGAGACCCTTGGACACTCCCGACTGTTTGGTTGGAAATCCGTCGCTGCTCATATCACGCGTAATTTAATTATGGGCGAATTTCAACTCAAACTGTCGATAGTAGAGCCCCAAAAATGCTCTCTTATTTTATAATGAGAATTTCATTCCATATCTGTGATCTCTGGACAAGATCTTGAATGCCACATGGGATCCAAATTTTTTCAGAATCCCGCGCACAATATGTTTGCGTTTAGTAATATAATGAAGAAAAAAAACCGGGATTGCATTTTGGTCGCCTTTTTCTAAATGTATGGAAACCAAAATTTTATACAGTTTGATAACAAAATCAAATAAATGTTATTTATTAAATTCTGTTTCAAAGTTGAGTTTGTATGCCCGGAAATGTACAGACCGACAACTAACCCTTCCTTTGACGAAAATAATAATTCAAAAAAGATCTGCGCAATCTGCGAATTTCATTTCCTTTAGTCATTGTATTTTTAATTGACACTTTATAAAAGATAATTTGTTCGTAGATCTATTTAAAAATTTATAAGAACCCACTCTTTGAATATTAAATATGTGCTCTAAATCTTATTGGAAAAACAACTTCTTACGATTTTTAGTTAGTGTGTTCTTTTGTTCTCGGACAGCTACACAGTTACATACTAAGAATGGAATTCGTTTAAAATTCAATGGGAATTTATTGGCTGCAAATTGGCTGCAAAAACCTCTTATCAAATTTCGATTTTCTTGCTTTTAGTATTTTTTAGTAATGCCTTCATAAACAATTTGATAAAATGAATAAATTTATGCTTTTTGGATTCTGAAAGGTGAAGTTTCGGCAAAATCATAAATTCGAAATAATTGTCGATTTTAATGCTTTCTCTTTATACCGTATAAGAGAAAGTATAAAAATATTGAGGAATACGTTTTTTTTTGAGTTAATTATATCAAGATTATATAAACTGGCATATTTTTTTTCGTTTGTTACCACAATGAAAGATGTCTAACATTCTCTAAAAAGTAGCGAAGAGAGCGTTACTTTTAAATTTTAGAATGTCTCTTCTTTTTTCCGAGGCGGAAGAAACACCATCATAAATAAGCTCGCGTCTTTTTCATCTGTATTAAAAAGTTTTTCCGTTTTCGTAATGCATTTGTAGAGAGGTATTAGTTCTAAAAACCTTTCTAGGGTGCGTTTCTTAGTTTTTCTAATCTCTTAATTTATGAAGGCGAAGCAAGAAACTGCATAATAATAAGAATAAATGAATTGTTTTGGTGTAGTGCCAGAGCAGGGGATGGTTGGCAATTCGATGAAGCTGTGTGCCATCGCGTCGAGTTAAAAGAAAAGAGTGTGGGATTCGGATATGTGCTCAGCTAAGAAGACTAAATTGTTCCGAAGCTGTTTTACATTGATTTATGGGGCGCAGCGGGGCGCTAAGTTAGCGGGGTCTCCTCTTATATTATTTGAACTAAAATAATTATTTACTTTGGGACAAAATCAATTTGCTTTTTAGCTGTGAGTTGGATTCTGTTATTTCTATTTCCGTGCTGTGGAAAGAAACGGAAGAATTATCTTGAGAAAAGTGGGGTTTTTTTTTTTTTTTTTGCATCTGTTTCGAAAGTTTTTCTTTGTTTTATTTCCTGTGTTACTATGTTGAAAATTTTAAAGAACTTTTTACTTTGCAAGAAGTGCAAGTAGAAAAATACTGCAAATGGAAGAGAAGAAAGTACTGCAATCGTTACGAAATCCGATTCAAATTAGTTGATAGAGAAATATTTTTTATTTATTCCTGAATCCGAAAATCCTCAAATTTTTCTCTCTGTGAACTTGATTACTAAAAATATAAAGATCTACACGGATGAAATTTGGATTTTGTGTTAAAACCAAAATTGCATATTTCTATCAAATTTTGCCTAAATCCTAGAAACTCAATACTTACAAAACAAAGGGATCTAAATGAATAAAATTTTGCATAGCATTTTATTCTAGAAATTGTAAACCAATATGAAAATTTGAACCAAACTCGCAAACGGCTGCTTGGCGGTTAGCAGTTTGCTTTGGGATTGGAAAGTCTTAGGTTCGAAACTAAAACAGGTACTTGCGTATTAGACCGTCCACGCCAACGTTTTAATTACTCATTGGCGACGGATTCAAATTTGGCAATAAGCCGACGACGCCTAAGAAACCAACAAAATGTCAGACGACAGTTAAGGTTTGAAATTTTTTTAAAAATAATGGTGGTTTAGCATTTTATTGGCGATGCCTTTAGAATTGGAGATAAAGACGGATGGTTTAATACTAATTACCTAAGAATCGCCTTGTAAGTTGGGATAATGTACGTTAAATTAATCGCCACTAAATATCCTGTGTAGGGAGGAAATTGTGAGAGAGGTGCTAACTGAATTGTCATCTGATTATGAGGCTAGTGAGCTGCCTACTGTACAGGCTAGGTTAGGGTATTGCTTGCACATCCTCGTTATCTGAACGTTGCTCAAAGTAGCTATGAGGAAAATCCTCAAATAATCCTCGTGTTTTTTCAAAACGGACAGATTTAACTAAAATAAATTGGTTTTTGAAACTGAAGGGTATCAGGTTCCTAACTCGGATGAAACGAAGAATCGTCTAATAAGTGCTAACTTTGAAATCAAGGGAGAATATGTTTCCTCTAGTTGGCATGGAAAAATTATTTATCTTATACTGCTTTGCTCAATGGCGGCAGGATGGTAGGCTAATGTACAAGAAAAATAAATGCGGTGCGGAAAGGTAGAGAGATTTAACGACTTAGATGTCATCTGACAGTGCGAAAATTAAAAGAGCGGTCTCGAAGTTACTTAAAGCCTTACTTAAAAGTCGGACATAAAATTGTTTACATCCAACTAAATTGAACCTTTTAAACGTACATTTTGTACTTTTAAACGTCATAATATTTCTATGTTTAAAAAAAAGAAACCACTTAAAAATTCAGGATTATGATTCCTTATGTAACACATTAAAAAGTTATTTGTTCAATTTTCAGAATTTTGTTTTAGACTTTTTATAAATGCTAAAAATTTGTAATTTATTTTTTAATTTTTTTCTCTTTTATTTTTTTAGGGAATTCATTGTTGAACCTACCTTTCGTTCATCTCTTCTACGGCGGTGCCTCAATTAACAGTAAGTTAGTTACATAAATCATGTATACATACTGCTCTATTGTATCGTTATTAGAATATATATATTCGTTGTGGGACTTCCAAATAGTCTTTCTTTAAAGATCTTTTTTTCAAACTGTTCGTTAAGTTTATCAAATTAATTAAGAAACATTTTTCACGTTTAACATACTTATAATCATATAAATCTAGAGTTTTCCGTGCAATCTATTCATTTCCGTCGAATGATGCTTCAATTGCGGTCTTTTCAAACCCAAAGCACAGCAACGTTTATACTGGTGAAATAAACAAATAAATAAATTCATAACTGATAAAGCGCCCCCTGTCAGTTCAAATTAGCACTCTTTTGAATTACATGTTTCCTTCCAGTTCAGTGCACATTCGCAGTCAGGTTCTTGCTCTGTATGAACAGGAGGTAGCTTCCAACCCGAGACTGGAGCTGCGAATCGGTGATAAGTTTTTCTTTTTTTTATTTATTATCAATGGCTTGTCCAAGGTATTTGAATGCGTTGCTTTTTCTTCTCGTAACTACACTCGTAACTTAGAGCAACGTATAAAAATATGTAGAACAAATTACAATTTGAACGATTTCGTTATAAATGATTTAGTTGTTTTGCTGTAGAACAATGAAACTACGAATAAATTACAGGAAAAAACACTTCCTTATTACGCCTGTATTCGTTCTGCTTAACTTTCTTGATAAAGGATATCACTTGCGACACATTTGATTCATGTTGGACACATTATTTTATATTCACAAAACTTTATCAAAAAATATTTTCAACAATTATGTCTATAATTTTATGTTTTTACTTATATGAAGAATACGTTATTTGCTCTCTGGACCTCCTACCCCCACCATTCAGAAAAAATTTCCTTTCCTAATTAAAATATAAAACGGTATAGCCCTTTGTAGTCGAAATGTCTTCTTTCAGCCACCATTCAAGACGATACATGATTTTGACTTTTGATTGTTTTATTCATTTTAAATTTTAACTGTTAAAAGTACCTATAGAATGTCAAAATGATGCCGATTCATTTTTCAGGAAACTCAACTTAAGGCAGTGGCATGTTTTTATATTTTGGTGTAATAAACAGGTCAATGTTTTCAGTGCATAGTATGCATTGATTTATCTTTCCGACTGTAAACGGTTATCTAGGTTGTATGGTTTGCTGTAGGCCTCCCCCTAGTGCTGTGCAAGACTACAGTTGAACGGCCGTTGGGGGAGTGTTCCTACTCTTTTTGTAAACGGTTGACTAAGAAATAAATTTTTTTTTGTAAAATATAAAATTCTATTAGGAGAAATAGATACATTTGTTATATAAGAGTTTGAAGATGACTGATCACCAGCTTAGTGAATAAATTGGGAATAGAATGAATGGAATAATGAATAGAATGAATGAACAGATGAATAGAATGCAAAAAAAATCATTGATATATATTTCATTTTTAAAAAATGACAATTTTTTTTCGTTTTGTTTTATTTGAATATTAGAGTTAAAACATATTTTATTTACCAAAGTAGCATTTTGAGTATGAGTATCGATTAATTTACTATATTTGTTTTCAATTAAAATAATAAGCATTTTATAAAACGTCAGAACACTATATTATATTTTTTCAGCCTTTTTTTCTTTCAAAAACAGCCCAAACAGTCATTTGTTTTTTTAATTTCAAAAACCGCATTTAGATCACAACAACTTGAAAAAGAAAAAAAACTTTCTTTTTCGATTAATTTTACTTCTGTGGGGGCAAAAAAAAAAGCAAATTTATTCTGGAGAAAACTTTTGAGGAGTTGTATTTTTTATTAGAATGGGAAGAAAGAGAGCAACTTTTTTCATTTAAAAGCACGAGGATTATTTTTCCATTAAATCCTGTTTCTTTACTAAAGATAATACTTCTAAATAATAAAAAAATAATTTTTTTTTATTTTTTCCCCTTAGGAAACGTAACAATTTTTTTTTCTAAAATGTTCTCTTTTTTTCAGACTTTATTTTACCAGCAACATTTATTTTATCAGAATGAAAACGACCTTTTAAAAGTGTTTTTGACTATTTTTGATAGCAAATGAACTGATGATGTTATTACGTATATAAATCATAAAAATGTGGAATAAATTGTCCAAAAACTTTATAAATTTCAAAATTTTAAGTTCAGGACAATTTCAAAAAATGTCAAATAAATTCATTTAATTCGAGAGAATATTTTTCTCTGAATGACTTCTTATTTCATGAGTTTGTTTATTCGAAATGAAACACACTTACAAATGAATTGTAAAATCTTTGGAGAATTAAGGAAAAGAGCAGAAGTTAAGACACATTGATTCGAATACATAAGTACTTAAGAGATTAGAATTCGTGAATCAGTTTTTAAGTCAGATTCGGAAATATTTATTAAGAAATCTAACTTTTATTTTAGAGTACGGTGCAATGAACAATACGAGATCCCTCTTCTCAAATGTAGGCTGTGCTGCCCTATTGATCAGCGCTAGGCTTTAAAACCAGACGGCTTCAAGTTCGAGATCAGAGTCCACCGAAGAACTTTTGTGTCTGTAGGTCTGGTGAACATTAATTCCTTCGGGGAAGAATATCTTCCACAGGGGCAGATGTTTGGAAAGGGAATACCATCTCAGATATCGGCCTCGTGATTTGATCATGGCTCAAAATGACGTTATCCTATAAGAGTCGTTGTGTTACTTTAAAAGGGGACGTTATTATAACAGAACTGAACAGTGAATTACTTTCCAAATACGATTTTAATAGAACTACATAAAAAATTAACTTTTATTTAAGGCTGCTGTGGCCAGTTGGTAAGATGTATATTAGTTGTCCTAATTTATTAATTAGCAGCTGAAGAAAATTCTTTATGTTTAATGATAGCATAGCCTCTAGATTGTAGCGAATTTAGACATTTCACGAGCCAAGGCCATTCAAAACATTTGTGAACAATATCAGACCCCACTTTCGAAATGTAAGCTACGGTGTTCTGATGGTCATGGGTTTAAAACCAGGCAGTTTCAGTTTTGGGATTCGATTCCACCGAATAGCTGTCGTGTGAGCGGGTCTGCTGTATGTTGAATAGTCCTTCCCCTGTTATTGTATGGTGTGGTGTGGAAATTTGGAGAAAGAGTGCCATCCCAATTATCTTCCTCGCCATCTGATTGCAAAATTTCGAGTTATCTCCTAAAATAGTCATAGTATTGCTTTAAAATAGGTAATTAATATCACCGAACCAAAATGAACTGAACATTGAATCATTTTTCAAATCAAACGTTTAAAAAAATATTCAGTTTTTTTTAAGTAAGTTTGATTTATAGTTGTGGTGGCCTTTTGTAAATTATTAGTTATTTCATTAATTTGTTAATTAAGGAGATTTTTTAAAAAATTTCTAATGTTAAATGATAGCGCTGCTGCTCAAGTGTTGAAAAGTTAGGCATTTTACTGCTCAAGGCAATAAACTGTGCAAGATTCCACTTTTAAGAAGGTGGTCAAATTAATAATTTTTTTACACATTTTTAATTTACTAATGCTTGATTTTAGGCTGATATTTTTAACAAACGATTGACAATGTGAATAAGTACATTTTTATTTCTCTATTGTGGCTTAATATTGTCCAATATTCTCATGTGTACATATTATTAATGAAATGAGTATTTGGTCTTTATAAATATCCTATTAACTAAGTGAGCATTATGAAGTGCAGAGGAGCCTAAAAAATTATACTAGATAAACTGCTAATATTCGTCTAATATTTTAACATTCTTAGGATTTATATTTTTAAACAAATTTATTTATTTGATTACTTGAGTTCATTTTTAAAAAAATTAACTTGCTTAGTCTAGCTGTCACTCCCAGCTAGCTGCCTTGTCGGTCTAAATGGAAATCTGTCGCTGGTGTTTGACGAAAATAAATTCTTCTGGTGCGCGCACCTAAATTTCGAACCATCGGCTTTTATTCAATCGTTTATTAAAAGTCACTGAAGCTTCTTTATTTTTTAACTCTCATCCCTTTCGCCTTTTCATTTCCAGCCATTCATCACTTCGAAAAAGAAAGATTAAAAAAAAAAGAGCCTTGTCTGCCAGTGACAGGGTTAACCCTAATTACTCCCCCCCCCCCACCAATGACTTCAATGAGCAGTGCCAGAAGGCTCAACCCTTTAGACGGTTAAATGAAAATGTTTGTCTTTTTTGCTCCTCTATTTATTCAACGTTTGGTTGAACATCAAGGGGGGGAGGTGAAGAGGGGGCTGAAGCCAATCCTTTATTTCGAAAACATGATCACGCTTCACCTGGCTTAAGTGAATAAAGAATGTTTTTCCACAACTGGTAACGCGCAATGTTTATTTAATGGTGTATTTAATGCCACGTTCGCCTCCCTTTTTCCGCACCTTGGCTGAAGTCGTAACGCTGAGTGCCAATAAAAGGTGCTTTGCAAAAGAGAGAAGGATGCTGCAATATTTGTGATTAATTGATTATTTACATGGTTTTTCCTTGTTTCTGTTTGCAATATTGATCCAGCCCTTTTCAGCGAGTTCAGTCGGCTCAGTGTAAGCTGCAATGGGGCGGTTTTCGCGTTCTGTTGCTTTCACGGCTTTTGTGCAGCTTCCTTTGTAATTGTTTCTGCATGCGTTTCACGGTTTTTGATGATAAAAGTTATGCTTTTCTATTGTGAATCGAAGATGCTCGGGTCTTTTCAATTGTAATTCGAATAAAGATTCTAGAAAATGCTGACAAGGTAGAAAAATATTAATTCATTATTTTTTTTAATAACAGTAGAGCTTGTGAGTGTGTGCTGGCGGCTTACAAAACAGAAAATTTGGGATAAAGTTTTCAAATTGGTTAACTAATATACTTCGAAAAATCGAAACGAGCCCTTCAGATAATTTTATTTTTTGGAATTTGAAATTAGAGCTCTTAAAAGAAGTTAAACTCTTTTACGGTATGTTCGTTCTTGTGCATTTAAATACGTTAATTGAAAAGCGCAACGATACAGGAAAATGGAATTTGGTATGTTCTTTTGTAAATAAAATTTCTGTTCTGGAATTTTTTTTCTCTATAATCAAAAAAAGTCATTTAAATGTACACTCGCCTTTTTAATATCTATATTACGAATAAAAAAAACGCTCCTGTTCGAAATGCTGAGTCCTCGTGGCCTTCCCGGCATTGTTTGAAATTTAGATTTTTTGTGCTACAGAAGATTGATAATACTTTTATTAGGGAGGGTACGAGAAAATTTGGGGCGGGGGTAAAATAAAATAACGTAAGAATAGAGAATAAGTTAAACTTTTCCTTTTGTAGTTCAGCTCTTTGGGACTAGGTGGGTTAAAAACTGTTCCAACTTTATCTATCTCTCTATCGAGAGAGACTGTCTTTAAAAATAATTGGGACGTTATTTTTCTTATTTTGATCAATATTATAAATTATATAATCAAAAAAAAATATCATTTAAAAAAATTGTGGTGGATTGCAGATTATTAGGATCTGTGCAAGGATCCTAATAATCAATTAGGATCTGTAATAACCACATTCACGCACTAAACAAAAGCAAGACAGTGCAAAACAAGACATTGACGCGCGCAGCTTAACAGAACAGCATCATCTCGTCTATACTTTCAACCCCAATGAACTTTGGAATCACGCATCGCCATCTAGTATTCAAAAGAGAAGATAAAAGTAATAATGTAACTGCTACAAAATTAAAAGTTTTTTGACCAATTCAAGTGTTTATTATTTTTAAAACCAAGTACCTTAAAGTTAATTCATTGTTAAAAATAACTATCTTAAGGATCATAAATTTTATTATTTTATACAGCAAAAATAGATATCCCATCATAATCCTGTTTGCATGTTCTTATCTTTAAGTGCAACGTCACCTAAAAATCAAATTACCGTAAAAAAATGTTTTCCCCAATTATCTTTATAATAGAAAAAAATTGCGTCATATATAGTAGCAGCTCACTTGAAAAAAAAGTGCCAGACGCAAAGTTATGATGCATCCCCATCTATCACGTCTGTCTTTAATTAAACCGACAGAAAGCCGATAGAGCTCTATTGTCTCCGCTAATGCATGATCGACATTCATTCGGGCGGCTTCCGACAGAAAGCACGGTTTAAAAGAATTTTTTACCCACAATAAATTGATAATCTGTTCATTAAAATGATATATTTGAGGAAAAAAGTTCTTAATAAAATTTAATAAACTCATTTGTTATCCTGTTTAAAGTCATCCATTTAGTTTTACACCGAATTAGGAATTTATAAAGCAATACTAATTGTAGTAATGTGTGCGTGTATATGTATAATATAATAATAATAATTATTATTATTTGAAAGCAGAGGAGTGGTTTCGAAGACATAGATGACACTTTGAATTTTCATGTTCGTTTTAATCTATCACGGGAAACAGGCATTATGTACAAGCAAAAGTGACGAACACAACACAGAACGATACAAAATGGAATGACGAAAAGCTGAGATGTAAAAGGGAAAGGAAATCACCATCCCTGGTCCCCTGAATGTGAGAATCTGTAAGCTTAGGGGACCCACTTATCAATTCCAGAAAGCCTCTGCCGAATTAATCAACTGGAGCAAGTGGAATGGATCAGGAAATAAGAGAATATATTTAGAAAGAAGTTACGAATGGCTAAATTAAATTAAAATCAGGGGGGAAAATGGGGATTTAAATTAAGAGTTTAAAATACCATCACACACACACACACACACACACACACACACACACACACACACACAC
>JAOUZG010051511.1:1097211-1116249 GCA_026289955.1 Argiope argentata | reverse complement strand
CACACACACACACACACACACACACACACACACACACACACACACACACGAGGAAGAGAGAATATAGAATATGCATTTTTTTACATTTTTCAACGTGTAATAGTCCGACTTCGTTTAAAGAGCCAGTTTCAGTAAATTTCTTTTAAATTTTCTTATAAAGATAAGAAATAAATTAGACGGAGAATTAGATTTTAAACAATTTTTTTAAAGTTTTTTTTTAAATAAGCTTTGTACAATTTATTTTAATTCGTTAATACGTAGCGTTCTATAACTTTTTTGTCAATTTTTTAAAAGATTTTAAAAATTTGAAAGATAAAGCTTACGCTCAGATTCCATCTATTATCTTAAAAATATACAATTTAGAAGATAAATTCAAAATTTTGGTATTTTGTTTTGAAAATTTAGTAACTATTAATGTGTACTTGTTGATTGATGAAGAATTGAACGTTAAAAAGAAAACATGTTGAATGTTTTTAAATAAAACCATCGAACGTTTGGATTAATTGAGGGAGTGAAATATAATTATCCATTATTATAGAACGCTAAGCATTAACGAATTAATCTATTAATTTATCCGCTTAAAGATCCCTGGTATCTATACTTATCATATTTGAAGGATTTATGTTAAAATCGTGAAAAAAATTGTGAAATCAAAAATATGATGACTGGATGGCACACATTCGACTTAACCCTGAAAACATTAATTCTGTGATTTTATAGTAATTAAATTTATAGAAATTCAATGAGTTTATCATTATCCTTTCAAGTAATAAATATTTTCATAAGTACCTAGTTCAAGGATTTGTCGTTTTATTTCAATTAACGATAATTTTTTCAGAAACAGAAGTAGTAAGTATTATAACCCTTATATCTAAAATATTTTTGTGTTTTAATTATCAATATTTGAAATTGAACTTATTTCAATTGAGTATTAGTTTACTCAATATTTCAGTTCAAGTCATTGAAAACTGTTTCGATTTTTTTTTTTCGAATTCGAGTTATAATCTTATAAAATTTATAGTCTTACATAAATTTCATTTTCAGTTTTGATGAGTTGAATATTTAAATTCTATAACTTATAATTTTTTAAATATATTTTTTAAATCTTTATTTTATAATTTTTTACTTAATGAATTGCAATTTTATTTTTATGCAGTATAGCAATCTGCCTAGTCGTTTTATTAAATGCAAAGTGAATTTTAAAGGTTAGTTTAACTAAATATTTAATTTTAATTTTTTTAAAAAATTTGTTTTTTTAATTATTTAATTTTAATTTAATTTTAAATTGCGCAACATTTTATATTAATAAAATTCCATGATTTTTTTAATTCTAAAAAGTTAAATCATAAGTAGACATATTAGTAAACATTCTTAAAGCTCAGACGTAAGTATACGCTTACGACTTTTAGTTTGCCTTTTTTTTTTATATTTACTACTAAATATTTTAAATTAATTGACAAACCAGCAAAAAAAATCCTAAGTTTTTTTAAGTACAATATCAGTTTATATTAATATTACCTCAAAACATTTTATTTGTAATGCGAGGAAGTTAAGTCTTGTAAAGGGTTAACGACATGTAACATTCAAAAGTATGAGTCATATTATCGTCGTTTAGATGGTTATTCATAAGCAATCTGCAATTACTCTTAGACTTAAGTTTACATTCTAGACAGAAAAAAATATCCAAGAATATTTATGATTAAACATTGAACTCAAAGAATATCTTACGTAACTATTTTTTTTATTGAAAATTTACCAAAAACTTCTAGTGACGCAAAATAAGATGTGAATAGAAAAACTGCGAGATGAATAAACAATTACATGAACACTAGAAAATTAAGAACAGGTCTTGTTTCCGTTGAGTGGCTGAAGCATCCAGTCCATTGACAATCTTCTTCACTGGGAACAATGGCAGGTTGTGTTTGAGAGGGTGGCCTTACAGCAGTGATTACGTGGTTGGATGGAAACCATGGATACTTGACGTAAGCACGGATTCTTGAGACGAGGCTGCAGGAATGTCATGAATTAATGGAAACTACTAACCGTATGGACAACTAGATTGATTCTTGACGGAAGTCATCGCAACTGTGATTCATCAGATTTCTTTCATTTGTTGTCTTATTTAGTAAAGAAATAATCGAACGTGGAGTGATTTGTGACGATTCGAGTGAACCAATTGAACAATTCATTTTAATTAATTAGAGGATTCTTTCATTTTGGATATTTATTAGTATTCTTTGTAAAGCCTTATGCATATTAAGCTTCACTATCAAATCAACTGTGATTGCATGCCTGAAATAATTGTAAGTTGACGTTAAACTCAATTTTAGGTTGCAATATCTTCGGAAGTTATAAGGGGAAAATGTCAATCTTATTTAATTTTTTAAATATTTAAAAATTTAATTATAATTTTTTAAAAATTTCTCCATAGTACTACTTTTTATCATCCAAAACATAGGTGCTAGTTTTGAAGCTCTTAGTTAAAGCACATATAATATATACATATAAATTTTAATTATAATAGAAATGTGTATTATACCCTTATACGTTTCGTAATAAACCGAAATTACATATTTAAATCTCCGAAATATGTATTTAAATCTTCGTAATTCAGTTGATCTTTAAATAATCGAGACGATCTGCTTTCTTTCCTATATTCGCAAGCGACCCAGGTAATTATTAAGATTATTTGGGAGCTATAAGATTCCTTTTTTTTCTATTTGTTCACGGCAACGAACTACACTAATTAAGAAAACCACCGTAATATTAATTTTTCTAAAGAATAAATATTATTAATTCTAATTAAATTCTTTAAAAAACCTAATCTTTACAGCAAAATAATGGTGAGACATTTATTTCGTGAAAGAAAGGGAAAAGTGTAAATATTCTTTTTTCACTTAATTCATTAATTTCTGCTTGCTTATTTCAAATGGAATTCCTTCATTTTATTTTTTAAAATACTTTTTATTTTCTGTCCATGATTTTTAAATTGAATTGTGATGCAGAATTTTTTTTTCAAGTAATGCAATCAGGCATCCACACGAATAAATCTCTTTAATAAAGAAAAAAATTATTCGAATTTCAATTGAATTTTGAGTTATTTATGAGCATCTAAAAACGATAATTGAATTCGTTCTTGAGATTAAAGATAAGAAATACCCTTTTTTCTCTTTCTCTGGTTTATTTACTTGCCGTCTAACAGATAAAGTACAAATATAAAAAGAGACGCGCAAATTTGTTCTTTGTATTATGCTAGCTTTAGACACACTAATAGAATTTAATTAAATCCAGATAAGAACAAAATTAATGAGTAAAAAGTTGAAGGGAGATTTAGTATTTTCGTCCTATAAAAAAATTCACCCTTATCTTGGCATTAAGATTGTTTGGAGAAATCCTTAAAAATCTCTTTTAATTTAAATTGAGATAGGATGTTCTCATTTATTTTCTTTTGATTCTCGTCTTCTGGGTTTTAATAGCTTTTCTTACTTTGTTTCAGAGTTATTACTGATTGGAAGTTCATTTTATGTCCAATAGCAATTTGGAAATTCCATTTCCATTAAGTTAGTTGGTTAATTTGGATCTGCACTTTTACTTATATTGATAGTGATTCGCAATTTTCAGATAATTATTGATCCAGTGGTAGCTGGCGAGCTGAGAAATGAACAGTGCTGCAAACAATATTTTTCTATATTCTTAAGATAAATTCTTTACTCATATGTAACTTTTTAAAACTTTTAAATCCTTTCATAAAGTTATAGCATATCAAACTTATTTAATAATTAATATATGCTGTAATTTTTTATAGTCTTGTCAGTAGAAAATTGTGAACTTTGACGTGAAAATTCAATAAAGAGGTTTCAAAGGCCTCCTTTCCTCCATACACAAATTTTTATTTCTTCCAATCAGTTCGATAATACTCATTCAAAAATGATTATCGATTAAAATGGGCAATAAATGTTAAGAAAAATAAAAAAGCAATAAAGGGAAACCAATAAGTAATAATAAATTATCCCTCATAAGAATTTTCATCTTAATACCATTTTAGAAAATTATTACATTTTTTTTCGAAGAGAAGATTAGTGAAAATAAAAAATTATATTGAGAAGAACAGATTTGTTTTTGTCAAATTACCGATGATTTTAAAAATTACCAAGCATCATCTTTTCGAAGAGTAGCTTAATGCAAATAAAAAGTGAATAATAAGAAAAGCAGATGTATTTTTGTGCTTCCTTTAAAGGCTACAAAATTCGAAATAAGAGTTCATAAAAATAAAATAATAATAATAAACCGCGAGAGTAAAAAGAAATAAATGTATTACGACGGCAAGCTTCATTGGTGAGGGAACAAAAAAAAAGACTATTATTTTAAGTTGGGTTTATTCTGATTGCAGCTCCAGTGCTAAATGCAAAGTAAGAAAGATGTTACTTTTTTCTTTAAATAATTCAATCCAGTTTCGGCCTTGCAGGCTTTCATAGGTGGCATGGCAAATCACACGATTTCGTCTTCTCTTTTTTTGATCATTTCCTGTTCAATTTTTTTTTTCCTTTTTTCGTTTCCCTTAATAATCAGTTTCCGTTGACAGACAACATCATTTTAAACTCAAAAGTAACAAAAAAAATCGACACTAAAGAAAAGAAGTGCTGCTGTTTACAAATCTTACGAACGAGTCGCGATTGGCCGAGTTGCTATTTTCTATAGCATCGGTTCCCAACCTGATGTCTGGTATTTCATATAGGCAGGCTGCGGAAGGGCTATTGGACAATTAAGGCCTGCTTTCCAAATTTTGAAAAAGAAGCCTGTTTGCTAAGAAATTCATTTGATGCCATCAAATGACGAAGTATAGTTCATTAAATTTTCGGGACAGCAGACTCTAAAATCTTTTATTCTTTTCAACATTTCGCTAGAATAAACGTTCGGAAACAGTGTCCTATAATTATTAAACTTGAACTGCGACGTTGGATTCTGTACTTGATATTTGTGGAATATTTGAAGCATTGAGATATTTTATTCCTTTACCGCTTTACTAAATACATGAATTTTTCCAGAGTTTTTCTTGAAATAAATTGATGCTGAATGTAGCAAATCGCCTCAAATTATAACCATACTCTTTCGAAAGGTGTATAGTAGCAGTTGCGTGGCTAAAGAGAAGAACACTTTTCAATTTCCGAACTCGATTTATTAGATCTCGGGAGCATATTATGTAAAAGGAATAAGTTGTGAGAAATGCATCAGTCTACATCGTGACCCAAGAGCGAAAGAGTTATAAAATTTACCCTTGTTGATTTCATAATGAAATTGTGATAGTTTTTGTATACATGTAGACTTAGGTTAGAGAATTTTTAGTATCTTTAAAAGAATGTTGGAAACATTTAGGATTTTTATCCTGTCACACAGAGTCTGGGGACTTTTAAAAGTAAGAATTTTTGTAGCGTGCGTGTAGCACTAATTAAAAAAAGATGTGATTGGTTCAGGATAGGAGAGAACATTTTAGAATCAAGTTAATATATCTTAAATCAAGATAAAAATTAACATTTAATTTAAATTAAGGATAACATTACATATATATTTATACATTTCTTGGATTTCGTTGATCTTTAGTTACTTTGTTCTTGAACCCTAGATTTGTAGATAATTAAGAAAAGGAAATATTGTTTATAACTAAAAGAAATTTAATAATATTTTGGAATATTATGATGAAATAACACTCTAAGGAATTAAAAAAATATTTCTGAAAAATCTGAAAGATGCATTGGAAGAAATTTTATTTTAACATATTTAGCAATAGTGGTTTAGTGTACATTGTCTAGTAAATGCAAACCTACTAATGAATATCCTAATTTCAAAATCATAATACTTAATACAAATAGAAATAGAAAAAAAATAATTACAGCACACACATGAATTGGTATCGTTGAAATGTTGAATTTTTTTAATTCCATCGAGGTGTAAATTTTTTTCTGATTAATTTATTCTAAAGTTTCTATGAAGAAGATAAAATTTGTTAATTAGCAATCAACTATTTTTTAATTCATTAATTAATTGAGAATTGATATATTTCATAGTCTAATACATCGACTATCGAATGTTCATCTATTTCATTTCCATGCACAGTCCTTTCTTGCCTACGTTTTAGAAATCGGCTTATAATTAATTTTAGGGCATTGAACTGATGTTTGAAACAAATGAAATCCCTTCAAAAAGATACGTTTTGAAATAAAGCTGAAGGTAAAAAAATAGTCATAGAATTATTCAAGTTTCACGTTAGTTTAAATTTTTTTTAAAAATTCTCTTTTAAATTAATAACAGTTGAAAAAATTAACAAAAAAGTAATATTAGTGAAATGATAAAATTTTTACTTATAAAATATGTTAATTACATTTTAAAAGATTATTTGCTCCAATGTAACTCCTGAAAATCTGTAAAATATCGATTAATTTTGAATTAATCGAAATATTTTAATACCTTTTTTAATTAATTGAATTTTTTTTATTAACTGTCGTATTTTGAAATGATGTTTATCTTTCTTCTCTTGCCTGGAGGAACAATGGTGCCGTGCAGTGGAAGACAGTTCAGGAATGATCATTCATTAAGTAACTTGGAACATATTTGTGGGGGATGGCCGGTGAGAATAATCACGATTATTGTATTGTAGACATTTAATTGATGTAAAATATTTTAAAAATTTAAAGTTAGCATATGAAATAAAAGTAAAAATATTAGAGAATAAAAACAGAGTGTGTCGTCGTCATTAAAGTTCATCGCTCGTCGTCCAATGTCCAGACTGACATCCAACTCACTAACTCTGGTCGAATCAATCAGAGGAGCTGGTGTAGCTATCCAACCAGGTTGCCAGTCAGGCACCAATCACAATGACTTTTATTTATAATAAGATTGTTTAAAATAAGATCATGAAATTTTTGTTTCGAGATCGATTTGTACATCATAGGTTTGATATCTAACTTAGCAAAAAGTATACCGAGTATGTTCAGCTTAAATAAATTGCACGCACTCGAATCAAACATTGGAATTTAGGGTGTCTTGGGGATTTAAGAACTGAGTTGTAATTTGACTGCAATTCCAAATAAAGGCTCATTCCTTGATAACTTCTAAATGGGACGCAACTCAAATGAAACTCTGCATTGCAATTCTATATGCTAATGAATTTGGATGGTTTATTTTTATATCGTTCTAAATTTATGAAGATAAAATATCTCATCAAATTCTTTCAACATTTTCTGACCGTGTCTCGAAATGAAAAGATCCTATAATCAAAATGTTTTGATGTAACTTTTGCATGCATTTAAATAATGAAATTGAATTGTTATAATTAAGAAGGAAAAAATGAGGTCAACAAAAATATGCATTTATGATATGTAACTCGACTTTTTTTTTCTTCGAATGAATTTAGATTGAATGTTCCAGAAAATTAATGGGATTAATGGGGATGTAGAAATTCTTTATATTTTTTGTATGAATTTCCAAAACTATTTTCCATATTCATTTGCGTAAGCTCATTGCGTCATTCATTTGCGTCAAGTTCTTTGCACATTTTTTACATTTCAAAGGAAGGACATCAAGATGTTGGTATAGTAAAATAATAATCTGCTATAATTTCAAATTAAATTTTTATTATCTATTTGTACATCTAGAACTTTATCTAATCTGCATTCCGTAGCGTTTTTGAAGGCCACGAATTTCGCTAAATGAATTTCAATTGTCTGCATGGAATTTGGCATAAAGAAACCGTGAGAAAAATGCGTGACAAATATATATTTTATAAAATTATACATAGAAAGTGTTGAGAAATTGTGGGCTCGAACATCGACACTGGCGCTACCGCATCAGCTTTGATATAAATGAATATTGGTCGTATCGTTTGATTTGGCAGTTGCTGTGCAAGAATACTGGTTAACTTGCGTGGATTTGTCTTAATAGAAATGATCTAATAGCATGTTTTTATTAACTTTCAAAATCCTTTCCCATATTTATTTGCACAAGTAATGATCTCTTACCTTTTTTTAATCTTTCAAAAGGAAACCATATAGGTTAGATGACATCTAGATGTTGCGCATCAAAATTGTAGTCTAGTTTTTTTTCAATTAAATTTAATTATATAGCATCATTTCTGAAACGATATCTCATCTGCATTCGTGTTCTAATTCTACACACATAACATGTTGTCGAAGGCCACATCTATCTCAAAATGAATTTAACTTATCTGCAAGAAATATGTACGAATTGATAGCAAGAAAAAGGCGACTTAATCTTTTTTTTTTTTTTTTGTGAATTCCTACATTGGCACAGGCGTCACTGTGTAAACTTTGATATAAATAAATATTGGTTGCGGCGCTTGGTTTTGCCGTCGCTGTTAAAAAATATTTGACAATATTGGTTTAAAACCACTTTGGTTTTTAATATAGATAATCTAAAAGCATATTTTCATGTACTTCCCAAAACATTTCCTCTATTAATTTGCTTAAATAATATTTTTTGTTTCGTTTTCAAAAGATATCCATTTGAGATAAAATGATACCAAAATGCTTGATATTGAAATAATAGTTGATTATCTTTCCGAATTGAGTTTCATCATTTAACCTCACTTCTGAAACGTTATCGATTCTGCATCCTGGAACACTGTAAAAGACCACATGTTTCACTAACTGAATTTCAATTGCCTCTAAGGAATATAGTATAAAGAATTCATGAGAAAAATACGTCTAAAATCATATTTTCTGGAATTAGTCGTAAAAAATGGACAATAGTTTTCGTTTCCAACTTAAGTTCAGGTGTTAAACAGAAACTTAACGATCAGCGTATCTTGGTTTGGCAGTTATTTGTAGAGAATTACCGTTTAACGCACCAATTTGGTTGTTTAATACAGATGTTCTGGCTACGTATTTTTGTTAAATTTCAAAATTATTTCATATATTAATTATATAATATAGTATTTAATAAATAATTTACTAGAAGTATTCGAAAGGCGTTGCCCGTGGCATAGCATTCAAGAAGAAAAATTACCTTTAAACTTAAGTCTAGCCTCCACTTGATATGCCGTGGTCATTTTTTTCATCAAACAAACATAAAAATATTTTTAGAAATTATCAAAAATAGCTACAAAATAATTTTTCGTGCACACATTCAGAAATATTTAGACTATTAAAAAGGTAAAAAATATCATATGCCCATAGACAAACTCAGGCGATCATTTCTCTCCTCAGGATATTCTTTCTGTCTCCGCAATTCAGTTGCAATGCGATTTAAAGAAAGACGGTTATTTAGCTCATTAAAAAACTCTACTTCCCTAAGTGAGCATATTATTTCTCAGATATTGGCTAACCGAACTTTTCCTTCATTTTCCGGCCAAGACTGACTTCCCTTTTTTTTTTGGGGGGGGAGGTCAAAATGAGTTTTTAATCGCTATTTAAAATCAAGCGTAAATAAATGTATAGCAAATGCGTACCACAGGTCTTACTATTTGCACATACGCAGTGTGAGGTTCTCACGCATGCGCAAATAAGGGCAAAGTTAAAATACAATTATAAAACTTTTTTTATTATTTTGATATGATTTTAATACAATAAAATCTTCCCCAATAGATGCTATTCAAAATGGTATAAATATTTCCAATATCCATTAACTATTTCTTGAGTTTTTCTGGTTTAAACATAGAGACGCTTTCAGGAGACTTTTATTTTATACTTTGTATAAATAATATTAATATATAATACGATATTTTTTACTTTCAAAAGTCGGCCATTTGAGTTAAGATAATAGTAAGATGTTGCACATTAAAATAATCTAGTTTCTTCTCCAATTAAATTTAATTATATAGGCTCACTTCTAGAAGGTTATCTAATCTACATTCATGTTTTAATTCTACGTACTTAACATGCCGTTGAAGGCCACCCATTTTTCCGAATGAATTTAAATTTTATGCAAGAAATATGGTGTGAAGATATCGTGAGAAAATGCAACTTAATCTTCTTTTGTGAAATTAATCATAGGAAGTATTCATTTGTATATTCGTAAATAGACACAGGTGTTACAGCATCAATTTTGATAAAAAAAATTATTGGTTGCTCCATTTGGTTTGGTAATTGCTGCTAAAAATAATGGTTTCGTCTTTTGCTGTGGAAGTTATTGTAAAATATTTTGGGCTAATATTAGTTTAAGAATTGTTTGGCTGTTTAATATAGATAATCTAAAAGCATATTTTTATTAACTTCCAAAATCAATTATCTTAAATAATGATCTCAAATATATTTCAAAAGAAAGCCATTTGATACAAGATGGTATCTAAATGTTGCATATTAAAATAACAATTTAGCATTTTTCCTAATTAAGTTTCGTTATCTATCATCATTTCTGAAACGCTATCTAATCTACATGCCGTGGCGTAACCGAAGACTACATGTGTCACCAGCTGAATTTCAATTGTTCAGACATCGCTGTCTGCGAGAGATAGGAACACAAAGGAAACGTGAGAAAAATGCGAGCCAATTGGACAATTCGCAAACAAACCGCAACATTCTTCCCGCCGTTATGTGTCACAACTCCATGCATTCAGCGGGAAGATATTATGACTGGATGGCAAACATTTCCAAGTCATAACAGTCGGACCGTTTCGCTTTCGTGTCACTTCTCTTTCACAATGATAAAGCGGCCTTCTCTCCAGAGCAAAATGAGATTCGAGACGGAATGTTCCACCTTGTTATTTATAGTGCTTGTTTGAAGAAATAAATAATTTTGTGACTTTTACTCTCAAGACACAGCTGTCATTTTTTCTGAAGTATTTTTCTTCTTCATTTTTTCACGTTATGCATTTCGTAGTCCTTTCATTCTGATTATTTTTAGACGTGTCAAGACGGCGTTTCGGTGTGACACAGGGCGCGTTGCCACTTCTCAGATGAGTTTTACTTGTAGATACTTTGTCAGACGTTTACATCGCCGCTGTGGGCAATGGATCGGGATTTGAAAGTTGCGCTGTTCCGTTTCTTTGCTCCAGTGATTTTAACTTCCACTTCATACATCCCTGGATCAAGTACGATTTCGGAATTTGTTTCAATGCAACAAAACTGCAGGATAAGATTCCAGAGGGACTTTTTCCAGAATAAATTTATATACTACAAAAGAATTCTCTATAAACTCACAAAGTAAAACATATTATGATAAATGAAGCTTAAATTGTGTTTCATTTAAGAATGGAAAAAATATGTTATATGAACTTGATAAAACTTTTATTTATTTGAATTAAATTATTATACAAAAGTTACTAATGTATTTTATTCGTCTTTCTATTACTTTCTATTACTTAAGGCATTAATTATATCACATTTCATGTATGAATGGAAGAATTTATTATAGGTGCAAGTGGGAAATTTTTATTCTTTTGAATCTAAAATATTATAAAGCAACCTGGCATGTTCATTTATTTCTGTGTATTAGGTTCATTTTTTTTGAAAAGGATATATGCATATTAGGATTAAGTACAATTTCGAAATTTATATCAGTTGAACAGAATTCCAGAAAAGATTCAAAAAGATTTCTTTGAGAATAAATTCTATAAAGTTATACTAGAGAAAATTTCGTCTTATTCATTTTAAGAAATATACATTGTAACACACGTTGTTGCGATTAATGGATCGAAAATATCATTTCCTAAAATTATAACCAAGAATTAAACATAAGTCCTTTAGCAAATTTTTATTCTTTTAGATATAAAATATTATCCAACGAGGGTGGTCTCCCTAAGATTGTCTAGCGTACACTCTAATAATGATGTTACTTCAGCGAATACATTTGTATATCATTGGCGTACAATACTGACACAATATTTACCTTTGGTATAAATATATCATTTTTGCTGAACCTTTCGTGTCATCCTTGTTGAATTATTTAGAGATTAATCCTTTGCATGTGAATAATAATTTTCAAATATCGAATTTGTTTTCGATTCCTTTTTTCAAACCGATTGAAACAAAATCTGGACGCAAAACTACGATTGAAACAACACCTATTTCTTTATCTGGGATTGTTTTAATTGTTGGCGCGCCGTTATCTGAGTACAATTTCATTTTGGCGGATATTCCGCATTACGATTATTTATATAAAAAGAGTAAGAACATGCCGTATAAAGTGTTTTTGGATCGAAACAAGATAAAAGTATCGAGTAATATTTATATGTTTTGCATACATTGATACATTTATGCAAGAAAAATTTAGCTTTTTTGACGATGTAAAAATACATCAATATTCAAAATCTGTTCTAAATAAGTTCACTAATCCTATAGTTATTTTGAGATGCATTTATTACGATTATTGTTTTCACATTTTTTAAAAGTCTTTTTAGATAAAGGAATTATTTGTTTCAAATACTATAATATTGTGCGTAGATTTAAAGAACTCAATTAACAACTGTTCAGGATAATGTAATCATTATATTTTTTAGTTAAAAAATCCTTATAACCTCCCATTTACTACACTTATTTCTACATTTCTACCCCATTAACTACTACTACAAATTTTATGTATTAAAAATATTAATTAATATATCTATTTGTTAGTTAAAATATTTAAAAGCACATATGGGCGTACGTATGTTTATGAACTTATTATTTCTAGGAAGGACTATTTAATCCAAATTTAACATTTTTAAATGCATTATGAATGAATATAAAGAGGATTTTTCAGCGAATGATAAAAACTTGATAACGTAAAATTTTAAAGATTTATTTTAAAGATAAACGAAAGAAAATCAAATATGCTATATAATAATATTATTATTACTAATAATAATAAATAAAATTAATGTTTGGTTTATTCAAAAATATAAAAAAATTGGGATTTATTATTCAAAATATGCAAAGAATATTATTACAAATAATTCTGCAATTAATACAAAACATAAATTTGTAGGTTAGTAAACATAATTATAGCCTTAATTGCACTTGGTCAGTTTCTCCTAAAAAGAAGAATCTGACTTTTGAAGTCAGAAACTTACAAAATCCTGTCTAGTTTTCATTAAAGATCAAATAAATATAGGTAGGTATGTGATATAACTTTGTGGATAAATCAAAAGATAAACTTCAAAAAGATAAATTTGGAATTAAATTCCATTTTTTTCGGGGGAGGGCAATATATTTTTTAATTAAATGAACCAATCTTTCTCATCAGTATGAGAAGTTTTTCTCTTATTCTTATTTTATTTTTTACAAAGAGATCATTTTAGGATTTTTTTTTCATATATTCATTTAGGAAAGCGAATTTTCGAAGTTATGCCATAGGTTTTAGAGATTTTTTCCTCCTTCACTTGAAGTACGGGAAACTAAAGCGATTTTTGGAACTCCTGTTAGAAATACTTAAATAAAAAAAGTGGAATTTGGATCAGACAATAAAAAAAATATAGAATAAAGCAACGTACCAACTTATGATAAAAAATACTGGAAATTTTAATTTAAACCAAGGTTGATCGCACACACATACACACACAAACAAATACACACACACACACACACACACACACACTATTGGATTATTAACATGTTCCGGCTTGAAATTCCTCCCACTAGTGTGGGGTGAAAGTTTGATGCTGATTTGGTATGAAAATCATTTTTCATCATCAGTAACATCCAGAGATTTTGACAATCTTGATTTTTTTCATATTATTTTTACTTTAGTTAATTTAATTAGTAATTTTTTAATCTGCGTTTTTAATTTTTACATCAAATCCTGAATGATCCAAGACAACGATTCAAGTTGAAACTTTAATCATATTAGATTTTTTAACAACAATGTATAAACAAAGTTGAATTATATTTATGCTTTATAAAGTTAATACAAAAAAAATGTTTCATTATCGATTATATTTATTCATTTATAATTCATTTCTTCATTATTATATTTTTAAAGTTATTTGTCTATAATTTTATTTCAAATTTTCTTATTTACTATTTATTCTTATCTTAAAGACCAAAAAACTTTTCTCAAGCTGATGCATTCACAAATCAGTACCGTATGATTAACGTAGGATTTTTATTACCAAAAAACAAACATTTGATTTGCATTCTATGGCTCACAGCGACGTAGTTCAATTTGAATTTCATTACCCTCTTCTCTGTTTAGCAATAAACTGCAGTCATAAAATTTATTCACTGTATCAAAATTAAATCTCGTAATCCGCCCACAGAATTTTTTCCCACGGGTGGGAAATTTATTCTATTAGTTGCCTGCGCTTAAATGTCTGAATAATCCTATATACATAATTCCAACGTCCCATTTCCAATTTCAAATAATCCGAAATGATTAAACCGAATTTTTTTCAGCTGGGTGTCAATTACTATCGAAGCGATGACCTTGAACGACCCTAATAATGTCACGTAATGTTTCGAATGACTTCTCCGTGGTGTGGGCAATAGATTTTCATTAGTCGCCCGTCCAGCTGTCATTGGGTACTGTTTTTTTATGCAAGTGAGATAAGGATCGCCTCGGCAAGAACTATTTGAAAGTTTGTTTCATTCATTCTTTCCGATCACGTGATGCGGAACTACTCGCTTAACGATTTCTCGCAATTCCTTGAGGATCGTTTTTGTGACTCATGCATTTGCAGAACAGTTCCTTTGTAATTTTCTCATTTACAAGTTTTCTACTTCTCGTAAAAAATTTTCAAAATTGGGTATTTCTTCAGCAGTTTTTCCGGACTTGTTATAAACGGGCTAGTCAGATTCGTGAATTTAATTCTTTCCGGGGAGTTATTCGCAAATTTAAATCATTATCTGGTGAAAAAGTAAATGTAGTTAAACAACGGTGGTTACTTTAAATTTTTTTGTTAGTACAATTTGGAGAGAGCCTGGGAGTCATTATGTATTTTTTAAAAAGTAAACATTTAAGTTCAGTTTGTATAATCCTATTTGAGTTGGGATTGGTTTTATAAATTAAAGTTATGCCCAAATTGAAATGCTATTTTTAAAAAGGATTTCATTTTTTGGAAGCATGTTATCTATAAATACAAGATGAAAATAGCTGAAACGATAAATTACAAGTAGAAATATATTTTATATTACCTTATCTGAATGGATAATCAAGACCATAAATGAAATCCATTCATAAAATAAAACTTTTTTAAGGGATTCTTTTTTTTTTTTGGAAACGTTTTTTTTCATACATATACAAACAGACAAAAAAAAAAAGCAAAATAGTAAAGGAATAAGTAAAAGGTTTGCACCTTTCACCTATGGTTTGAAATGTTTCTATGAATGAAGGATTGGTTTTAAATGAAAGTTGCATTAGAAATAAAATGTTATCTAACAGTTTCATTTCTCTCAGAGCTCAATTATCTGTCATAAAAAAAGATAAACATAGTTAAACAAATGAAATACGGTGAAATTTTGTTTCTCAATTACTCTATTGGAATACAAGAAAGAGTCGAGGCCATAAATGAAACTTATATTTTATTCAATGTGGTTTCACCGGATTCATTTTTTTAAAAAACCACTCTCAATTTTTGAGAGAATACCAACCTATTTGAACTCCCTCTAAACAAAAGCCCTTTGATGTAATGCTGTATGAATTTACAAAACTGTACATTGACGCCTTTGAAAATCATATTTTCGTTGCGCTTATAATACAAAATTATATAAACTTCCTTTTTTGTTTCTCAATTACAAATAGGATTATACAAATAGGATGATATTTTTGAAGAAAAAAATTGATAATTTTAAAGTATACTCGTATAGGAAAGAATTTACGAAAACTAGTTGAAGACAAACCTTCTTCTTGTTACAGTTGTTTCTTTTATATATATATAATTATTAGAAGTAAGTTGTTTTATCTACCGCTCGTTTCAATTTCCCGAGACTACCATTTTCGACGATTCTACCTCGCTAGAAGGTGAGACGTAGAAAGATGACTGCATTTCCGGATTACTACGCCGTTGTTTGACCTTGATTCCTACTCCATGAAAGACTTCTTTTGTTCAGTTTAATTTTTACCGTTATGTAAATGTTGCTTCTGACTATGTTGTTTTATTTTAAATTTCGTATTGATTACTAATATGATTAGTTTAAATGATAACTTTTGCGAGTGGCATGAAGAATATTTTATGTAATATTATTAAATTTTTATAATTTATAAATGTAGATATAATTTTAAGGGACAATTATTTATCGTTTTTAATCTAAAAATGTTATTAAAAATTCAATAATAAATAAAAAAAGAATTTTAACATTTTTTAAAATAAAAAGTGAAATGCCAAATTTTTGAGAATAGAAATTTTCCATTTATTCATCAAGATTTAATTTTTAGGTCCCTTAGTATTTTTAAAAAATCTCAAAAGTATATTATTATGATTTATTATCTTTTTCTAACAGTTTTACTTATGACCAGCATTACAATACATCTGAGAATAAACAATTTTCTCTTTATTGTTAAATGTGAACATCTCTTCCTTTCATCTGACCTCTTACTCCAATTTTAACTATATAAGCGCATACCGACGAAGTTTTATGAAAACGAAAATGAGCAATATTTGTTTATTTAAAAGTATTAATTCTTCAAAGATTAATCCTTCAATTCCAAACATTGGTCCGCTATTTCCTATTAATTATCTACTTTAATTTCCCTGATTCATCAGGTTGTTTAATTTTTACTACGCAAATGTAATTTAAAATACATTTATTTTAAAATCTGGTCTACTTATAAAATATAAACCTACTGCATTAATATGGTTGTCGAGCAGTAGGTCTCCCAGTACGACTAGCACCAGGTATTTATTTTTATAAATATAACAGTCTTGGTCTATACGGGTGTTTATTAGTGCATGTCAAGCGAGTCGATTGATTTTAGAATTCTATTTTGAGTCTTACCAAACGGAAAAGAATGTGAATGTAATTGTGAAATCAATTTCGTTTATCACATGCCTGTGGCATCAAATTTCATATTTCTTAAACCCATAATAGGCTAAGATTATCAAGAGGTCGATTGCAAATATTATGAATTTTGCCCCTCCCCCCCAAAAAAAAACAGATACCTTTTTGAATATTTTCTTCAAAAAATTGGAAACACATGTATGGACTTTTTTCATTAAATAAACATATTTAAAATAAAAATCTTTTGTTTTAATATTTTATTGAATAATTTTACTCAAAACATTGGAAATAACTGAAACATATTATCTGTTTCCTGAAATGAAAGACAAGCTGTATTTCCAGTTATTCTTTAAGTATAGGGATTCGACCGATGAATAACGTGAAATTTTCATTTTTTCTTTCACACTGTGAAGCGCGAAAACAACTATAAAGCATTCGGATGAATGAATTATTCTCTAACAAATAAATCGCCTCTAAATGAATGAATTGCTTATTTCTCCACTTCAAGAAATGCATGAAATATTGAGAAATTATTATGCTAAATTGGAAAAAAATAGGCATTAGATTTTAATTTGAGGTTCATTGCAAAAAAGATTCGGTGCAAGATAAGAATTTGAGGAAATAAAAAGGCATTTGAATAAAAATATAAAAATCTGTATAACTTTTGAAAAAGGAGCCTTAGAAGCTATATGTCTTAAAATTTTATGAAGAAACCTCTTCAAACATCGAGAATATTAAAAGAAGAATATTTCATATATTTTTTTTAAAAATAGATTGTTTAATATAATTTTTTACTACTATCTTATGTATTAATTATAAACAAAGTCAACTAAAGACCTAAAGAAACAAAACAATTCCTTTTACGCATTTGATGAAATCTGTTCTTTTGTGCCCTTTTGCATCCATCTTTCCTTATCATAAAATGCATGACCGCCGTCCGTGACAACTATCAATGGCTCTATCTCAACTAAAAACTTAAATAAATATTCTCTTTAGATTAAATGAGAGAGAGATGCCACCACTTGGACTTCCAAAGACCTGGAAATAAAATTCTAACAGTTTAATAAAGACAGTTGTTCCAACATTAAGAATATTAAATAAAAGGTGTTTAGAAATTTGGGCAAAAAAAATAATCAAAATTTCCCATGCATCACCTACTTAAATGACTACTTTCTACTTATTAATAGTTAAAACTCCTGCGGAAACGAAACCATTTCTTAAACGCATTTGATGAAATCGTTTCTTTGTGCACTTTGACATCCATCTTTCCTCATCTCAAAAGACACGGCAGCCGTCTGAGATAAATGTTAGAGGCTTTTTCTCTCAACAAAAAACTTTTGTAAATATTCTCTTTTGATTAAATGGGAGAGAGATGCGCTGCTTTTCAGTTTTGCACTTGATTATCAAGCTGCGAGCTTTCCATTGCAACTAAATAACAAACTAAATGGACAAGGGAGAGAGAAAAAAAAAACAGCAACTCTTTCATAATAATAACATGAGCCGCTTGTCTCAGTTTTGACATAACTGTCGCCATAATTCTGTAATCGAGATGCTACGTTTCGGCCTTAAACTCTGTGATAAAAAAAGTGATGAGAATAGTGGGAGGATGGTTTCAAATAGAACACAAGAAGAAATTGGAGAATATTATGTGAGGGAGTTTTGACCGATGAAAAGTAGGGAAAGGGGTGGGGAAAAAACCCGGCAATAATTCATTCTGATCATTAATAAGCGGTCTTGTAACTCCATGGCAGCTAATTAACTTTCCTAACAATGAAGATTAATGATCGGTGAAATGGTGATATTTCGCAAATATACCAAAATGATCGGAAACGTCTTTCTAACATTAAAATTCGAATAAAGTTTTTATCACACCAATTATTTATTTCTGCTAGTACTGAAGTATTAAATATTTCAAGAACTCTAAACATTAAATGAAATCAATATACAGTCTACTTTTGAAAAATGAAAAACTAAACGGAATTTTAATATTTCACAGCACAAATTACAAATAGTCTCAAACACGAAGTTGTGAAGCTTCACAAATATGTTAAATTATCGAATATGATGTTGTAAAGCTTCTTCATGAATATGCCAAATTATCGAACTTGAAGATATGAAGCTTCTTCGCGAATATGCCAAATTATCGAGCTGGAGGATATGAAACTTCTTCGTGAAT
>JAOUZG010051511.1:1064847-1097201 GCA_026289955.1 Argiope argentata | reverse complement strand
TTGAGGATATGAAGCTTCTTCGCAAATATGCCAAATTATTAAACATGGTGAAATAAAGCCCTTCAAAAGATTTTGAGGATTGAAATCCGTTGCTTCGTTATATAGAAAAAGAAACTGGTAAAATTATGAAATATCGTTTTTGCGTGGATCGAGCATTTTTTATTGAATCTGGCATAAAAAAAGCTTGACATAGGGTTTATACACAATGACTAGTAAATAGAAATATGTCTTGGGTGCCTTTTTCTCTGATAAATTGAACTCAAGATTTTTAGTTGAATTATAGTCACTAAATCGCAAGATAAAAAACTAAATTTCACTAATTTCAGGCATTGCTTTTTCTGAATTGTTGTTTTGCATGCATTCAAAATTACAAACTAAATAATGAATATTCCCTTAACAGATTCGACTTCAAATTTGATACTGATTTATATTTTACTCGAGTAACAAAATTTATTTATATAGTTCTAAAAGTTTTATAATTATGATATTCACTTCATACTCGAGCAGTAAAACAGGTATTTATGCATTTGCTTAAAACTTAATAGAAATTTTAAACGAACATCTGCTAAACTTCATGTATGGAAAATTTCATTCATATAGTTTAAAAACATTTTTAAGTTATTGTTTGGGCAGATAAACAGGCACAATCCCAGTAATGTGGTTTTTGGAACTGAGGAGTGTGTGAAATATGTCGATTTGTAAAAATGTTTTCTTCGATTTTTTGACGATTATAATTTTTTTTCTGCACATTTAGTATAAATGAAAATAAAGTTAAATTTTAATCTTACTTTATACAATTATAAATCGAGGGATCATAAGTTTCCACAAATATTAAAAATTGTAAAATCAGAAGTTGGAATCGGGGCGCTTTTCTTTGTTTTCCTAATTATTTTTCATTATTTTTCAAAATTAATTCTTAAATTATTAAATTTTTGCACCTTGAAATTATAATGTCCTTAGAATAATAATATCTAAGTTTCTAAAAAAAATTAGAAGGCCATGTTCTTTAATGCATTCAAATGTCCCTATTTACTGAGAACACAGGACGATTAAAGTTTCGAAGAAATATATCCCCTGTCAACAAAAGAACTATATTTTACACGAAATGTCTGCCTTAACGATTCGGTAAGCAATTCCAAAGAAAAATGTGGACTGTCTTCTTGTCAGCAAAAAAACACTATACTGTTCTTGAAGATTTCGCATGTGTAATCGGGTCATGCCGCGCGAGTTTCCGTTCTGAGAAAGGATAGAAATGATTTCAGCAGGCGTTGAGAGCAATTTCAATATTTTAAGGCAGATTTCCATAAATAAAAGTGGATATTATCTTGACAGTTGAATTCCTAGGCTTATATCAATTTTGTCATAATATCAAGTGCTGACGAAAAATTTTTGAGCTTCGTAACAATGGGAAATGATAAGTTATGTAGTTCCTTTTCAAATATGTATTTGGTTCAAAATAACGCGCTAAAAGAAAGCTTGTATCTTTCAAAATAAATACTTGGTATTCTCAGCTGCATTAAATGATAGTGAATTTTTTTGGAGGAAAATTTATCAAATGCTGCAAAAACGCAACTTTTTACGAATTCACTAGAAATTATTATTTTATTTTTTAAATAAATTTAAATTCATTTATTGTTAGGATGTTGAATGTACGAATAACGGTGTACCAACGTAATTGTGATCTTTAAATATATATTAATGGTTTTGATGTTTAAAATGATCGTCACCTTGAATAATGCCTGTGATTCGTACCACTATTTAATAAGATGCTTGCTACTTTATCTCTTAATTGTAGTAGAAGAGATAATATCTAATAAAATAGGCATGAATTACACCTACCATTGTGATTCATCGTGG
The DNA here is from genome assembly GCA_026289955.1 of Argiope argentata. Lineage (NCBI taxonomy): Eukaryota > Metazoa > Arthropoda > Arachnida > Araneae > Araneidae > Argiope > Argiope argentata. The sequence continues at coordinate 1,095,344 of JAOUZG010051511.1, read as the reverse complement.
TTTGCTGCTACTATTCTCCGTGAGAATCACCGGTGACTCGCATATTAACAGAGGGGAAAAAACAAGGAGATATAAAATAAACATGATCGTGTTTAATTCACATAAAACTCTGTTCTGTATGAAAACTTTTACTGTCACCCAAATATGATTGACATGGCCTGATAAAGTCTCCGAAATTTTCTTTATAGCTAGTCGCCTTTGGAGACCAACTGTTTCCCAAAATTATTGATTTCCCTGGGTCATCAAATTATTAACATACTATGCATTTAAAATTATTTAAAATTTCATATTATTTATTGATAAGACTGAAAAATTGGAACTCATAGTAATTAATTTGTAATAAATTATTGCGCTGGTAAATGAAGTGATGTGATACGGAATAAGAGCGAAAGTGAAAAATCCTCTTTAAGAAGTAAAGTAATTTACTTTAATTTTCTGATTAATTTATTTATTATCTTAAGAAATCATAATTTTTATTATTAGTTTATTGATTGTCCGGAGAAAGCAATTTACCCCAATTTTAACATTTTCAAAAACAGGTGGCTGAATGGTTCGACGTAAAATTATTTTGAATTTCATCAGGACAATAAACATCATTTTGTTACAAATTCTCTAAAAAAATTAAAATATAAAAATGTATTTAAAGACATAATTTTACGAAAATGAAGTTTTTATCCTTAATAATATAATTTTTATATTACGATATATAGAATCTCAGCAATTATTATTCATTGGTGATAATAATCACGATCTTTTATATATGGATCTTTCATTATTATCTTTAAAAACTTTTTATAATCTAAATTTAGCTACCCTTGTGAAATGCAGAAATAACGGACATCCTGCATATTAATAAATATGAACTTGTGTTTTTAACTGAAGACACGATTTTGAAATATTTTCTGTTTTACTATTTATCACTTTTTTATCAGTCTAAAATTAGTATCTTACGATTACTAGGACGCTGAGGTGGCTCTGATGGTAAAGTTTTGTCTTCGGGACACACAAAAGGGTCCCACGATCGAGACCCAATTCAGAAGAATGTTCGTGTTAGCGGATCTGGTGCGTTCAAAATCCATTTGGGGCAAATGTATTCCCTCTGATATAGTGCGGAAATTTGGCAAAGGAGTGCCAGGTCAGGTGTCGTCCTCTTTATTTGACAGTGGTTCACAATTACGAGGTCTATTCTAAAATAACCCTAGTGTTTTCTTTTAAACTAAAAGTTAATATAACTTAACTGTGTTGGTCAGATTTCTCCACTTCAAACTCCAGTGACAGAGTGCATTACAAAATAAATTCTACAAAAAAGTGATAAAAGGTGAACGACTCGAGAATTATAAAATATATTTAACTTTTAATATATCCAGACATGTTTAGTGTACCTATAATCTCGAATTTCAATGTTTTTGGAATAAAAATCCATCAATTTTGAGATCAATTCACTTTCTCGTGTAATAATTTTATGATATTTTTAATGTTTAAATATTTTTTTGTATATATTATATATTTTATTGTTTCTTTAATTACATACATATATATTACTTCTCGGTATTTTCTTAGCGCAATTCCTATTTTATGAATTTATAATTTCTTTTTTGTTCCAACTCAGTGATATGTCTAGATCAATTTGAAACCATTAAAAATTACAATCAGAATTAAAAAGCTGAATCCTAAAAGCATTAAAAGTTAAACCAATAAATCTTAAAAACGTTAATATTCCTCATAAACTCAAGAACTGAATGTAATGAATAATATAAACAATGTAAAAATACAGAAGAAATTTAAAAATCTGAATGCGCATTTAAAAACTTTAAAAACTAAGAAATTAAAAATGGTAGATATTTGTTTTTAAAACCACCAAACGACATATTAATTATATGACGAAAACTAAAATGTCTCACAAAATTCTCACAAAGGAAATTTTTTTTACCTAGAATACTTGACCGATTAAATTATTCCCATTTAATTCATTCCTACGCGCTAGAAGCTTGAACTCGAAAAATGTGTTATTATGCATTTCTGCTGTTTACCTTCGGAAGCCGGAGCATCTCCATTAAATAATGCCTGCCACTGGAAATGAAACATCGCCATTCAAAAATTACAATGATATTGGTTCTGGCGTTCGATTGCCAGACTGAATAATGGATCGCACGGTGTTATTTGTTGCGATATGTGTACAAAGCCGTAATGACACCTTCTGGCAAATTGTAGAGAGGACTGCTTAAATCAATGGACATGGCCGAATGAATTGGATTACACTTGGTTTAAGTCCCATTTCGAATCGGTTGAAGGCCGTTTGCAATGTTTTTTTTTTATTCTAGCTCTCTCATCAGATGTTGATTTATGTATTTTGCGGTTAAATAAAGATACCGCATTTTAATAACTCGTAAATTATATTTTTGACTTAATCAACAAGGTAATGATTTGTTTAAAGTTATTTATTTATTATAACTCAATTCTTGGAGGTATAAAGGTTTATTCATAATTTTATTTAAACACGCTTATTATTTGACGATATCTTTTAAATACTATAATAACTAAACGAAAGTGTGTATATGTAATAAATATCTCGTTATTTATATTTGATAAAGCGTTGCGTTATAATTTTCATAATATTTTGCATTCTTATGTTAACATTTTAGTTTTTCATTTACGCAACAGAGAGAAAGTATAGAAATCGTCAAACTATTCGAACGCGGGATTTTGGCAAATTTCCACGTTTCAGACCACCCCGAGTTAGAAAAACACATTTTGATAAAAGTTCGGCCATCTCTTTGTGATGAAGATAGCTCCAAAACCCTATGAGATAGAACGTAAGAAATTCGGTGCACCGTCTACACGTCAAATTTGTAGATCTCTATCAAATTCTGAGCCAATCCGTTCAGAGTAATTCGGTCTGTCCAAATGCTTTAATACAAATTATCGTTTTATAACTACAGGACAAAAAAAATTTCATGAATTCGGTCTACAAATTCAAATTTTGAGCCGAACCCAACCAAAAGTGGACCGTTTGTTGGTTTGTATTTACAGAAACTTGTTAACAGGATGACTTAAAAAGGCATTTATTTAAATATGTCAAATTTGGTATGCAGTTTTATGGCTACAAGTGTAGTTTGTTATCAAATTTTTGTTTTAATAGATTGGGAGGAATGCTGTAAGCAAAAACTAGATTTTCTGTTACCATTCCAGGGATTAATCACCGAGAATCTCGCTGTCACTTGATAGATTTAAAAAAAAATGCTAAATTCGTGCTAAATATAAAAATTTCGTAACTATTGTACGTCAATGCTATACAAGGAATTTTTCGAGATAACACCGCTATTAGAGAGAGTAGGAGAGAATATTGGGGCGACCCGATGTTGGGTGGAGTAAAGCAATCTGAGTTAATTTAACACGGAAACCTGAAAATTAATAATGATATGCATTAAGAAATGTCATCGCATATGCATACCCTTCTTTTCTTACAAATTTTATGAAAAATAACCGAATTACTAAAAAGAAAACTCTTGCACGATTATTAAAACAGTACGATTGAAAAGAGTATCTTTTCAAATTTTGAAATGAGGTAAAAAGCAGTTTTGTGCGATAATATTTTGAACATTTATCGTTTAAAAATCCAAATGCTCAGACTAATTTTTAATGAAAAAAAAATAATTACAACCGCAACAAAGGGGCGCATTGCTTCTTTCCAATGTCTGTACGTGTTGAATTAGGTGAATCCTATGACGGGGAAACACAAACAACCAGAGAGATACCGATTAGTTTAGCTATGTTAATTTGTGTAATCGTGAAATTAAATCAACCAACTTAATAAATATACAGAGAATTACATTATTAGAAACTATATTGCATTATTTAGACTTTCTGTAGCAGAAATGCTTAATTTATTAACTGGAAATTTTACCAAATTGTTTAAAATGATTGAATTTGCTTCGAAATTTAGTCCACATGGTTTAATTATCTACTTATTATAATGTAGATGAATATTGATGCATTGTATTTTAATGTAATCTAACAATTTACGTTGGGCATTTTACATTAAGTTATTCTGTGCAAGTTTGCTGCCGAATGATATTATAAATTGATTTGAAGAAATTATAGTATAGAAATATTCAGTTCTCAGAATTATCTGGTAAGTTTGAAAACCTTAACTGTAAATCGAAACTTCTGTTCTTCCTCAAATACTATAAAATAACTAGGATGTTATTCATTTTTAATTAACAAATTCCATTAATTTTTATTTGGTAGGTTGACATTTAATGTTGTTACCAACAAATAAAAAGAAATTGCATTTAAATTCTATTTCTTATTATTTATTCTCCTTTGTGCAATTTTTAAAATATCCTGAACCAACGATTTATTTTCATTTTTTTTATTTTCTCATGTACGATATGCAAAGAAAATAAAGATAAAAAGAAGCTGTATTGTTGTCGTTAAAGAAATTAGGTATTATTTCTAAAGAACTGTAGATTTTGGAGCATCGTCATGCCTCAAACCTCCGTGAATCCGAAAAAACACCTTCCTCGAAATATACCTGTTTGTGAACAAGGCACTTGAAAAATGTTTTGATCTATTTGGATAAGCTCCTATGCCAAATTTTAGTTTGTTACATTTTGAACAAAATTCCTTGAAAGAAATTTTTTTTGTCCTGTTATCCAAGAAGTGGACAGTACAAAGGGATTACAAAAAATATAGAGCTATATGGATCAAATTTAGCACCAAATCTGAAAATTTGAGCTAAATCTGTACAAGAAATCAATTGAATTTAGAATACATAATGTAAGACTCAAAAATGTAACGGCTTAGATAACTGAAATTGGTCATACAATTTTAGCATCTAAAGTGTAGTTTCTGTTAACATTTTGAATTGATTCTATCAAAGTTTATTTACTTTGGACCTGTGTTATCGCCATTATTTCGTTATATTTAAGTAAAGCATCTTCAATTACCATCAAGTATGTCGTCAACATATGAATTTGTGAAAATAAACGCAACTAATATTAGTACGGTTGTACTGTCTTTCAATTTCCTAGAATTAAATTAAATAACGATATTTGTTTAATGTATCTGCTTAATTCGTAATGTTGTCCGTGATTTACTATCTTGCGTTGTTCGTAGAGCGCTCGTATCAACTTTATCGTTGAATTGTGAACTAATACAAATTAACTATTGATACTAGTTCATATGCTTCTGTAGTTTATATGGTTTCACATAATCTTTTAACTTCCTATAATAAGTTAATTGTAAATTTATAATATTTAAAATCGTCAAATATGTGCATGCTTAACTTCTTGATTTAATGTATCCGAATTGCGCTTCTTCAATTAGTATTAAGTTAAGAGTTGGTTAATGAACTAATAGAAATGATCTGATAATACAAACGCGTAAATAGTTTTTACTTTCTTATTGAACTAATGGCAATGAAATTTCAGAATTTCCTGCATTGTTTTATACCATATGTCGGCTCTAGTAGTAGCCATCCAGTGACTTTCAACTGAATAGTACTTATATCATTCTTCTTCATTCTGTGTATGCGTAATGTGGTACGAGCTCGGAACCTGTTATATCCTTGGATAAAACTAATAACACCCAACATCGCTCGCCTATTAAAGAATGAAGAGGAAGGAAAGAAAAAAAAAAACTGAAATAAGCGGAATCTTGAGCCCATCCCCCACCAGCTTTCGCTTTACGAGCCATGACAGGCCGGCAGTCATTCATTAAATATCGCCCACCCCGGGAATGTGCAGAGAATCGGAGGTAGTGAAAAAAAAAAGCAGGAATTGTACATATATGTTTTGTGAAAGTTAACCTCGGCCAACTTTTTTTTTCTCCGGTCCCGTTCGTCAGATTCTGACTGCGATAACCGTGCCACTGGCGTGCACCGAAATCTACCAAATTCGTTCCGCTCGTTTTAAGAGGCGCCACCCAAGGACAGAATGAGTTGATATTGAACTAACTTTTTGCACACTCCAGAAGGCTTCGAGGAAGGGCAATGAATCGCAAATATGCAAAAATCTGTTCACTTCCGAATTGGCAGCTCTTGATAATCACTGTGTTTGGTTTAATGCCACGATTTTAGCTGAAGAAGTTCTGATTGTCAAAAAGAGTATAGATTATAGATTTCATACTGAATGGGTTAGTCAAGACTGAAGGTAACTTGTTCAATTATGTTGCGAGTTCGTTCATCGCATTTTAAGAATTTGTATTAATTTTTTTTATGAGACGGAAATAGGCGAAAATTTTTACTTCCGAACTGATACTTTTGATAGCTTACTTTATTTTATACCTTGAGTTTTCCAAAAGTTCTGATTATCAAAGAGGGCATGGATTACAGATTTTCTGAATGGCTTTTCCAGCATTTCGAAGTGAATTATTCAATTATGAAACAATTCCGTTTGTTGTGTTTTAAGAATTTACACTAAATTTTTCAATGAATCGGAAACGAGAAAATGTTTTATAACTTCAAAGCTGGCGATACTTGAAAGCCGTTTTACTACCACTACTTATACTGAAGCTCTAGTTGTCAAAACGAAAATAGGTTATAGATTTCATACTTCATGGGTTTGACAAGATTCTGATAGCGATTATTAAACTACGCAGCGATTTCGTTTGTTAGATTTTACGTATTTATATGAATTTTTTTAATGTATCGAAACTATGCAACAATTATTAACTTCCGAACTGGTAGCTATTCAGAATCTCTATATTTTTTAACATCTAGAGTTTCCTTACGGAGGAGAGTCGAATTGTTGAAAAGAACTAGACTTATTTGATTCATATTAGTTTGTCAATTTTTAGGGTAATCGTTCAGCTGTTAACCTTTTATGCAGTAAATTTGTTAGTTGAATTAAAAAATATACACCATTGTTAAAAATTAACTTATGGATTTTAGTATGAAGAAATTCAAAGGATTTTAAGGAATTATTTATTAAAATATTTTGGAGTGAAGATTTCAAAACAACACTTTGGTTTGATTTTGAACATATTATCCAAAATAAAATGTACGTTATTTGCATTTTATGGCATTTTTTGTTAATAAAACTCGTATTAATATATAAACAGTTATCTTAATAAATTTGTGAAAGAAGTTCCAAAATTGAGGGTTGCTAATAAATGTTTGGTGGGTAACGAATAGATCTCACATGTGTATGCATCTTTCTACGACTTGCTCAAATTTATGGGTCTGAAAATGTCTAAGTGATGCATTAGAAATAAATTTTGTGTAAAATAATATGTAATTTTTTTTCTTTCTTTCCAAAACATCCTTAAAAAAGTCTACAAAAAAAACTTGGTATGTTTTCATCTGAAGCATTTCCTTGCAGAAAGGAATGAATTGTCACTCTGCATTCTATTTCTAAAATGTGTTTCGGAATTTTAAAAATTTGAAAATTCTGCTTTATGCCATTCAATTATAGAATTTTTGAAAGTATCGGCTCATCATATCATTTTTTGAAAATTAGTTTCACATTTTCTCCTCTGGCGGAAGAACATAAAATTATTTAATATTTGCCAGTTTTTACAGGAGCAATCTTTTTTCTTTTGAAACTTAAATTATTGAAAAATAATTTGTTTTTTCAATGGCGTTAATGAATTTTGTGACAACGCTTTGGTGTGAAAGGTTCAAATTCTGATTCAAATCTAATTTGTTTAATTCAAACCCTAATTTCTGATGATTACGATCAAAAGAAATAAAAATTTAAATGAATAAAATCAAGAGGACTTTTTTCCATATTGCGTTACAAAACAGTTCTTTTTTCACACTGTTATCGTAATTTAATAATTATTAAAATTGAAAATGGCCTGCTTTTTAATTTATTGCATATACTCGTAGAAGAAAATGCGTTCAACTAATTTATTATTTTTGTTCAGAATGCAACGAAATCGTAAAATATTTATTAGGTCAAATTAATTATTAAATATTAGATGATTTTGAATTTTGATTCATCTATTAGAATCGTCCGTACCACATGAAGTCGATCAGAATCGTCCATTCTAAATGATTCTGATCGCGGAGATGCGAAATCTTTTGGTATTTATTCTTAAATAATGTTTTATTTTTTAAATTCCAAATGCTATTTTTGCATGTATGGTGGATATATATTTTTGCTTGACATAATTAGAAAAAAAATTGAAAAATGCAATGAAATTAGGTTTGAATGGATTTTTTTTGGGGGGAGGGAGGGATTTGAAGTGAACATCGATCGGTTACACGTTTATTTAATCACGTTGTGTATTTGAAAACTCTGTTTATTCTATTAATTCGTTAAAAAATATTTTACCGAGTCTAGAAGGCAATTACGGAAATCATGACAACATTTTCATCACAGAATTGTTTTTCGAAATACAAATTGATGAATGCACTTCTCCCCAAAAACTGTATATGCCAATTTTCATATATGACGGATACATATTCTTACTTTAAAAGGTTAGATTTAAAAAATTCTAGAATCTATATATAGAAACGAGTATTTAGTGTGCTCTTTTGAAATTTTCGTGTGATTCTCGAATTAAATTCATGTCTAAACAGATTGTATATTTGAAAACTCTGATTATTTTATTAACATGGTAAAAAAATATATTTAATTGGTCCTAGAGGGCAATTAAGGGAGTCATGAAGACATATTCATCATAGAATTATTTTTGGAAGTATTAAATTAACGAGCGATAAGATGTCACATAAAAAGGGAAAAAGCGTTTACTGCCCTAAATTTTGCATTTAGAAATATACTTTTTACTTCAGGGATTTGTTAAATAAGATGGAAATTTTTATGAAAATATTTGATTTCTGTGGAAATCGAAAATTTTTAATGTAAATACGAAGTTTTATAATGTAAAAGTGCTAGAGTAAAATGGTTCTCAAAAATCCACATATTCACACCGTAAGTTTCACACTTTTGTCTACCAAATTTGCTGTGATATATAAAATTCGAAATTTAGAAGAGCTTTCTTCAAATTTATATCAAACATATATTTTGGAAATGCAAATGTCTTCAATAAAAAACTGACGTAAGAAATATTTGTCTAGTACTATATCTTTAAATCATAATGATCACACTGCAATAATATAACAATAGATTTTTTTTTTGCTAGCATTATATCAGTCAATATCATGATTCAATGAAACAATACAGCATTAGAATTTTTTGCTATATCAGCTCTATCTAGAAACGTGCATTTGAGGATTGGATTCTAATGGCACATATCTATTTAACAGATTTTATTATCTATTCAGCGTGAAACTTTGACTACTAGATTCAGGGTGGAGTTTTAAATCTAGTTTTTATTCCAAGAGTTTCTTGGCGGAATTCTTTTGAAGTTCCTCAAAAGCAATTTTCGGAGAATGAAGTTGCAAAAATGCAGATTATGAGGCTGTCTCCTTCTGTCCATGTCAGGCGAGGAGTCAACAAACCCTGAGATTAAATTAAGCTTTTCTAAAATTGGATATTTGCCTCGGTAATATTTCTCTCACTCGTTTTCATCTTCTTAGCTCGAGCGTTTCTAATCGCGGCGTGTTTACGCAGGGAGGTTGGGATTATAACTGGACATGTCGCAAGATTTGTGGACCTTTTTAGTGCTTCTTTTTCGCTGCAAAATGTATATTTTGGGAGTTTGGATGTTTGTCGAGATTAAAGTAGAAGCTAGGTGGCGAAGGGGAAGATGGGTTTTGGCCCTGCCTGAAAATTTTTTGGAGTGAGGTGTTTCAATTTTTGGCAGTAATTTGTTTACTAATACTTTTCTATGGAGGTCTTTTCGGTAAAGATTCTGCTCGTCACCTGAATTGTATGGGGGAAATATTTGGAGTAAATTAGCAAGTTTAAAAGGAAACACTGTGTCAATATATTTTGCTTTGAAACAGTCTCATTTCTTTGCAGTACTTTCCTTGCGGATAAACATATTTTTTGAGGCATCTTCTCCACATTGTTTATTTAAATTGAATTTAGTGAATAGGAAGTTTAAATGAGTCAGCTCGTTAATGAAATATATCTTTCTTTCTGTATATATTTTCTAAAATTTTAGTAACATGATAATTTTTAATAAGTAAATACACAATCTCTTTGAAATGTTTCGTACATCTTTGTAAACTATATAAAAAATGAATTTCAGCTTGAAGTATGCTTTATAAGAAAGTAATGTTTTCTATTACTTTTCATTGAAAAATTCATGTGCAAATAGTAGTTATTATTTAAAAATTGTGCTTCTGTGAAGCATTAATTACATTAAAAACATTTATCCAATTTTTTTTAATAAATATGTTATTTCAGAAATTATTTCTTGCCTTGAAGAATTAAATTCAAGATTTGCTACCATTCACTAGTTTTAAAATCAGAACCTCGCAACAAAATTACCTCTTAAACTTTTTATGTGTTTGGACTCAGAATTAAAAGTGGTAGTTGTTGAAAATATAGTGGTGTCAAAGTATTTGTGTAAATATTTTTGTGCCTGTATGTGTTGACAAATTGTAGGTCACAACGTTTAATCTTGAGACAGCGGATTTTTGGGAGATTTAATTTAGATGTGAAAATATTTAAATCCAAGCGATTTTTTTTGAAATTTTAATTAGAATTGAAATTAATTATAATTCTAGAGATATTTTGATGTTTTTTACCGTAAATTCTGAAAACATTGCACAAAACTGATTCTTTCATAGTTACAAAATTTATATTTGCATTAGTACCATTTTTTTCCTTTTCATTAGGAAAATACTTAAAATTTATTTTACAACAATATATTTCATTGCTGTAATTTAAGTTTTCATTATTATGACTAATAAATACTTCATCCTGACTTTTTCCATTGTAATAGAAAAAGATTCTGCTTCTATTTAAATATAAGCTGATAAGTAAAATAATAACACAGAATGCTTTTAATAAATTGAAAAAATTTGTACTTACTATAAAAATTATTCCACTGGAGGGCACCTCAGGTAAGAGAATACTTCTATAATACAATATATTATAGCGTTATAATTGTTGATATGAATTACATAAATTCACGTACTCAAGAAATAAAAAATAAGGTTCTTGAGTTTCTGATATGTTTTACTGTTTCAATTGAATAGTGAAACGTCATAGATTAAATATTAATATTTTTCGATTTCAAAGAAAGATTATTTTTTTGAGATCAAGGTTGTAAAATATGACTTTATAATTTTATGAAATTTTCTAAAACTTAATTTCAGGAGGAATTTTATACACACCGAAATAAGAACTGATTTTGTAGTTTATGTGCGGGCAACTGAGTATACGCTTATATTTATAAATTTCTTTATCAGGCATCTGAATGTATTCCTATTCGTCTAAACTTTGACACTTGCCGAGCTTTGCTTTATAGTTTATGTACCTAAACGCATATCCACATTTATATACTTTATGCATCTGAATGTATCCTTATGCTTTCACACTTCTTTATCTGTTATCTAATATTATTTAATTAAAAGCTATTACCTGACTATATGGGCTACTATCCTTTTACCAATATTTCAAATTTGATTGTCTCAGATTGATGAATCAGGAAAAATTTCATGGAAATTTGCAAAACACATGGGGAATTTAAAAATATTATTTGCAGTACATGTTAAGATATAATATAAAACAATGTTATAAATTTTGTTTCCTTACAATGACAACTTCTCTATCCGTAATAATCAAGACCACTCAAATCAAAATTAAGCATTGAATTCGGATAAAACAAACAGCGATTCACTAACAAAAAATAATGCTTTTCCGAATACAAAATAAAAAATATATATATTGAAAGAAAATACAACAATAATCTTTACTTCTGTCCGTGAAATCAGAATATAATGAATCATCATAAATATAAAATAATAAAAATTCAGATATCAGCTCATTGATCTCTGCCCTTTATTCATGCTTGGGCTTATTTACACATCGATAAATTAGTGAATTTAGACATAAAAAATCTATAAAATGTTTCTAGATTTAAACCCATAGATTAGAATAATGAAGCCGACTAAAAGGTATGAGAAGTTTTTAATTTCAGCAAGCATTACGAATGGGAGAGGGATTGACAATAGATATTTCTATTCATTTAAATCTTTGCATCTGTCGAAACTTTATTTGTACTTTTACGCATACGGTTGAATGAAATATTACATTTATACAGTTTTTATTAAATACTTAAATCTTATTTATTCTTATTCATTTAAATAATTTCATCTGTCTGACTTGCTTTGTAGGTAGCGTACATGTTCTCAATACATCTTACTTTTATGAACGTCTTTATCAGGTGTCTAAATGTTATTTTATTCCAGTTCGTTTAAATATCTGCACCTGCAGGAACCGTCCCCGATATATTTCGAAGGATCAATATCTTTAAATATTTTTTTCTTTATATTTTTATTCCCTTCTTGAATCACGAGGTGACTTAGTTAAAAGAGCAAATTTATTTTTCTTAGCTTCCTTTATCAAAACAATCCGCTTTGCATAATGAAATACTTGTCTAAACAGAGCAAACAGCTTGTTAATTTCCCCTTCTTTCCAGAAGTATTAAGAAATAATTAGGGCAATAAAAACAAATATCGATACTTACTAAACATGATGAATTGCCACCAAAACGTTGTAATAGTCCGAAATAATTGAATACAAAACGTGCTTATTTTTCGGTCACGACTGCCTGACATCGTTGCGATTTTTCAAACTGGAAAAACATGCATCCGCCGCGCATGGAAACTTAGTTTGCTCATCATTTCTGAAAATAAATATTCCTGTATCATGCGCTTTTTTAAGAGACGAGAATGACTATTAAAGGCAATTAAGGTTTCGATCGTGATGCGGAGCCCTCGTTTTCTTTGTAGTCATTTGCCTTATTTATGTCTGAAATATAGAGTTGTTATACATAAGTTACATGCCTTATATAATGATAAATAAGGCAGATTCGAGCTACAGATCCGTTTTTGTTAATCTTCTGAAAATTAGTCAGAACTCTTGTGGCCATAAAGTTTTGCTCGATTTTATCAGATTTTGACTTCGAGAACTTAAAAATACTTCCTCTTGGAGAAAGTTAGATGTGGATTAAACGAATATTTTTGGTTTATTCAAAAATGGGAAATGATGCTAATTAGTGTAAGCAAGGTAACTTAGATAGGAATGCAATTTCAGAGATATTCGCAGGATTTTAGAAATAGTAATCTGTTAGGAATGAATTTTTTGAAAAGGGCTATAAAATCCCTTATTTTTACTTCCTCGCAGAAGTAGTATGGTGAGAGTAATAATTGTCAAAAAATTCGTCGTCGTGATTTTGACGAATATCAACGTTTTAAACCTGAGTTCGGAAAGCACAATTTTGAAATATGTCCGTATGTTTGATAAAGATAACTAAAAATCGCTTTGAGGAAATTTGGTATTTGGTTATTAAACCAAATTTGTAGGTTCCTATCAAATTTTGAGCAAACTCCACCCAGAAGAAATGTCTAACGCTTCGAATATAATTTAAATCAATTACTGAAAAACAAAGAGAGCTAGATAGATAAAATTTGATACACGGAATTAATATATATTTTCTAGACACTTTTCAAATTGTGAGCCAAATTTGGCATGGGATTGACTGTCTATCGGTCTATTCTTTCAGGAACATATACTTGATAATTTGAAAACTTAATGACTTAAATATATGAAATTTGATATATTTTGTGACTACAATTGAAATTGTGTGTCAATTTTTTATTTCAGTTGATTGGAAAAAGCATCTAAAACAGAAATTCGAATTTCGAATACAATTAACTGCATGCAAGGTATTAATCGCCAAATAGATCGCCAACACGGCAGATTCAGTAGAGGCTAGATTCACGCAAAATATTCATATTTTGAAACGATCATACATCTCAATGCCATGGAAGGCGTTCTCTGGAATTTTTTTACTTGGAATTATGCGAAAAAGATTTTCTTAGCAGTTGAATTTTTGAATAAAAAGGTTATTAACATAAATATATATAAATTAAATACATTTTTTAAATAACTGAAGTAAAAGATAGAAAAAAGTTTGATTTTATAAGCTAGTCAAATGATTCGGTCAAATGCGTGAATATAATTTTAGATACATATTAGCTCTTGAAATTAAGAAATGAACTGTATTTCTATTCAGCTTTTGTTTAATGGCTTTGACTTTTAGAATCAATTCCTGTGCAGTGAAACTCTTTGAATACACCCCCTCCCACCCCCTCCAAAAAAGATTTTTTCAAAGTTATAATGACAAGATCTTCAAATTATAAATAATATGAAATTTATCTATAATTTAAGGTTGTTTCGAGTTGAAAATTGAATAAAATGTGAATTCAAATTCATTGATTGATTATAGTAGATTATTATCACAGAACTTTGAACCAAAGTCGAATAAAATAATTTCACATTCAAATATTTTATCAATCTTTCTACCGCAAATATAAATATCCTATCACATTCTGAATTTTAAGGAGTTTAGATGGTGATAAAATAAATAATTTGAATAATTAAAATTGAAAATGATATCTTGTACGGTAAAGATTGTTTATAGAAATATGGTTTGCAATAAACTATTAAAATATCACACGCAGCATTTGATTTATATAGAAATTCGAAGTGGATCCACTACTCTGAAGAGGGAAAAAACCCAATATAAAACCTTTTTTGAAACCACATTGGAAATCGATACACGAAAAAAGCAGCAAGGCGTAAAATCCCAATTTTCGAAATCCAATATTGTTGCCCTTGACTTCAATCACTTCCTTTACTTTTACACCATTTGCCGCAATAAATATTCGCATCAATGGTAAATTAAAATTGATTTCTCTTCCTAGGATTAATCCTTTTATAAGAGCGGTAAGGTCATTCCTGCGTGCATCCTAGATCTCAAAAAAGGAGAAAAATTGGAATGCATGGACATTTAATCCCACGTTGCGTATCAAGGACGCCATCGTGTTGTACATCGCTTTTTTTTTATTTCACGCTTTATTTGGTTACAAATGCTTCAAAATTATCACATTCCCGATAAGAGCCCGGCATAAAAACGCATCAGCCAGGAGAAAAAATGCATGATAAATTTAAGCTATAAACCCACTAATCAAATGTCAAACTTGAGAGGCGGCATTTTTGTCCCAATGGCAGCATTAGTTGCTATCGTCCATAGGTGTTTGATGTTATTCATTGTGCTGTTCAAAATTTGTTGCAGTAGAATTTTTTTTAAGTGAAAAAGAACTCTTGAAAATACGCTCAAAATATTTTATTTTCTTTTCTCACATTATTTAAATCTTTTCTTTGGTAACTATACAAGCTGCAAACTTTCTCGATCATTTACCTACGAAACTGTCCTGTATAATTGGATCGAGTCTATTTAAATACAACTTCGCCATAGATCAATCTTCAGCAGACAATCATTCCCGTCGCACTTTTATGAAAAGTAGAGAAAAAAAAGGTAAGAATAAGTTGAAAATACATACATATGCATTGATAAGGAAGAAAAAAAACCCAAGACGATGCTTATTATGCCCGTTGAAATTTGAAAGAAAGAAAAATTAAAAGAACTTATGTATATATGCATTGAAAGTAGAAATAAAAATGTTAACCTGCATACCTGAAGGAAGGCATAATATATACAAATTATTTCAATAAATGTTCGCCTAAATAGAAAGAAAAGGCCTAAAAAGAAGAAAATATACAAATCTATCGCTTGTCAACGGATTTTAAAACCCTCCGCGCATTTACGCATGCGTTAGGATGGGTTTAACCTGAAAAAATAGGGATAAGAAGAAAAAAAATTTAATAATATACATTTTCTTCATTCCGGGAATGCACGCATTATTCCTCATCTTACACTTTACCCGATATAGAACCGTCGAAAAGTGGTCGTTTCAGGATAAAAAAAACTAACGGTACATTCTCGAAAAACAGAAAGAACTGAACAAAAAGAAAATATCCAAATGCATATTTTCAGAAAGTAGAAGAAAAAGAATACAAAATATGCATTTACTGAAAGTAAAATAATAATAATAATAATAATAATAAAATTCAAAAAAATTCCAGAAATGTGCGTTCTTGTCAATGGCGGATTTAGATATTTTAATACCATAGTCAAAGGGCATTTTTAACGCCCTCTTTAGGGGGGGGGATTCACGGATATTGGGATCTGTGACTTCAGACTACCTGGCTTCCACATTTGTTTATAATATGATTGAAACGGGCGTTCAATTTTGTAAATGTGCTAGTGATCGACTTAATCTAATGCAGCATATAGGAACCTGATCACTTACACTTGATAAACTGATTACATTAACCTGATATTTTATCATTTGCATAATTTGTATTCCTTACAAGCTTTTATTCTCCGAGTGGCGAAGTAATGATTTTGATTCGACGTGTTTGCGACCTTAGGTATTGACCTAGACTGCTGGTAGAAAATCCGCTACTGGAATAAAAAAAGGGATGTAAAATAAAAAAAAAAGAAACAATGTAAATAAATGTATTAATACGCCTTTTCCAGAAATTAGAAAAAAGAAATGAGATAAAATAGAAATACTCCATGAACCTGTTTGTCATAATAATTTCAGAAATTATGTCTTTATAGAATTGAATGGATTGTAATCTCACTTATAAATTTGAAGGCATTTGAATTTCATTCGTTTATTTTGAATCACCTTGAGCCGACTTCCGGACACATAGGTAGCGCGCCATCCCCGTGATTTGGGCGTACTGGGTTCGAGTCCCGGTTCAGAGGCACGGTTTTTCTTCATCTGTTCTGTCTGCGAGATGTGTGAATGCCCCTCCCCCCCTCCATGTAAAAGTGAATGTGATGCGTAAGTAGCTAATATGTACTCTTGACCCTAGTTAACGTTACTTAAAACGAGAGACGCACCTTCGGCTTAAAATCGCCGACTGCGTCAGAAAGCAATTTTGGCTTTCCGAGAAGCGACAGTATAATAATGAGAAATCACCACCCACCAACTTTTAAACGGACAAATACCATTTGACATGATTTCAATGAAACGAACTCCCTAATAATTAAAGCTAAGTAAAAGAAATAAGTCATCAAATTGTTTGGTGTTGAAACTATTGTTCTATACATATGACTCATTATAGACCTAATTTGATGATTAATTGATTACCAATAATTTTTTTTTTATTTTTGTGACATTTTGCATTATTTTATAGTGTCTTTATCAATATGAGAAACATGAACATCAAGTTATAGATGATGCGGTGTTTCAACCGGTTATTATTTATAATCACTACTAAACTTATTGGTAATTATGAATAATCACCGGTAATTATACATAATGCTGGTTTAATAGCAATTACCGTAATATATACGAGAGTTAATCGAAACGAAGCATAAGCAATATTCCCAGTGAATTCCAGTGAGTCGCCAAAGGTAATTTCTATGCATCATAATTAAGATGAATAATTTTAATCGTTTAAAGAGTTTTTCGAACATTGAGCATATAGTCAATTTATATTTCCAGTTTATCTGCGCAGAAAACAATTAATTTATTTCTTCTCCATGTGCGTTTATCATTTGCTAATTTATCGCCAATTAAACATATTAATTTATATTATATTATTATTATATTATTCTTCTTACTTCTGAGCAGCCATACAAGAAGCGAAGAACATTTAAGGGATTAAAAGAAGACCTAAACACTAAAGTAATTTTATCACTTTTTACGGATTTGAATAATTTAAAAATGGAGGATATTGCTATGTATTTAAAGCAGATAGTAAATAGTTAAAGAATAGTTTACTAATTTCCATATTTAATTAATAAACTACATCATTTTGCAAGTTTTATATACTTATCAATATATTAAGTTTAAGTTTCCTATCTTGATATTTATTATTAATGAGTAGCAGTCTAGTAGAAGGTGAAATCGGATTCTCTCAAATTACATTTTTCATATCGAATTCTAAACTACTAAATCCTTTTAAATCAAGTCATTGAATACAGTTTCATTTTATTCATGATAATCGAACTAAATACTCTTGTACAAGTAATTAATGATTATACTCTGCATAAACTTTTGAGACAGTTTCTAAAATCTCTAAGCAATAATTATCGAGGATTCATTATAATTATTGAAATTTTTCTATTGATCAAATTTATGTATGCATAACTGAATAAATACGAAAGACGGTAATAAAGCAACTCCTTTCCACCGAATTAACTTTCCTGATCACGAATAATTGCTTTAATTCTCCGATTAAAAGTTTTATAGTTGAAGTAAGAATTTTATAGTCGAAATACCTTTTTTTCTTAGTTAATAATAAATTGATTTAATTTAATTGAAAATTAATTTTTAGCCACCGTGGAATTGCTCCATTATTCAGGCGAATGACTGTACTGTAATTTTATTAACCCTTTAACAGCGGAGTTTTGCACTAACTGCCATGGGCGCAGATATGTCTTCAAAAATTGCCCTCTTTTGTAACACATGATATCGTATAATTGCGCCCACTATTTCGAAAAGTTGTGAACTGACCTTGAACAAGGGTTCGCCTAGGAGAGGATCGCGTGTTAGAATGGCGAGAGAGATAACAATATAAATTTTCCAAACAAAAAAAAGGAAATAAGTAAGAAGAAAAGAAAAACGAAATAGAAAGAAAAAGGAATAGTAAAAGAAAGAAATAGTAAGAAAAAAAAGAAGAAAGAAATAATTAAGAAAAAGAAATAGAAAGTAAAAAAAAAAGGAAATTGTAAGAAAAGAGAAAAAGGAGAAAAAGAAAGGATTGTGTAAAATACAATAATAGCGGGAAGGAAATCGCTTAAGATCCTGAAAACAATGAAAGAAGTTAACAACCGTCTCCTGATTCATTTATCTCCAAATCTTTGACAATCACCAGAAAGTAACGGTAATTCAGAGGGTACAGAATGAACATTATCAGATTCGACGGTTGGAGGTTTAATTCGCAAAACCACAAAATTATTAAGTTTCTTTTGTGAATAACTTATGTGCTTTATCTATTTAAAAGAAATATAACTATAATCAGAATATCCCATTATTTTTGCTTTGTATAATTTTTCTTTAAAATGATCGTTTAATTTTTTTAATGAATTTTCATAAAAGCAGTTTTATATAGATGCTTTTATAAGTATTCAAATAAGCAATTTATTTTAGATATGATCTATTTTTCAGTCATTAGCTCCTGATTCATTAGTATAAAGTAGCAATGTGTATATTTCAATCATAATATATTTCAAAAGATTTTATGAAAAATCAATTCTCAAATCCATCACCAGATAGATCTTATAGAGATTCTTGTGTCCAAAATATATTTAAATTAATCCATTTCTTGATTGTTAAATTCTTAATTTTAAAATAGAGAATTCTGGCTAGAAAATGAGTAAAGTATTAAAAATGTGTAAAAATGGATTGCAACATTCCCTTTTATTAACATTAAAAAATTCAATTGAAAAGTGATGCTTAAAAAATGGAACATTGCTGCAATTTTACTATTTCTTTGAAATAGACACTTTAGGTTTTTTGGGAATTTTGTATTCTAGGGAAATTAACAATTTTGTGAATTCTTTTTTAACAACAGATATCAGATTTCATTAATCTTGTCACTTTTAATTAAATTTTTAACGATTTTTTAGTTAATATTTTTATTTTAGTTTTTTTCCGTTTATTTAAAAATTAATTTAAATTTTTATAAATTAACAATTGAAATATAACAATAGATTTATGAATAACTAATATTCCAATGTTTAAGATTTTTTACTAACATATTTTTAATATTTTATTTATATAAGAGTTATTTGTGTTTTAATTTATATATTACTGATGCAATTCAACGTATGCCCACATTTTATTCCTAAAATATTATAATTCACATATGATTTTTTTTGCAAATGTATTTCAAATAAGCTTCAAATATTGTTTTATATAATTCTCTGTACAGCGGTAAATAACAGAAATAGGGTATTGTAACTTCATTTTTTAATGTATTTTAAGGTAACATGCTTATTAAACAGAATCCTTTCACAGCTTTCAGCTATGGAAGAAAGTCGCATTATCAAATATTCGCAGGAATATGAAAATGTTTCAATTTCAGTGTAACAATAAAATCGACTGTTAAAAAAAACCAAAAAATGACCATATTCAAGAAAATCGTGCATAATTATATGGACATCATTAAAATGACAATATTATGAATTTCAAAAAAAAATTAGAACAATCTGAATTTTTTTGATGCTTGCCCTACAAGCCACACATGCGCACACACATACCTTTCTCAAATATGGATTAGAATTGCAGGGTAATTAATTTCATTGTTATATTGGTTCCGCATCAGTTGATTATGTTTTATTTCACTTTGGCAAGTCCATTAAAACGATTCGTAACGATATTTTTTTGTAATCTTTTATGTGATTTGTACTTAAATAAATCATTAAAGACTACTAATAATAAAAATTTTAAAATGTATATTTTTTATTTTTTTAACATTTTTTTTGCTTGAGTTATTAAAAATAATAAATGAAACTTTTTTTCACTAAATTAATAAACATATTAAAATGGAATTTTATTAAGTTAAAATTGCTTTGCTATGCGGAATTAAATTGAATGGTTATTTAAAGACGGATCCTATGATGCATATCGTTTAGAGCCGCGAAATGAAACAATTTGCCACTACTTCTTGCTTACTAATTTACTGTGAAAATAAGCAATGGGTATAATCTTGTTTCCGAGAGGTACGTGGTCAAAGATGGAGAAGCTGATTGGCGTTTGGCATGCGATCTTCAATTGTCAGATACCCACGTAGACGTAGTTGACGATCCGTCATAAGCGCCTTGGGCACACCCTTGCAACTTAGTTACACCCACGATCGAATAGACACGGAGGATTTTTCTCTTCGCATCTCTGCTGTTAACGATCTTTGCATCGGACCTTCATCCGCCGACTCCGGTTACTTCCCTCTATTTATCTGGGCTTTTGAAGAGTAAATAAACAGCGCGAAAAAAGAAACACAGAATGTATATGTATGCAAAGAACGAGGTTTAATCGTCTCTGATTTTTGTCTAGAGAAGCATCGATAAATTTCAACTATCTAGTAGTAGTAGTTGATGGGGGGGGGATTATCTTGTAACTGGAGAACTGCGTTTGAAAATTCATGGCTTATTTTTATTTATCGGAAAATGTAAACATGTTGTGATTTATTGTAATAAGAAACATAACATCCCACGCAAATGTGATTAAGAATTTCTCAGATACGAAGCATATTAAGAATGAAGTAATTACATTTTAATTGCTAAAAAATTCTGCCTTGAAATTTTGTTGACACTCCATGTTGCAGAACTCTCTGAATTCGGAAAACCAGTTTATTGTATTATGTTGTTTGGTGAAAATAAGTTTTAAAAATTCGCTTTGGTAAGCCGGAAAGCAAAGGTATATAGTTTCCTTTACATCTAAGTTACTATCTGGTAACATAAATAGTTGATGTAAGAAACAATCGAAATTAAGGTTTCAAAATCCTTTTTCAGCACCTAACTTTCAACATGTTGCAATTATAAAAGAATTTTAAACATAAAAATTGTTCATATGATTGGGTTTATTTTTTAACTTCAATATTAAGAAAATCATAGATATAAGATCATTTCAATCCCCTTTTATTTAGATGGGCCATTTATGAAGTCCGTTTTGAAATTTATGTGATTAACACTGAAGCTTCCATGAGCCGGTCAAATGATTGATTCTGATAATAAATATGAATCGTTTTTCTTTATAGTTACTGGCCCATAGATTATTTCTAATAACTATTAATTTTAGAAGTAAAAATAACATTTCCAAAAATAGCATCCGTATGTAGAGTCATCCGCCGTCTTTAATAATGGATTAAGTTAAAAATGCCCCCTCCCCTGCATCTAGGTCATTATCGAATACGTAAATCTCAACTTCTGTTTGACGTCAAGAGAACAGAACAATTTTTCAATGCATAAATTAGCTGATTTATCTGTGAGCGAATAAAAATAAGCAAGACTAATAAAATAGTTAAGGGATCGTAAACTTGACATTCTATTTGTATTTTAAAATGATTTCAGAAAAAGTAATTACACTCAAATAATTTACTAATGCAATAAAATTCGAGGACTGTATTTTTATGCTGATTTCATTATATACTCACTTTAAGACCAGTGAGAAATTACTGCTAATGTCTTTTTTGGACATTTCTTTTTATTTCATTTAGGCAATGATTCATTTTCCTTTAGGGTATCGACGTTTGTTTCCATTTGATTTTAGTAATAAAATTAAATTTGAACTTTTACGAACATTATTTATGGAGAAGACCCCATTACAATGAAATAAAGATTAACATCAGAGATCACTCAATGGAAATCGGGACCCAATCAAATGGCATTTAAGCTGATCCAGATGTCAGTAACGAGATAACAATCCGTCTAGACAAGCACATCTTCTAGTTTTTTAAAAACTAGTTAAATTTAAAATTGTTTAATTTTTCACCGCTGTCATTTTACTGGATTGTTTATTTTACGTTAAGATCTATGTAAAAATAGTAATTTGGAACAATGAACAATGTGGGGATGTATGTTCCTTTACATACTTCTATATTATTTCATCCCTGTAGCTATATTAGAATCAATAGAAATACTATACATTTCGAAGGCTATCGATTGCTATTTTTCATGGATTTAAGAACGGTACTCCTCTTAATTTATAAACTATAACCTTAAAAAAGAAAGCTCGCATTTTATCTTGTAGGTGCCATTCAAAATTTGTTTTGAGGACGAGAATTTTACCGTTTTTGTATGCTATTTTAAAACTTTTCGTACATATAAGGTATGGTGTAATCGCACACATAACTTGTCAATGTCATAAAATTCGAGATAGAATAAAATATTTTGTTGTCTTTAAAGAATAGGCATTAGTAGGTATATTTTACGTACAGCACACTAAATTCTGCGCATAAATAAATGATGAAAGAACAGTAAGGTTCATTACTATGTTATTATACCAACAATAAGTAATCAGTTATATAGTCATTTAATATGTGTGGGATTAAACGATATTCAAAACTGCGATAAGAGACTACCAAGCCTGAACATAACTGTAAATGAAAGTTCAGTCCAAAATTATTATGAAGAGTCAGACATATAAAAACTAATTATTTTTTTTGCCTACAAAATTTAAACAGCAAGTAAACTCAATTATAAGAAAATCAGGAATAAGATTATCAAAATTGAAGAATAATGTTATCAAAATTTTTCTTTAATTCTTTTACGTAGATATTGATACCCTCTTGGTATAAAGTTGGTTTAAAGTTACGAATGAAAAAATTCAATTGCTGTTAATGTTGTAAATTAAAGATACGAATGAAAAAAATTTATTGCTCTTAAGGTAGAAAATAAGGCATGACATTCTTACGTTGTTCTTACATTTTTTTTAAATAATGGCATGAAGGTTATTGCAGCATAACTTAATGGAATGATTTCAACAACCACAAGATGCGTTACGTAAGAAACGGAATTCTTTAAATATTTTTGCATTATGGCCTTTATTATGTTCTTACAAATTGCAGTTTCGAAAATGCAGATGGGCAACCAAAATCATTTTGTACTGCGAAATTTTCGGTACAATTCTACTTTTATTGCCTTTATAATATGCAAATATACATCAGAAAGCAAAACATTTTCCTGAATAAAAAACTTTCCTATACTTTAACTGGTCGATACTTTAGCTGGTAACTACTTTGTTTCTGAAATTTGTACAGCCATTAAACCCAAGCTCCATGTTGCTGAAACCATAATTTAAATTTTTATAGCATCAAGTTATTTACCTATTTGTTAATTATTTACATACATATGGATTCCATCTTATTCAGCAACAAATTTAAAGCCACGAAAAGAAAAAAAATTAATTCTCATTAACATATTTAGCATTTTATCTTCGGCAGTCGTTTTAATATAATGGCGTAAAAGCGACTGCCGAATAATTGAATGCCATGATTTCAAATAGAAAGACAATCCACAAAACATGTTCCGCAATAAAAGGCAAACTCTTAAATGGATCTTGTGTTTATTACCCATTTACGAAGCAGCCTTTTTATGACACACCAGTCCGAGACAATAATCTGCTCGGAGTTCATCAGAAACGCTTCCACCTGTGCGTATCGTTTTCCAAACAGCAATAAAACGAAGGAAACCCGCTCTTTCGTAAAACTCAGACTTGAATTGTGGCGGCAGTATTCCATCAACATTAGTTGCATGACTAACGACGGACAGAAGGGCGTGAACGGGACTAATGTCGCTCTGAGAAACGGATCCCTCATAGAAACGGAAGAAAAATCGAGAATTTATTTTGTAAATTATGTTCACTTGATTCAACATTGGTTCATGTTACTTTTTTTGGCAGTCATGTTATTTTTTTTCTTATTCAAATGTAAAAGTTATTGGCTAACATATTTGAAAATCATTATTGAGGAATTGGAAATTAGTCTCAATGAATTAAATTCTAGAGAGATCGCTTTTTTCAGACAATGCCACTTTTTTAATTCTTCGTCGTCCGTAATGTGTCTAACACACTCAAGTGAAACTTCTGCAGGGCGGCCGTATCGCGCTTTAAGCGTTCTTCTATATTTTAAAACGTTAAACGCACTTTAATTTTTGCTTGTTCTACTGCGCCGATAAAAATGGCTGAAAAACAGAAGTTTTCGCGAACAGAAGATGATGACGAAATGGTCAAGGCTGTATATTGTATCAAAATTTTGAGTATCAAAACCCACACCCGACAAAAATATCCAAAATTTTGGGATAAATGAATCGGTATGTGACATTTTCTAGCGACCATCAAAATTAACATACTTTGCATAATAATTTTAATGCAATTATAGCTAATATACGTTGGTATTTTATATCAATAAAATGTTTCAGTAAATTTGACGTTTTATTAACATTGTTACTTATGATTCGATTTCGAAAAAATTACGCTATTCATTGGTACCAGTTATTCTTATTAAGTCACTTTTGATGAAAACATGAACATGCCATATCAACACTACTAATTTGAATAAGCCTTCAAATGTTTGTGTGTTATGTATGATTTTTTTTTGAATTATTAAAGTTTAACTTGTTTGAGAATGGACAATCTATGATATACCCGTATGATACTCGAGCTCCACGATTAATGGTTTAAAATGATATATTACGATTTCGATTAAATCGAGTTTGTTAAAAATAAGAACATGACTTCTTAAATTGTAGCCGTGCGCAAGGAGGTTGAAACATTTGCTCACATTTTGTTATTTTTATACTTTTTAGCACATAAGAGTAAAACAAAATCAGAAAAATAAGTTAGGTCATCTAGTTAAAAAAAAAATCTCTTCGTTGAATCCAGTCGCATTTGATGGCCAACTAATTCCATAGAGATTAATTGGGTGTATTTAATTTTATTTAAATCGTTTTGGTATAATGCTGTTATCAAAATGATTTAATTCGGTGCCCTTCTGGTACTTCAATGCCCTGCATGCCCCCTTTAATTTTTATTTTTCTGAAATCATTAATGCATATATCATATTGGTGCATTATTCGACTCAGTATGGTCTATCTCGGACCTTGTGCTATAAATCAGTAACTCATTCACTCCATCAAAATAGCAGACATTATAGTTATTTTAATTATTTTAAATATGTTCGGTCGTTGTGAACTTGAACTTTTCTAATGTGGGCCGATCCCATGATGTCATGATGCTCTCAATATCGTGAATGTATGTTTCATCTGTCTTGTTTCGCAATATACTAACCTTACTTCTTTATTGTAAACTTTTCAGATATTAAAAAGAACCCTTCTTGCTTAACTTTCAACAATGGTGGAAAACCCCGCTTTCAAATATTCTGAAAGCAATGTAGATGAATATAAATGTAAGATATCTCACAGAGCTATTTTATTTAAACATCATTTGCCTTCATTTTTGTTTTATCAACAGTCGATCATATATGAAATCCAAAGCAAGAGTTGTAAAGGTTAGATCATTTCCCAGAGAACGATAACTTTTAATTAGTACAACATTCCAGAACAAGCCATCTATCGGTCTTTTGAAAGTCTGTCCCAATTAATATTGAGCCAGAGGCCCGACTAACATCCGCAAGAGAAGGAGATCTGAACGCGTTAGTGGTTCCCGCTTGCCAAGCTGCGCGGTAATATGTATTTTCAGTCATAATGTTTCCCTACTTCTAACGTCCTCCTAGATAAAATAATCTAACTTTCTGTTTATTTAATATCCCCAAGTTTTAATTATTTTTAATACTTCCCTGTAAATATTAAAACTCCCTTTAACTACTTATTTACTCCCTTTTAACTCTGAATAAATTCTTTTATTTTTTTAAAGAAGTCTTATTAAAATAATGCAAACGAAGGATAATCTTGGTTTAGAAAGTAACCCGTAAATATTAAAAAATACCTAGACATCACGCAACTAAAATCCCGCTATCTGAAGAAGCTAGTTTTTTTAGGTTTGGTTAGACTCCCACATAAATTATAAAATTGGTATCGGTAAAAATTCGATTTTTTAAAATTTCAAAAAGCAAATTCATATGTGCAATGATTTTTTCGAAAGTTATCAAGATAAAATGTCAACATCTACTTTAATTTTAATTAATTACGATTCTAATTAAAATTTCAAATTATTATTATTATTATTATGAACTAACGAGGTGTACATTCCCAACCTCCGAGATATGTATGTAAACATAATTTTGCAGGTGCTTGATCGAAAAAAGGAAATTTTTGGAGTAAATTTCAATTTATTTCACCACGGGAGACATATTTGCATAGAGGGTAGAGCCATAATATAATTCTACTTACGTTGCGATACAAGAGCAAAAGAAACAGAAAGGTCCCCTTTAATATTTTGTATTAAGCGATGCTTAAAGCGATTTATTTGACACGTATTGGTTCAGGAAAAGAAATCTTGGATATCTTTAAAAGAAATGGGTAGGTATTAGAAATTTTCCTCCGCCCGTCGCTTGAGCAATTAAAATAGTGACCACCTTTTTAAAGAGTGAGATAGAAATAATTAAACAAAGTAATAGGATTTGGGCCAGGAAATAAATATACTTTTTAAAATAAAGTAATATGGTCTGATTTAAGATTGAACATTGGTGAAATAATCTGACTTTGTGTCCTTGTTTAATGTATGAAGCATGAATGTTAGAAAAGAAAGAAACAAATTAATTTAATTACAATTAAACAAAATTATTTTGTAAATTTCTATGAACTTCTAAAACAAAGAATAAGAGTTTTTTAATTCATTGCTTATCGCAGTTTTTACATACACAGGGTGTATTTCCTTTGTAAATTTTTAACATATTTTTTCACATTTAGAACAAATTTTGTTAGTTTTATTTTCGTTACAATATCCTATTTGGCATGCCTTAAGTTGTTAGAAATATGTAATAGATTTAGGCTTCGATCGTTTTGTATTTCTTTCGTTTAATTATACTCGGATTTTTGTGAAATTCGTTGGCAAGTTTTAATCCTAACCGATATAGATAATTTTTTACGAGATATTTCCTTTTGTTAGTTGGTTGTACAAAATCTAGGCATTTATGCCAGCTAAATCAATGTGCAACTAACTGAATACAATACGTTGAATATGTATAACATAATTTCCGATCCGATAACCTTATAAAGCAATAAATTGTTCTATAGTCAAATGACTGGTTTTGGTAGGTAATGGTATACGACAAGCATTACTTAAAATAAACAATATAAAAATAAAAAAAGAATATTAATTACATATAATTCTTAGAAAAAGTCATAAAGTCAAATGCGCAAAAGCGATAAGATAATATGCGCGTGCTTGATGAAGCATTCATAATCGGTCATGTGAGCGGTTATATTGTTAAAAAATTCGAAACCAAGATTTACTCGTACATTAAATTAATAAATAGTATAATATGTGCTAAATTTGTTAGCTTTTCAAAAAATGAAAACCATTACCAACATACCAATTCTATATCCTGAAGAATGGAATTAAGGAAACATCAACATATCTTCCCCATCTGTGTGAATCCCCCCCCCCCCCGAATAAATATGTTACAGTTCAATTTAAAAATCGTAGCTTACAATCTTGGAGTCTCGACAAATTTTTTTCCCTATAAAAATAGTTTAGAGAAAAAGTAATACACCAGGAAAGAGATGACACGAGGAAAATATGCATGAAACTTTGTAACAGGTCTGAAACAAAGCACTCGCAGGTTTTTTTACGTGTTTATAAAAATTAGAAGCAGACCGAATACTGTACTCAAGGTTCATTCGACTGTAACATTTACTCTATTACAAAAAAAAATGAAGGAACGAATATGGTCGAAATATTCACCATTCTCAATAATACTTTATACAGAATAAAAATTAAGTATTCTATTTGTAACAGTTTAGCTTTCCCATTGATTTTGATACAAACTAATCTTAAATATAAAATTATAGTAATACGTATTTATATTATTTCGTACAAGGAATAAAATAATTCATTACTCATTATGCATATTGACTCTTTATATTGATTTTAATTGAAGCAGCGGATTTTCGATTTAAAAATTTTTAATATAAATGCATGATTAAATCGTATTTGGATGCTTTTTTCCCAATAACAAGAAAAAGTTAATGACACAAAAATCATTGTTCGCTTTGAGGTCGTTACTAGAATCTAAATTTGTTACAACAGATATGACATAAGAACTGAAGAATGAGAATTATGAGCCAACAAGAGAAACGCTACCATTTGATAATCTCCTTTTTTTCTTCCCGCAGTGAAAAGGCGAAAAAGCTTACCACAATAAAACGTATTTAAAAAATAACCGTAGCATGGGTCCAACGAGCCATCTGTCCTCTCTTTAAGTCAAGGGCAAAAAGTAAAACGACCATCTGTTTGAGTTCAAAGTGTAGAAAAATAAATCTACTTTATCAAACTTTAATGTGTGAAGTATTTAAGATAAAGTGAATTAGAAATGGAAAACATTAATTGAATGCATTAAGGCACTTTTTCTCTTTACAATTCGTTGGAAATTTTGCGTAGTCCTTAAATCTAAAAGTAATAATTGTAATCTTAAACTTATACAGCCAATGCTATACCAGATTGAAACACTTTCACATCTAATATTTTATTACAAAAAGTAACTTTGTACAGATTATTTTAATACACAAGATACTTCTATCGTCTGAAACGTTTTTTAAAAATTAAAATGGGGATATCAGTTAGTCCAGATAATTTTTGAAAACAGGAGATATATAGTTTTCGCTACAAGTTAATATCAAGTACATTTCAATTTTTTTATTAAGATATTCACGAGCAATATGATATGCCGTTTTAATTCTTTAATAAACCAAATCACAAGTTGTTCCTAATAGGAAATATACGATTACTTGTTTTCATTTTTTTATTAATGTATTTTGATGATATGAATATTTTGATAATTCATATTATTATAGCCATATTTATATGAATTCTTGCTATTCAACTATTTAAAAGATTAAAATTTTAATTTGTACATTTTATTAATTTTGATTAATTTGCTAAATTGAAAGAAATTATAGACAAACTAAATTTGAAAATATCGTAATATGGCGTGGAAAATATTTTTATGCCATACTGTTTTTGGAAAATATAACAGGAAAATGTCCAAATGTTGCTTATATTAAAATTATGGTCATGAATTCAATTATATTTAATATCTTGAAAATTTAACAAAAAACGTAAAACAAGTATCATAAGAACTATATGATCTTGAAGATAAAATATTGAATTATTTTTCAGTATGTATAACTTGTACCGAAATTACTGCAAAAAATGGTATTATATTAGAAACTGAATTGAAAATTTTACAAACGCGACGTGATATTGTACTTTGATGGTCTTCCACTCGTTTCGTTTTCTAAGGAAATGAACTTAAAATATAGATTCAAGTTCAGTTTTATTTCCACCATTTTCGCACTATTAAAATCGTTGCACAAGGTGCAATTGATTTTTTAATTGCAATATTTCATATTCTTATTCTTTTTATTAACCTCATAAGTCATTTGCAGAATGTTTCTGCCATAGTTTAATAACAGAAGAAAATCGCGCCGCCAAAGCAATAAAAATGTTGTGAATAATTTCAATGTAGCAATGAAAATTATGTATTTTTTAAAATTGTCTGAGTTTGGGATGCATGGATGGATGTTTGAAGTTTTTTGATCCGAGAGCCAAAGCTAACCATGCTGCTCCGAAACAAGTGGTGCGTGTATCTTGTCATATGACCTGTTAAAGAAAACATTTCCGGAAGGGTAAAAAACGATTTTTTAAAGCAGCGTTTCACACTTATAAAAACCAAATCTAATAAGTTTCAAGAACAAATATTTTTAAATAGTGACTTCAATAGTTGAAAAAAATCGGAATAAATATTTAAAATCCCATGGCATTCAAATAAAATGGATAAAATTTATAGCTTTTAAAAATTCAAAGATATTTTTGCGAGTTGTGCTCTCCCACCAATTGACCCATCTCCAATGAATTGAAAACCACA
>JAOUZG010051511.1:1039986-1064837 GCA_026289955.1 Argiope argentata | reverse complement strand
CCGAACTGTAAGATTAACATTGCAGTCTGGGCACATCGGTGCACTGTAACGAAATGTCTGTGCGTGAGGCGAGTATGGCCAATGCGTAGTCTGGTTAATTTGGCATCTGCCCCTCTAACCGAGACAGCAGGCCACAAGTTAATACTCGGTTTAATACAATGCAATTTGTTTTGCAAGTCTGGATTTAGAAAAATATCATTCTGTAACAGATTTAGTATAATTGAAAAGAATATTTTGAATATTAAAACGTTCTAATATGATTTTTATGCAACAATATGTTGTAGGACGGATATACGTACCTTCTTTTTTATTATTGGTGGAGGCTATAAAATCGAAAATGCAGATGAGAGAGAAGACATTTTTGTGTTACATTTCTAAACCAAAATAAAAATTACTGCTCTTAAAACACTACCTTAAATGTAAATTCCTCAGAAAATGAGGTCATTATTAGAGCTTTGTTATATCTTGAAAAAAACCGTCATTAAAAAAGTAGTTAGTACTAAGCATCTTCATTTATTCGGGGTGGGCGGAACTTTTATATCTTGATTGCGAAACATTCCATTTATGGTAAAGGTCTTTTCAACAGTGTGATTATAAACATTAAAACCAAGTACTCACTGCTTCATTTATGCTTTACATTTTTACTTCGTTACTGGTTTTGAAATTATTGTATAGTCAGAATGCAAATAGTTTAACTCATTTTGCTTAGTATATGGTAATTTGGAAAAGAATAATAAATAGTGGCATAGAATTTCAGAGCATATTGAAAATTAAGATAATAACTTCTAATTTTTAGAAATTTTAAAATTTTGGGCGAAATAAACCCAATAAAAGAATTATTTTTCCGCTGACGAGATTTTATTCTGGAGTGAGAAACATTGGTGATGTCTAGGTTATCAGAAAAAATTCTGAACCCCATTTCTGTGATAAATTTTTTTGGTACTTAAAAATCGCAAAATAGATTCAGAAGCTACCATCTGCAGGGCTGAAATGTATTTAAATGAAAGATAATAATGTGGAAAATTTAATTAAATCGAAAAGAAGTTTTAAGCTAATGTTGCTTGTTAAAGGACGAATAATTTGAAAGAAGTTTCTTCTTCGAGTTTCATAATGAAGATTTTTGTTGGGTTAGGAAAGTTCAAAATAAGTTAGATAAAGAAGGAATAATTTATGTTAACTGAAATTGGGGTATGGACCCGCTGCTTAAGGGTCCATACTTTCAGAAGCTACTGCACCCCTCTTTCTGTTGTAAAGTGAAACCCGGCAACAATAACTGAAAGGAAATTTATTCATTAAATTTTATTTGAAACCAATTAAAAGAAATGGTTTATTAACTTATTATTTTTTGCAAGTGCCAAACGATTTGAAATATGTGTTTTCTTCCATTTTCATGTGAAGAGTTTTGTTAGTATTCAGAAGATTTTAAAATAAGTTTGGCAGAAAAAGGAATGAGTAATTATCACAGAAATAAAAATTCAAATAAAAATTATTCATCAAATTTGATATGAAATTTTTTAAATCCAAATGTTATCCTATTGTTATTCACTTACGACAGACAATTTGACAGATGTTTTTTCTTCTGTTTTCAAGTGAAAATGTGTACAGGCACCCAGAAATTTCAAAATAAATCATATAAAGCATATATGATCTATAATAAATAAAATAAAATAAGTGGCAAAATTATTATGCTAATTTATTTGAAAGCAGCTAATTACGGTGGTTTTCTAATCAATTTTTTGCAAGAAAGGGACAAAGGATTTAAAAGAAAAAAAATCTTCAGACAACTTTCGCGCTATATTTCCGATGCAGCCTCGATGAGAATCCTTACCCTTAAATGTAAGAAGCCTTGATTTAGAAGAAAAGGCGTCGTTAATAAATATTCTGTTTTTGATTGGCTGCTTTTGGCGATCTGCCAAAGTCGTCTAAGATTAACTTATTGCTTAAGTTTTCCCATTAAATATTTTATGTAGCTCGCCTTTAATGATTTGTCTAAGTAAAATATTTTTGAATTTCAAATTTTGATAGACATGAAACTTGTATTATCTTAAACGTATATCGCTATGTTTATTGGGGAAAGGACGCTCTGATTTTCCTCTTTTCTAAATTTTGAGATTTATTTTATAAGAAAAAGAAATGATTAATCTTCGGCTCATATAAAACCATCTTTGCAGTAAAAAATATTTTAATTTAAAATATAAGAACAAATAGAATCGTTCAGCCTTTACTATTTTTGCGTGCTGCCGAATATTTTTCCTAATTTGTGTAATATCTTTGAAATATATCCAGTAAAAATTTATTCAATTTAACAAAAATATTCTATGCACTACAATAAGAAAGCAAGGTTAATCTATACGAATGATAGTGTATTTTTATAATCCCTTTTTTAATCCAGTTATATTTTATTAAAGATCAGTAGTATTTATAAATAAGGCACTTTTAAAAAAATGGATAATTTCATACTTAGGAAATTAAATCTTAAATTGTGAGGAAAACTTATTAAAAGCACATTTTTAATAAAAAAATAATTATGTTTACTTTACTTACTCATTGTGGAAAATATGACAAAATAAGCAGTAGCGTTATTTCAGCAATAAAGGAAAAGTATATTTGTTTTATGAAAACAGTTTGAGCTACGTTATAATGGTAAAACCCATTAAATAAAAATATGCTTGGAATATTTTGAAAAATTGATTTAAAAGTTGTTCTGGGAATAAATTGGTAACACTAAAAAAGAAAAATTGAGAAAAAAATTGAAAAAAAAAGAAAATTAGAGTTTTAAAATGAGTATAAAATAACTTTCTGAAATAATACAAACTGGTGTTAAAGTGAACAAATTTGCTAATTTTTCCTTTAATATTAATTCTAATTAAAATTTCATTTTTTTTTCTAATTTTGATGTTGAGTTAAATTTTGTGAGAGTAGATCTAAAAATCTGTGTTGTAAAATATCAATACTTATAGAAGCTCATACACAAGCGACGCATATACTTATACATACCCAGGTACACATATGTATACATACCCTTGGTATACGATTAGGTACGCTCAGATATGTATACATACATGTACGCACATATATGTATACACACGCGTACTCGCGCACGCGCGCACACATACACACACACACGCATATATATATATATATATATATATATATATAGAGAGAGAGAGAGAGAGAGAGAGAGAGAGAGAAAAACATATGAATGAACTGCTGTATTCTTGACACGTTCATTTGCTGCAATACCTCAGCATGGTCAACACAGTATTTATTCAGCCGTGATGCGTGTTGAGAACTGCGAGAAAAGTTTCTTCGTTCGCATTTCACTGTCTCGTGTTTTTTTTTTATTCTATTAGAAATGTATCACGAGCATCCTATTCCCAAATTACAATGCAAGGTTACTTACAAGCTTCGATCATCAGATGGCAAGTTCAGCAGGATGTTCCAATGATCACAGTGTCAGAGGAGTCGAAAATCGGGAAATTCTCAGAAGACATTGAACACAATGCAAACCATGATTCATAATCGCATACCAAGGGCAAATGACGAATATCACGTGATGCACTTAAGACCAAGACGCTTTTCGTATGCTTTTTCTCAACCTCATACGAAACAAGCCCTATTATCAAATTGGTAAAGTAGGCAGCTACCTAGAGGGCCTGCAACATCAGTCCAACTCCTAAGTACATACACATGCAATCCCCGAAATTTCAATATATTGAGATAATTTGAAAGAATACTTAGTTTTAATTAACAAAGGTCATACACTCGAAGTCACTCGCATCAAACTCGCGCATCTTTTAATTACCGAAATCTTATTATATTTCTCTCTCTCTCTCTCTCTCTCTCTCTTTTGTAAATTTCATATTAATTTTTGAAACTGTAAAATGAGTATAGCTTTATTAATTTTGAGGAGAAATCGTGCTTAATTTGATAGGTAAATATCATTTAGGTTATGTTAAAAAAATTCTCTTAATTATTTCATTTGAAATTGCTTTTAAATATGAAACTTGAATTTTTGAAATGAGTACTCAGCTTATCAAAATTTGCTACATATAACTATCCATATAAAAAATTAAAGCTAATAAAAATATCTACCATTGGGAATTAAAGAAGAGAAATGACGACTCTTGATTTTCTTGTTTAAGGGGCCCATAGAGAGATAACCCAGCCCTAATTGTAAAAGTATATATATATATACTATGCTTAACTGGGTTGGTAAAGCTTCAAATTCGGCGTTATTTTTTTAAGACAATACAATTGCTATTTGACACCTCCTATAAACTGTTTTGCTAATTAATGGGATCTTGTTTCCTATCTTTCACCAGTGGAATAAAATCAGGTTTATTGAAGAAACGAGGAAAATTATATGAATTTCATTATAACAGTAAAATCTATTGATGCCAGAAATATTTCCTCATATTTAACAAAATTTATAAAAACAGAGTAATCAAATTGATGTCATTAAAAAAACAATTTTAAAATTTTAAAATGTTATAAATATCAAATGTGTGCAATGATATTTTTAGTTATGGATGAAATATATCAAAATTGCATCTAATTTTACCTAATATAACAATTAAAATT
Organism: Argiope argentata; assembly: GCA_026289955.1. Taxonomy (NCBI): domain Eukaryota; kingdom Metazoa; phylum Arthropoda; class Arachnida; order Araneae; family Araneidae; genus Argiope; species Argiope argentata. The sequence continues at coordinate 1,060,253 of JAOUZG010051511.1, read as the reverse complement.
TGTATGGAATCAAGCATCCTCGTCTTCCAACAAATATCTTGGTCGAATTTGACAACCTTTGGTCAAAAGATCTGCACACCACTAAACTCAAATACTCCTTTTTATAAGTACGGATAAAAAGCGACACTTTTATCTCTTTGTGAACGTAATGATAATTTTCACTTTTTTATAAAAAAATTCTTATCTATAGTACCATTAAAATATTCTTGAAAGATAATTTTACAAATATTTCATTTCTTGAACCTTTTTTCGGTTTGAATTGTTGTTTTTATCTTTATCGCATGAGATTTCATTTTTGAAAAGCAATATTTACTTTCAGGTATTTCATTTTAGCTTAAATTTCTGTGCAACATCCCCTAAAATGCCCATCGCCAACAAAGTCCCAATCAAGCAAACTTTTCTTAAAATTTCTCATATTGCACTAAGTTGCATTCTTTAAAAATTATTTTTATGCATAATTGCATATTTCATATAAGCTAAAATTTTATTGCAGTTTAGTCAAAAATGGTTCTTGCGCTAATAAGCGCCAATCAGCCAACTGAAAATAATTTTAAAAAATTCTCCGAACAGAATTGTATCTGTAAAAAATAATTTTTACTTCACAATTTTTTTAATTGCGCATATTTTATTTCATTTTTAATTTTGGTTCAATTTAGCCCAAAATGGCTCTTGTACTAATGAACCCAAATTCAACTAAAAAATTTCAGTCTAAATTTTGGTATAGTTTAGCAAAATAAATAAATAAAAGGCTTTTGCACCAATAAATCCCAATCACTAAATTTTGCTTTAGCAAAATAAATAAAAGGCTTTTGCACCAATAAACCGCAGTCACTAAATTTCAGTGTAAATTTTGCTATAGCTTTAGCAAAATATATAAATAAAAGACTTTTGCACCGATAAATCACAATCACTAAATTTTAGTCTAAATTTCGGTATAGTTCAGTCCATAATGGATTAAACCCCATCCAGCCGATAAATTTCGGTTTATTTTTCCTATCGTATGAAGCTGCAATTTTGAAAGATAATTCTTACATGTATATCCATGTCTTTTTCTTTAAGTTCAAATTACACAGTGCCTATCTTTCCCATCGAGAAATATCTTTCAGTCCCTCCAATCGATTGATATCTTTACCCTCTCGCTTTCATTGTTCTGCTGAGACATTTGGGTTTGAGATGCGGCCCTCGTGTTTGCACTCCCCGACGAGGAGAGCCAATTGCTTCAATTGCAATTACGGTCATCCATTCCATCAGCCGATTCGACCGTAACGGGTGACAAAAAACTCTTTTCATTGTGATAGAAACGTGACTAACAAGCCAGGCTTTAATTTGATGATTAAGATCCCTGTTGCCGTGTAATTGGGGATATGCGGCTCAATGAGATAATTGAGGTCCCGTGTTAAAAAAGAACATCTGGGTTGAAGGGATTCGTTTAGAAATCCTAGAATATCTCCTGAGATCTTTAGAATTCGGAAGATTTTACTTTGTGGACACTTGCTGGAACATTGTAAATCGGTCCCGAAGATCAGTGAAACATTCAAGGACGGATTATCGAATAGAAAAAGTAGGCAACTGCCAAGAAGTCTAGATAGCTTAGGATATTCTGGGGATTTTTGGGGGGCAATACAATTTTGTGCTTAGAGTTTAATTCCCCAAAACTTTTGCGTTGAAGGTATTCATTTAGTTATCCTGGTATAAAACCTGGATCTCTAGAGCTCAGAGTTTTGAAGATTCGACATTATGCAAAAACGCTGGATCATCTTCAGAGGAATCGACTATTATCAAATACACAAAGTAGAAAATGCTTCGACAGCTTAATAATTTAGGAAATCCTTGTGATTTTATGACGATGTTTCTTTGAGGGTGTTGGGTTGAAGAAATTCGCTTAGAAATCTCGAGATAAGATTTGAATCCTTAGAGCCAAGAGTTTTATAATTTTTATATTAGCCAAGAGTTTTATAAATTTTAAATTTTGAGGATGAACTAAATCACCTTGAAAGGAATCGGCGATTGTCTAATGGGAAGAGGCGGGAATTGCCTCGGAGATACGGCAGATATTTTTCGATTTTTCTTGTGGTAATCTTTTGTTATTCGTTTGATTTTCAAAATTCGTGCATTCGAACATATTAACTTTAAAATCAAGGATTGTTTAAACTTCAGAACTTGTATTTGATAATGTTGGGAAATTGCTTAACCCTTTCGCGACGGCGCGCCTGTGCCACTCTTCGCTATTTTTCGCAACAGAGTGACTGACTATACTTCGCCACGTTTCGCCACGTTTTCGCCGCCGTATCTAGATGACGTCAGCCTCTGTGGACGAAAAAGTGGCTGCCGTATATATACGGCGTCAGCCTCTGTGGACGAAAAAGTGGCTGCCGTATATATACGGCGTCAGCCGCTGTGGACCAAAAAGTGGCTGTCGTATATATACGGCGTCAGCCGCTGTGATGCATCAAGTGACTGCCGTATATATACGGCAACCGTCGCGAAAGGGTTAAAAACCGTTTTTTTCCTCGTTTGATTCACAAACTCTCTCAGATCAACAGCCAGGATAAACTTTGTGTACGATACATTAGCAATCATTTATGGAACTGAGGGGGGTGTAATAACCTTGAGTAATCCAAAGTTTATTATAAATCCTTACGAAAAGGTTTTAGAACAATTTTTGTTTAGGATAGAAGGTCTAAATACAAATGACCATAAGGTCATAAGATTTCAGCACTTCCAAGTTTTAATATTTTATTTAAAAAAACACGGGGTGAATTATTACTATTTGTGTTAAAATAATTACTCCGTTACCTAATTTTAAAAAGGATTTTGATTGTGATGGATCACAGAAAATAGAGAACTTGAATTTGAATTCTATGTATTGTATTTTTTTACTATTTTGTCAAAATTAATTTAACATTTTATTATTTTATATTTCAATTACTGAAACTCTCTTGAATTAAGCTTTTAATTAAACGTTTATTTGTTATGATATTTGTTAGTTAAAATATTTATATACATGTTGGAAAATCTTGCTCTCTCTCTCTCTTTCTGTGTGTGTGTCTGTGTGTTCGAATCTGGAAGAAGAAAGTAGAGGGCCTCAAATTTGCATTCTCTCAAGGTTATTAACGAGTTTATCCTTTACCAAACTGGAATATTGATGTTCCCAGAATCTCGCAACTGATAGTATGTATCTGCGACTTGAATAATATGCATTCCATGGCTACAAAAAGTGCAAAACGAACAGGGTGGGATTTTCAACATCCTTGTTCGAATTAGCAAAGGTCAATATTAGCAAAACAATAGTGTTCGACATCGAAGAAGTTCTTGAAATCCTGTATCCTTGAAGATCGTTCAGAATCATCCTTCTTTATGGAGGCTATAAATTTTAAAATTTTTGCAAGAGGTCGCGACCGCTTTTCTTTGATTCTTTGCCCTAAATAGTATAGATGCCAATTCTTGCCAGCAATAAAAATTTTTTTGAACCTGCCAAAAAATTCGACTCGCAGCGGGGTCCTTAGCTTTTGCATGCAGCTTTATTATCTTTAAAAGCGACAGCGACCGTATATTGAAAAAAAGAGTCACAGTAAGTCACGTTGATTTTACGCATTGCCCCCACTAGAGTTCTTATTTGTAACGTTCTCAATAAACAACAAAGAAATAAGGAGTATATGATATAAAAAATTATGCAAACTTGGCTTTAAATCATGCGGCGGGCTCCTTTTCTTATATTTTATTTCTCGCCAAGATCCGAGGCCGCCAAATGATTATTTGCGCGATAGTGAAAATTTATGGTTCAAGGAAGTAGCAAAAGCTTCATACATGCATAAGTTTCGATTCTAATGCGGATATACGCATAAGAATGAATGTCAGTAATAGTAAATTAATTTGATAGTGGTGCTAAATCCTTCTAAACTCAGACAGAGAGCAACTGTAACTTTTAAATTTTTTGAGTCGCATGTTTTTGCCGAATCTTTTGAGTATAAATTTGAAGCCGCGCATAGAGACATCACAAGAAAATAGGCATAGATAGTAATAATCGGAATCAAAGAGGGAACTGAAATTTTTTTTCTAACTGTGGTTTTGATTTTATCATGAACTATTCATTACAAGATAGTTCTATTATGATTGTCATACATAATTTGAGAGAGTGTGTTTTTACACACAGTATTTAACTGAACTCATTTCATTTTTTTATACACTAGGAATTTTAAGCGATTATTTATTTACTTAATCTTATATTTTTAATATAAGATTTGTGTTTTCCCGTTGGTGATGTTATATTTTATATTGACCGGTTTTGGTGACTAGTTAATTCTCCAAATGGTTGATCAAATTTCAGATAAATATTTTATATCTTAATGGCTTTCTCAGGGAAATACTTTTTAAACCTTAAATATTGATAGATGTATAAATAATTGTTTTAAAAACTTTATGTTTTTATTTATTGTTTTAATCCTTTTTCTACTTGTGTCTTTACCCTGTTTTACATTCATTTGTATCTAAGAAAGAATAGCGATGTTTAAAATTAAGCGTAATTTAAAAAGAAATTTAAAAGTTGAAATATACTTTTAAAATGAACAGTTTTAAACTTTGACATCCTTGATCCAAAAAAAGGAAAATCATTTTTCCCCTTGCAGTTAGAAGATACTATGCTTTGTCTCTTCTATGTAATCATAGGATTAATATTTTTGATTACTCTTCAATAACCTACTATTTTATTATGGCATTATCAGATGGTACATCATTAGTGTAGCAGTTAAAACTACAGTGGAGGGGAGTAATATTTGACCAACAAATGTTTTTGGTTGTTAGAAGACGTAAAGAAGAACAAAAATTATTCGAGAACATGATTTAACAAACTATCAAGTAAGAATATAAAACTGGCAGGAAAGGAAAGGAAAGAAACCAAGCTGATTTTGATGCTTTAAAAAATGCAATAATTAATACAAAAAGATTTGATTAAATATTACATAGGTTTTGAAGAGTACTGGTCGCTGACGTTATTGCACTATTTTCAAACACTTTAAAAAGATTTCTGTTTGCACTCAGAGATAAGAATATTTTCCGATGTCCATTTCATTGATGCTCATTCTCACTAGGATATTATCCCCATTTTGTTCAAGTAATGTCGCATAAATGAATAATTTAAGATGACCCTTTAAAGTCATAAATATTAATATCCAATGCGCTTTTTTAGGTATTAGAAAATAGATACAATTGAGATAAATATCAAACAAAAGGTTAATGCATTTAAGGCAAGGAAAGTCCATCGGGGGACCATGGCCTTCAGTAGCATGCAGGAAGCGGGAGCCAACCCCTCTGGATGTTGGTATACACATACTCCTGTCCTCGACAATTAGCATGAGCAAGAGTGGGTACTTTATGAAAGTACCATAAAAATGTTTATAATCAATGCCTTGGAACATGAGTAGCATTTATTCACATAAAGAGAGTTGCAGGGCTCAATTTTCATCGGTTTCGTAAAAAAGCGTAGAATACAAATGTTCACTCACCGTAATAGGGAAACCTTTGGCCTTATAATGTAAGAAAAGTACAATAAAGGATGGCAATGCAATACTGACTCTTACCAAGACCAGCTGGTGTTTGACTCTCTGAAACATCGAAGTTAATGAAGCAACTTGCAGAAACTCTGTGCGATAATATCACCATATATAGACCTAGTATTCGGTAGCATAGAGGTGATAGAAAACATGGTGTTATTACAGAATAAATTAAAATGGTAAAGCATCAATTGCAATAACTAGAAACAATTATCGAAGATTTCTGAGCAGACGTTAACACTAACCAATGTTGAGGTTTCACAGCACACTTATCCCCCACAGGTACCAATTATGTCTTGACAATGTATTTCGGACTGAACCTGAACCGTTTAGTGATATTTCGCCTTTCCCAAAATGTTTTGCTATGCCAAACTCCATTGGAATTCTTTATATCTACTATGTTCCTCTTTATATCTACTATGAACCCCCGGAATGGAAGCGACCAGCACATGCAGATTCATTACAAACTTCACAGATGAGAAGAAAGATTAATACTCTTTCCGTAATTCAGTTGATAGTGGCTACAGTTTCTACAACTGTAACGAAGAAAAGGTTAAGGCATGAATTGCAGCATTAAGGGAGGATGTTACATACATCGAAGTGTTTCAAGATATTTTCATTCAGATTTTTTTTGTTTAAATTGTTTGAAGTAATTAAGGAACACTCAAACATTTCGATAGCAGCATATTGTGATAGATATTTTCTCTGCCTCACCCAGAGTCTGTTGTAGATTTGATATTCTAGCCTTGATGCGGAGAGAAATTTAAAGAAATGTTGCCAATTCTGGTTTCCCTTATGTCATGTCATTAAGGTTTGTCTCGATTTAGTAATTGTTAAATTTTGAAATGAGGATTAAATAAATAAAACATGTTTTTAAATAAAGTTATGCTAAATCCAACATTTTTAGAATATGCAAAAAAAGGCTAATTTTTTTCATTTTACTCTACCCTCTCTGTTTTTTTCCTAATAGTTTTAATTTTTGATATCGAGAAGAAAATGTGAAAATCTTATGATAGATTTAATTGAAAGAAATATTCAATCAAAAATGATCTAAAACAATTTTTTATATTAAAAAAGTAAATTTAACTCAAACATTTAATAATGATCTTACGGAAGAATACATGCAAATGATTCATTGACTTTATGCTTCGCGCTATCGAGCTAATTGCTATTTTTATTTATTCATAAACTAATCGCACTCACGATCGCAAAACTAATTACCTACCTCACGTTTTCAGTAATTTTTCATGTTGGGTAATTAGTTAATCTTCTGTTTGAGTCGTCTTCATATATCAACTTTATGGGTTTATGCCATAGATATTGTCATCATTAATTTAATTCTTATTATTTTCTCGTATGGGAAGAACATAAAGTAAAAGTAATCATTGAGATTCAATCTGCAGGTTTCTGTTGAATCTTCGTCCTTCAGACCTGCCTAAATATGAAAAACACATTTTTGGTATTATGTCTATATGTCTTTCATAGAACATATTGACACAAAGACATTTTGAGCTATAAGGATGAAATTTGGCTTGCGCAGATTTCTATCTAATTGTGAACGAAATCTACTCACAGGAATCTCTATCTGGATATTCGAATAGAAATTAATGTGATAACAGCAAACAAGAATTGAGCATCTTCGGGATTAATCTTTATCAAATTTTGAGCTTTATACTTCAAGGGATTGATTATTTGTCCTTCTATGCTTTCACATGTATGCGATCTTGGCAACTGAAAAACGATATGGAGTCGAAATGATTTTTGGCATATAATTTTAAAATTTAGAATATAGATTCTTAATTGAATTTTGAATCTTATCTACCCGAAGGGTTGACCATTTATTAAATAAATCAAATTTAGGTTACTGTCTTATTAAATATAAGTTTTTCACTGGAAATTATAGTTTTATCGGATTTGATTTGTAGTCTTGTTACTAAAATTTGTAATTATCTATTAATTTTTGATTTTTTAAATTCAAATTTGACCCAAAAAGTTGAAATTCTATGAAAATCCGGTTTCATTTGGGTCAAGATGATAGCTTCTAAAATGGGATTTTTTTAGTTTTATTATTATTATTATTATTTTCACTATGTTACGAAGCACAAAATTCTCAGAAGTGGATTCTGAAAATAAAATTGCTTGGTATTGTCACTTAAGAATGATTCTCACCAAAGTTCACAATTTTATGCGTAATTTTGGATAAGGGGGGATTACAACTTCTTTAGAGAGCATGCAAAAAGTTTTTTTTTTTAATCTAAAGCCACGCTTCAACGGCCCGTTGCCTTTTACGTATATCGTTGTAAATCTTTTATCTGACTCATTGTAAGACCACTCTCGCCTGTGGACACCAAACTAGAGCTTTTTAAAAACTTTCGGTTAAATAAACATGTATCAAAGAACTTAGGAAAACACAATTCAGGGGATAATGGTAGAAATGCGCCGTTCTCAAGGCCCCTCTCGAGTCTTCGGAACGGGGTTTATGCTACTTTTAAAAAAAAATAAGATTCCTCACAAGAAACTAAGGATGTCCTATGATTACATGAAGATGATTAGAAATGCTATGTGATTATTTTCAATTTTTCTCGTATTCGGATTCCTAAGTGGTAGAATAAAAGCATTGAACTGTTAATGCTTTCAACGGTATAGATGCATTTAAATTATTCGCATTATAAAAAATCGTTAAAAATAACGCAGAATTAGAGGTAAAACAGATAAAGTCAAAAACCAACAAATTTTACTTAATAATTTCAAAAAGTTATAGAAATACATTTCAACATGAGATTTCTAACAGAATTATTAAGCATTTGCGGAATCACAGTAGCTGCTTTTGTGGCAATCCGATTTTTTAATTTAGGCTTGTTGTAGCTGAAATACAAGGTGGCCAGAAATAAAACACCCCTACTCTGACCTCCATGGATATCGAACTACTCAGTGTAAAGGCTCAAAATTTTGTACACATACTATTCAAAATATGGGGAAACGGATTTCACGAAAAAAAAATTAGTTCCTGAAATCACCGATAGGTGGCGCTGCACAACTGGAACTATGATCAAAAGACACAAATAATAATAAAAATTAAAATGTTTATGCGGAATGGAATGCTTCCATGCTTCCTTTTTAATTTTTCTGCCCCTTATGGAAAATAAAAATAGTAAAGAAGCTAGAACTCCCGTTGTAACTGCAATTTCATACTGTAACCAGAAAAATTTGCATAAAGCATGGTTAGAAGCCATGTTCTGGGAAAGAAGTTAAAAGGTGGGGAATGTCATTCTTATTAGTGATGGCTGTCACGCTGCCAGAACGCGCTTTGCTTGTGAAGTTGTTTTACGAGAATAAAGGAAATGCTCCAGCAGCACTTCGAGAGTTTCGCCGACTTAAGGATTTGCGTAAGGGACCATTGCTTCCACAAGCTCTCAGGAGAATGATCGCTCGATTCGAGGAAACTGGACATCTTGGAGTTCAGCCTGGTCGAGGACGCAAACCGGTTCGTTCAGATGTCGTTGAAGATGTTGCCACCGGTATTGTTGAACAGTCAATGGATAATGTTTTAGGCTGCAGTAGTGCACGTGCAGTGTCACGACACTTGGGTGTTCCCTATAGCACAGTGTGGAACGTACTCAGAAAAATGGTGCATTGTTTCCCGTACAAAATCCGCCCTAATCAACAATTGCTGGCCACAGACAGGGAGATGCGACTGACCTTTGCATTGACATTTCTTGCTAGAGTTGAAGTGGATGCATCGTGGCCGTGGCAGATTCTGTGGAGCGATGAGGCCCATTTCCACCTCAGTGGAACAGTGAACACCCATAACTGTCGCATATGGGACACGACAAACCCCCGTACCTTCCAAGAGATTCCACTCCACTCACCGAAAGTTACAGTCTGGTGTGGATTCACAGCCACATTCATCCTTGGACCGTTCTTTTTCGAAGAGGTTACTTCCAATGGCCTTGAGACATGTACCGTGACGGCCAACAGGTACAAAAGGATGCTCGAAACATTTGTTGTACCCCATTTGCAGCAGCGCCAATGCCTTGACACCATTACTTTTATGCAAGATGGAGCACCTCCACACATTGGACTCCCTGTGCAACAGTTTCTTCGCCAACATTTCACCACTGACAGAATAATCAGTCGCGCGTTTCCGACAACTTGGCCATCTCGTTCACCGGATCTTAATCCGTGTGATTTTTGGCTTTGGGGACACTTAAAAAACCTTGTTTATCGAGAACGTCTGATAACCTTGGCAGATTTGAAAGAGAGTATCAGTCTGCATGTGAGAAGCATCTCAGATGACCAGTTACGATCCGCAGTTGAACAAACTGTCCACAGACTTCACATTTTACATCTTCAGGAAGGGAACCATATTGAGCAGCATTCCCTGCATCGATAACGTCCTTGTTTCATGTATGCTTGGTACTTTCAAATAAAATGTGTTTAAAACGTGTTTTTGTGTCTTTTCAGCATACGTCCAGTGGTACAGCGCCACCTATCGGTGATTTCTGGAACTAAATTTTTTTTTCGTGAAATCCGTTTCCCCATTTTTTGAATAGTATGTCCACAAATTTTCAAGCCTTTACACTGAGTAGTTCGATATCCAGGGAGGTCAGAGTAGGGGTGTTTTATTTCTGGCCACCCGGTATAAAATCTGTTCTTCAAATGTGAGTGTTTGGTATATTATCGGGAGTTTGTGGCGGCTGTAGAAGTGGTGCATTTCTACCAATCCGACCATCTAGGAATGTTTCTTCAAGGAAATCGGCACTAATTTATAATGCAAAACATGTTCGATTTTTTGAAGCTATTTCAACCAACTTTTAATTAGCTGATCTTTTGCAGAAGTTTTATTAAATACGTGTCTTAATTGCCACTGAACTGCTTTCGGAAATTTTATTTCCCATAACCAGAAATTTACACCGATTTTTCATTGTATGGGATTGCTTAGACTGCGAAAAAAGCAAGTTTCTATCATGTCATTTGAAGCAAGCAAAAGTAGTCAATCTAAAATTTTCTCGCATACCTTTATATATATGTGAATTCTCATTCTTCACATGAGTTTGTGCACTTGAGTTAAAGCCTTAAATGTCACGTGTGCTCAGATTTCTATCTTTAGCATTTCAATATTTTAACCTGTCCACAGAAACTTTGTAGAGTATAGTAAATAGAATAAATCGATTATTTTTACTATACTACAAAGTACAATTCAGTTTTCGGAAGGCATTAGAGTTTTGAAAAATAAATACGAATGAAAATGCAAATAAATGGTCAGGGCTCATTCAAAGTCTGCATCAAATCAAATCTGGTATAATCTACACATTAAACATTGAAGTGGAACACTAAATTTCATCTGTGCAGATGTTCATTGTTATCAATTATTATTCGGAGAAGCTGTCAAAATGCTTGTGCATGGATTTTGTTGATAGCAATCTCTACATTTGGAATGAAGACTGCATTCCTAATTTCATTTGCTTATATTGAATCGTTCTTGAATTACCAAAGACAAACGAGCATAATTACAAAAATTTAGTTTTCTTTTCAGTCTCGGAGATTTTTGAAATTGTAAAATTTTATTAAAATCTTTTGGACAATAATATTTTATTATCCTTTGTACTTTGTTAAACTTAATGCACGAGAGTGAAAAAAATGTTATTTTCGAAATATAGAGAAAAAAATCGACTGCTTTATCTCTTCTTTACGAAGTAGGCAAGAAAGAGAAAGAGAGAACGGAGATGCAATGTATCTGTTAAAAAGTTTAAAACAATATTTTGATGGTTATTCGTGTTTTTAATCTCCGAGGAACTCACTTTTAGAGTTGTGACGTTTTGCTGTTTACGAAAAAACAATGAATGAACTAGAAGAATAATTTTTGGTATGTGGCGTTTTAACTGAATTTTAGGGGCCGCGGTGGCCTGGGGGTTAAGATCTTGGAATTCAGGTTCGACACCCAATTCCACCAAAGAACCATCGTATAAGAGGGTGTGTTGCGTGTTAAATCCGACAAAGCCAAACGTCTTTCCGCTGGTGTGTTACCAGCTCAGATGTCGTCGTCATCATCTGACAGTGGTTCAAAACTACGAAGTCCGTCCCAAAATAGTCCTAGCATTGCTTTACAACAGGATGTTAATATAAGTAAATTAATCTTACCGAATTTTAGATTTGTTACATTTTGAATGAATGAAGTTACATTCTGACTGTCCGAGTGTAAGTCCGAGTCCACAAAGGCAAAGGACATCTAGATAAAATTTTTGCATAGTAGATAAAATACATTTAAAATTTTATTTAAAATTTTTCAACCTGTTTCGTCAAGATGTTGAAGTACTTTCACTTGTTTATGAAATGAAATGAAATGTATATTTCGTTTGTAATGTATTTGTTTAATGCGGTATGCCAAAAAGTCGCCGACAGTTTTTCTATCGAAAGTTTAAATCTCTAAGTTTGAACAAAATCTTATCTTTACTTGCTTTTATTTAATAGCAAGTTTGCAATGTCTGCTCTCGATTTGTATTTCTGCGGGAATGTAAACACAATTTCTCAAAAATGCTATTACTTAAATAAATTAAGTTTGGTATGCCGCCTTGTTTCTAAAACTGTAGCCTACGAATGTATCAAAGTGTGCTTTCAATCGATGGATAAATAAATGCAGTTTCTGAAATACAAATGGATTTTCTTTATTATAATACGAAATGCAAAATTCTTATGTGCGATATTCTGAAAATATAAGTCTGAGCAGTAGTGGTGTTGGAGGTCTTCCCCAAAGGAAACAAGTTTGACACGGTTCGTGTGTAAGGAGGGAAGGGGGAGGGCCTTTGTTCGATAACATCTTGATTAGAGAAAATGCGTGAAAGTTTCAAAAAAAAGCGGGTGCCTTTTTACACAACCGAAAAATAACCATTCATTTACTTTATCTAAAAATTTATCGCAAGCTTCCGAATCTCACCCAGAGATGGTAAGTGGGTCACCCAGTGTCCCATAATTCAATTACAAATACTGAATACTCCTTCTCTGAGCCTCTTTCCCAAAACATTGGTTTGGAAGAGGCACGATAAAAAAAGGCTACCAGTGTGGCCAATAGACAAGGGAACGGGGGAAAAAAGATTTCTTTTGCGATTCTTATCTCACAAGACTTTCAAAAGCCCCGACTGTCTTTTTACTTCTGATGCGGATCCATCTATAAAAACATCTCTCGGTCAGAAAAAACGGTTTTCTACGACTCGACGTTAAATGGTGATATTATTTTTGCTAAACGTGCTCGGACTGTTCAAACGTCTCGATGTTTTTCCGTCCAAAAGTCGTCTCAATTCAGTCTTGTCAAATGCGAATGAAGGGATGATACTTCCTTTTTGAAAGCCACGCGTTTTATCGTCGTCGGTTATAAAATAAAGTGACAAATTTATCTCGCCGAGGCCAGGGACGGTTGCTGAATCTCTGGGATCTAGTGTGTTCGAGAGCGGGGCTCCTGCGGTTGTTATCAGGATAACCCCTCTTTATCTTCCGTGCGTGTGATATGCATATGAATAGAAACTAGTTTGGGAAACTGTCTAGTGATGAATCCAAAATGTTTCCTTTTTTAAAACACGAAGCAAAAGTGTTGGGTGCCATAACTCATTCCTTGAACAGTTTTCATCAAATTGCAACGCTAGTCGCATTTAAATTTGTCTGTGTTTGGCCTTCAGCCTAAAGATGTTTGACATGCAATTTGTCAAAATAATGCGGACGCTCGTATTTTAAACGAGGTTGAATGAGATTTTAAATTCGGCTCGTCAGGAAAGAAGTGAAGAAAAAAACCAATCTTTACGAAATTCTATATTTGCAAATATGAAAAAAGTCGAGATAAACAAACAAAAATGCATTATAAAAAGAGAGGAAATACACGGTGAATAAAAGAAAACAAAACTGTCCCGATATAAGATACCGTAACTACCATTCCTTTCACAGGAACGTAATGTAGTTTTGTTTCAAGGTATTTTGAGGAATGCACTCGGGAATCATTTGAAAACCACAGATGCGCGTACAGAGAAAACCGACATTTTTTATAATCGGGATGTGTTCTTATCGGGAAATAAATAAATAGCGATAGAATGGTATCTGCAGCACAAAAATCGTGAACTGTAGACATATTAAGAAAAGAGAAAATAACTAATAACAGCAGAGAAACAACAGAAAATTTTATTGTGCTTCACAAATTTTCTACTTGCTCTACTTCAGCCACGATGACTTTTTTCATGTAGCAAATGGTGCCTAGAACCAAAGCATGTACCATGTAGAAAGGAGTCTGTTGATTTTCTTCACTCTAGCGCTGATGTTTCCGGGCAACAGATACCGTTCCAGCGCTATTCATAGTTATTGGCTATGAAGAACACTTTTCAATAAAAAAAGTAGTGGTTATCATTAAAAAATATAACCATTAGAGCTTAACTGTTGTGTTTGTGCTATTCTTGAGAGCATACCTCAAAGCACCTTAGACCGAAATTTGATTATTCGTTTAACGGTATGATAGTTAGGCCACGTATATAATAGTTACGTGATTTTTTTTAATAATCACTCTAATATTTCCTTAAGATCATCATATATTTTTTTTACCAACGACTGTAAATGAGTCGTTTTTGCTCGCTATTAAATTGTAACATTACTGATGAAGTATGTGATAAAGGTAATTTCTTCAATTGCTTAACTGTATATATTTCAGATAATTAGGAAAGCCAAAAATCGAATCCTTCGGTCTCAACCTAAAATCCGATTTCCCTGATTTTTATTCATTCTCTAAATAACAATGACTCTTGTTGGATCTCTATATAAATCATTTTTCGTCTTTCCCCCTACTCATAAAAATCTTAACTCCATTTCGTTGTTCATTTTCTAGAGGAAAAAGCTACGACAGAATCCAGCAACAAACTTGCCAATATCGCCAATTTTTATTTTACATCAAAACTCGTAACTTGCATCTCGTAACCAGATAAATCATCAGTCCGTCCAGCACTACTCTCCAGAATTTACAAGGATGCATATAAAAGTTTTTGAAAATATTATAAAATATAACAACGATCAGCTCCTGACGCCAATAGTTTATAGCGATTTCTTTAATTTGGCTACTTTAGAAACTGAACTGATCAAAATACTCCAAATTTTGCCCAAATATAATTTGAAATAAAACTTTTTTTATTGTCATTAGTTATAACTTATTTAGTTATTTGAATAACCTTTATAATTAATTAAATCAAATTTATATTTCAAATGCTGTAGGCAAACAATGAAATCTGTGTTAAATTTGTTAGCTCTAGATCTGACAGTTTGTCCTGTTCGCCAGATGTGACAAGATATAGTTAATACTCAAACATAAGTGTTACATATTGATTTATAAAGATTAATCAAAATTTATACAGACTATAAATTATAATTCTACTATGCTTATATTCTCTTCAGATAGGAAACAACCTTTAGTAAATTTAAAAAAAAAATTCTTTGGAATATCCATTAAAACTTATATTAAGACGTCATAAAATTTAACTTGCTACAGCCAATTTCAGTTTTGAAAAAATAACTACATGTTTGATTTACGCGAGCGTGAAAATATTGGAAATCTTTATCTTGGACTTTATTTTATTTTTTAAATAACTATACAAAGTATAAAATGTCTTATGAAAGCGTCTGTATGTTTGAAAGAGAAAAAATTAACTGATATTTGTGTTATTTCGTAAAGCATTTATTAGGAAAGATTTTAGTTTATTGAAATCATATCAAATTATAAAAAAGGTTTTATAATTGTGATTTTAATTATTTTCCTATTACGATTTGGATGTCAGTATAACAGCAGGATATTTGTTTTGTACTTATATTATAAAGCAAACTGAATTTTATTTTCATATCAGATTGCACAAAATTAATAAATCAGTGTGAAATAGTCTGTATAATGACTTAGTTATATATTTTTAAATTGTAAAATATTTTTTTCTATTGTATATTTTTAGTAATTTTTTTTGTCTGGGAACATACATGTCTACCTTTTTAGCAGTCTAAAAATTTCTGAATACTGTGCTGTAAAAATTATTTCGTAGTTGTTTTTTGATGACTTCTAAATATATATTTTATATTTGTTTGATGTTGCTTGACTTTATCATGTCAAATCGAGTGGAGGCTAGACTTGAGTTTAAAGCTCATTTTTTCCTCTTAGATGTTATGCCGGACAATGCGTACGGGTACTACTCAGTGATTCATGTGATAATAAAAAATAATAAAAAGTACTCTGGTAAAAATTATTAAACTATTTTTTTAAAAGTAATAGAGATAATAAATTGGAATAAACTTCTTCGTGATACCATTTTTTTTTAATTTTAAAATACTGTAAAGATTATTTTTGAATAAAAAGCTGTAAAATTATTTAAATTATTTACTAAGATTTTGTTTAATTTTTATTTCAAAGAGTCGAATTAAAATTTTGTAAATCCCTTTATTGGTGAGTGCTTCCGGAGAAGTTACTACCTGATAAATTTGGTATTTCTAAGTCCAATGATCTATTTAAAAAAATTCGAATTAGTTTTATTCTTTTATTTACTAAGTTTAAAAGAAATATTGTATTTGGCTTCTCTGTGAACACTATAGTTTAAAAGATAATTTGAGTTGTGAAGGAATTTTCAGTAGCTTTTTACTTTCTCGTAATCAAGGAGAAAATATTGCGATCGTCAAATATGAATGCGTGATTTTGATAAATCTTTGAACTTGAGAGCTCCCTGAATCTGGAAAAAAAAACTTTTGGAATTGTTTTACTATTTCTTTGTGTGTCTATTAGTGCTCTTTACAACTATAAAGCACTTTGAAGTAGGCTGACGAAATTTGATATTTTGGTTTTAAATTAAATTTATAGAGTTCTACCAAATTTTTCTTGAAATCCATTTACAGGCTTTCCAGAAGGCCACAAAAAATGAGAAAAAATGGATATGCATTTTAAGAATTTAAAATTAATATTCATTCGAATTTTGAATCCGTCAAAAAAATCATCTGGGCATTTTATTTTTTGAAATAAAAAAATACAAAAATTGCTTCTATCCGCAGCAATTTTTCAGTTGAAAAGGAATTTTGAATATATTTTAACTTTCACGTACACAAAGAGAGACAATATCGACGATATAAAGAGAGGCATCAAAACACGCGAATAAATAATTTTGGTGATTATTTGTATTTGATATCTCCCTGATTCCTAAAAACACACTTTCGGAATTGTCTATCTATCGCTATTCACCCTCACGATAGTAAAAATTAATTTAAGCTAGATATTCGTTATGTTATCTTTAAATCAAATTTATATATTTCTATTTAATTCTTCACGAAATCCAATCACAGAAATTTTGTGTTGTTCACATTCAGTGAGCGAATTAACATTAAAAATAACCATGTGAACAATAAAAAGGCAAAGAGGAACAGTATAAATTTTAAGCATTTAAAATTACCGCCCGTTCAAATTTTGAAACAAGCCATCTGAAACTTGTTTTAAAGTTAAAAAAAAAAAGGAACAAATTCAACTTTAAAAATCAACAAACCATATAGATGAAAATTTGCTTCCAAAATTGCAATTTTATATTACATTTTATTTTCAACTTATTGGAAAAATGAATCGAACAAACGTACTCATTTTTTCTTCACTATACGGTAATAACAACAAGCTCATGTAATAAATAATGATAAAAATATGTGGACCCATGATGCTCACGATTTTTCCTTAACCCTAATATATATATATATATATATATATATATATATATATATATATATATAATAAGGATAAAGAACTTTTAATTGGAAATATTGCGAGGAATGTATGAGGAAACCACTTCCACTGGTCTGTTATTGAAGAAGATCAAAAATATTTGGAAAATGTCAAAAAAGAAAAGATACTTTTTCTCCTGAGGATTTAAGTGGTAATTTTATATCGTGAAACTTAAAAGAAGATTACTTATTTCCTTCTATTTTTTTTCATCTGAACTCTATTATCTCTATTCTTTCTCATTTTCAATGCATACTTGAAAAGAAGTCAGCATTTTTCTATCGGTGCCATCAGAGGAACATTGATGTCTTTATAATGCTCCTCCATATCTCCATTATTCTCCAACCTATTACTTTTGCTGGCTTTATCAATGATCAATTCATCTTTTTCTGTCAGCTTCTGCGTCATCCTCTTTATAGAAACGTTAGAAAGCTACCTTTGTACCGAAAAAGTTAAAAATAAAAGATCTTTGTAAAGGTAAAAAAAATAAAGCGTTGTCTACGAAACTAAAGGATTTGAAATATCAATTTCTTAAAATATTTTTCATCTAAACTATCATAAAAAATGTTTTTGGAAACTAAAATAATGATCTCAAAGGATAAAACGAATTCAATTCGAAAATATTTGCTTTCAAAGGCTTAATTTAATATAGCCTAGATGAAATATTATCTCTGTTATTATGTTTCAAATAATAAATTATCTAACACTGCGGAATTCTGTTTTTTAAAATAATTCCTTCAAAAAATTATAAGGAAATGATATTTTTGAATCTTATATTTCTCTCTAAATTTTATAAAGATTCTCAAGTTAAAATAATCTTATGATATATATTGATTTTATATTTATTTTTATATCATTGTAAAGGAAACTGAGTACAAAAATCGCACTTCTTTGCACAAATTGCGGTACAATAACTCGTTTCTACCAAACAATCATGAAAAAAAATTTCTAAGTGCCATCTGCTTGACTTTCTCACAGAATGCTATAAAAAGCAATCTAGATATAACAATATTTAGAAATATGTGGATGGTTTTCTTTTCATAACATATAAAAGATAGTTTTATTAAGTATATATATTTGTGTTTATAGATTTTATTTAAAATTTAATGCATATCTACAATTTCAATGCAAAAGAAAAATCCAATGCCTGGTTTTCTATTTAACTCGTGTTTATTGTTTATCGCATTAAATATGTATGGACTCAACTGACAAATTTTGTGCGAAATTTGCCCTTATATCTTCAACTTTACTGGAAAGTTCGTATACGAAATTTTTATTTTATCAATGTATATCGTTCCCCTTTTAAAGACCGCAATGGGAGAGTGGCGTGGAGAGTGGCAATTCCAAGCTCAAAACCTGATTCCTTTACAGATCTGTAAAGTATGTGGGCTTAATGTGAATAAAAACAGACGTTTTGGCTAAAATTTTAAACGCTTGGAAAAGTATGCCGGTTCAAGTATCGTCTTCGCAGTCTGACAGGAGTTAAAGATGGAAAATAATCCTTATTTAGCTTCCAAATGGGAAAGCAACACAATTAAAATAAACATTTCACTTGTCTGTAATCTTGCACACAAATATAGTGACAAGACTTTTTTTAAGACTTTGCAAGACTTTTTTTTTTAAATTCAGGTTCGATGTGAAGCAAAGCATATGGATTTTCATAATCTCGAATTCAAAATTACATACATTTTCATTACCTTCTTATTGAATAAGAAAAAAAAGTTGCTATATATAAATATATAATAACTATTTCTCATCAAAAGTTTCGATATTGAAAATTTATTTGCGTTTCAAAAGACTTAATTTAAAATTTCGTTTTCAAATATTTTAAGAATTCCATGTATAAATCAAAATATAAGGAAAACTTTTTGAATAAATGGCACAATTTAAATGAAATGAAGTCATTGTTTTAATAGGAACGATAAAAAATACTTTGCTTCTCTTTACGGTAATTATTTTCCAATTCTTCTTTTCTTTAACTTATTTATTCAAATTGATAAACTGAAAACTATTATTAGAATGCTTTCAGAAATTTTTTTCTGTCTATCGAATAAATTGAAAGGGAATTATTGTTATTATTAAACAAACAATTCTAAACTTATGGAATTATTAAATATATGGGGAATCCTTTTTTTATATATCCCAGAGAATTAAAAATTGAAACGAAACAATAAGTATTTAGATTGAAATATTCGGTGGATCTTTTAAAAGGAGAGAAAACATCTTAGGAGGCCGCCTTATTGGTACCTCAGTTATGAAGTTTCGAGAGTTATTTTTTGAAAGATGAAATATTGAAGATTTTTAAGTGGATGAACTAGAAAAACAATCCAAATGAATTGCTTGTAAGACGTAGAGCTGTTGGCCAAATATGGCCTGTTTCACAAGAGATCAATGCCTTTTGAGAAAATTTAGAGCCAAAAAAGTGTTAAGTGCTAGTTGCGAAAGTACGAAAGTTAATCTGACAAAATGTTGTTGTAGCAATGCTGATATGAGAATACTTGTATATGTATATAAAAATTGTTTTCTTCAGTTTGTTTTCTTTCTTTCTTTTTTTAGATCTGGAAGAAAGGCCCGAATTCAAAAAATAAACTTGGTATAGAGGGTATTTACTTTACAGAATGAGCTATGTTTACCCCAGATTATAATATGTGAACGGCTAACTAATCTTGGATGAGAGTAAGATAAAGTTTTAACCATGATGTAATCTTTTCTTTTTTATCTTCGCAATTATGAAATACACAAAGGTTAATAGACTCTTTCAAAATTTAAATTCCAGATTTTGATGAAATGCTACATTTTGAATTGCCTTAAACCCTAAATAATATTTTTTGGATTATATCAATTCATGAATTCAATAACTTAAAAACGGTTTGAACTGTTAGGTGAAATTTGAAATGTGACCTTTACACGCGCGCGTGCACACACACACACACACACACACACACACACACACACACACACACACA
>JAOUZG010051511.1:1010286-1039976 GCA_026289955.1 Argiope argentata | reverse complement strand
ACACACACACACACACACACACACACACACACACACACACACACACAATGTTATATTTAAAGAATCCATTCACCGGAAATTTGGCTGGATATCTCTCCGTGTATAATTACACACAATAGAAACAAAAGATAGAGAGCTGGAAGACTGAAATTTGGTACATAGGTTTCGGAGCAAATTTGAAGATTTCTATTAAATTTTGGACGAAATGCATTCGAAAGAAGTATATGTGTCCGGATGTCCGAGTACAGGTGAACATGATGCCTACAAAACGTAAATAGTGAAATAGATAGCATGTGATACAAAGGATTTAGCATCTCTGTACAGATCTGTATCAACTCGGGTTTGGGTGTTGATCTTTTATAATTCATGCATGCGTGTAAATACAATAGATCAAAAAACGTGATTGAAATTTAGAACGTGAACTGACGAGTACAATTGTAGTTTTGTATGATATTTTACTTTCAAGTCATTGTGAAAAGAAAATGCAAAATCCAAATTGTTTCTTGGTGCTGGTATTTTAGCCGAATGGCAGCGACTAATGACTTCCCCCAGAACATCGCCTGATGTAGACCTTTAAATTCAAGCTAAAGATTGATACAGAACAACTATTGCTATCTAATACCATACCGTTAATACAAAATTCTTCTGATTTTTCACTATACTATGGAACAAACGAACCTTATGTGTAATACTCTGAAAATAATAATCTGAGTACTGTGGCATTTTTATCGGCATCTTGTCCAAAAGACACGGTTTTACACCAGAGGTAGGAAAAGGGGCCTACTTTGGTGAATATACGAGGAAATTTCGGGATGACCACTTTTGGCAATTTTTTCATCAACCAGCAGAAGGATTTTATAGCATTAGAAAACTATATTTTCCTGTTTTAAGGCATTTAATAATTGATGAACAACCCAAAAAAGAATAGTTTGTCTTAGAGAATTAGAAAAAAAAAATGCATTTGAATCTTTTTTTAAGTTGGTGGCAGTATTCTTAGAAAAAAAAAACCAGATCTCAATCGCGAATTGAGAAAGAGTTTTTTTTTTTAAAAAAATGTGTTTGTGTATTATTTGTTGCGAAAAATATTGCTTTCATTTCGCGCGGTTTACAGGCCTATTTTTCTTTCTGAATGCCGGAGACGGCTTCGAATCGATTGAAAGAAGAAAGTTTTTCACATTCTTTTTTTATTTTTTACTCAATTCTTCGCGATATATCATTTTTATTTTCATGAAACATAACGCATTGAAGTGAGGGAAAAAAATACTTCCCTCCAAAAATTCAGGAATAAAATACTTATACAATGTTACTTGAGGAAAAAATAAAGATAAATGTTGACTTGCGCTTTCAGTTTTTTTGTTTTCGTATTTCACTCTCCATTTTATTTTAAGGATTACAATAACATCAAAAATGCGATTATATACTTTCTGTGAAATCATTTCGATAAGGTTTCGAAACAATTTAATACTTTAGAGCTTTGGGAATTCACATTTTTCTCTCTACATTTCTATCGACGTTTCAATTTAATGCTTATTATCCACTTTCAGGGATAATAAGCATTAAATTGAAACAAGTTGGTCTTCCCTTATATTCAATCGCAATTAAAAAAACGTTTCGTTTAATATTATATTTGAATAATATATGTATATATAAAGGGAAGGTGAGCTTTAATATAGTCACAAGTTGACCCCTCTGTGCCACCTTAAAGCACATCCATAAATCTAAATAACCAGACCACCTTGACATCATTTTTGGGAATTGGTATTGAGCCCTAAGAGCTATCCCCACTTATGGTAAAACCTTGCTAATGGGATGTACGTTTAGTCATCGATACGGGGCAGCAGAACCCACACCATCTCTGTACTCATCCAGAGGACAAGAACCAATCACCATACTGGAAGTTTATCACCCTTAAAGAGCCCCAAGGTTAGAGAAGCTTTAAGATAAAAATTTACGGAATAGGATCGGTATGTGGATGGATTGTTCTTTCATTTTATTAAATATTATTAATATTTAGATAATGTATACGAAATTCATGGTTAACATATTAACAATATTCAAAATAATGACTCTTGAGGTCTCCCGAAAATTTCTTCCTTCCTAAAAAGGATTTTATTCCTCCTTTCGTACCCAAATTTGTAGACTTTGAACTAGATCATTTTTAATGCTGGTGCTCAGATTTTTATTTTTAGTGTTGCACAGAGATGTAAGCTTCGTAGTTTAGCGAAGAAACCCGAGTACGCATTTTATACGCTATTTTTCAGGCCGAATAGAACCTAAATTTGCTCGCTTAAAATTTTGGTTTACAAAATCGTATGTTAAATTTCATTTGCTTGAGTCGTTGTTTTATTGCGTTTGCGCACATGAAATCATTCAGTCTCAAAAAAAGAGCAATTCCTCGGCATAAATTGGATAAGAATCTACACTTTAAACGCTAAAATTAGGAACCAAATTATAATTCTCTAACCAATAATAATTGTTTATTTACACTCGGTCTTTCAGATAGAATTCCAATAATGGATTTCGTTTAAAATTTAATATAATTTAATTTAATCTTAAATATAGCACTACTAATATGATGGCCGTATACTAAATTTTATTCTTCTGGGTTGGAACTATTTTGAGTTATCATGTTCACAAGCAGACACAATTCCAAATTGGAGGGAAGGGGAGGGGAGGAAGCCATTGGTCTCTCAAAGAATTTCTCGCATGCTCTTTAATAAAAATCCCACATCCCTCCCCCCGCATAAAAGAGAGGATTGATAAGTTTACGATCACTTCAGAGAGAATCTAGCATTTTTACAGAATCTATAGCAATAATATGTATTTTGTGTCATTAGATAACAAACCGAATTTTATATAGTTGCGTCATTGCGTTTCTGAGTTACTGCATTAAAAATATATTTAAGAGAGTACAGATTTGCAGACGGTCATCCCTTAGGGGAATTTAATCGTAAATCTCGATATACCTGCAGTTTAGATGTTACATCTGTGTACTAAAGTTTATCCATATTGTTATATCTCCATTTTATTTTTATTGCGTTAATTTATTTTCAGGCAGACTTTTTGTCTATGATAGAAATCTCAAATTTGGTCTTATCACTATATATAAAACTTCAGTCATCTAACTCAATGAGTTTTTTAAAACCATTTTTTCTCTCATATACAGACAAACATAATGTCAAAAAATATTTCTCAAATTTTGGAAAGAATGAGAATTCCGTGGAATTCGTCAAAATTTTGAGTTCAATTTTTTTGTGGCCTCTGCCCTGAATGCCTCTGAATTTTTTTGTCGATTGCTCTACACATTATACCTTAAACTTGTAAATGCTAGGAAATAAAGAAGGAATAATTCTTTACAAAACGATTTAAAATTTAGATTCCTTTGGATGATGAATTTAAAGCTACTCAATTGAAACAATAATCAGTTTTTTTACTAACTGATTCGTTTGCAGTTTCCGCTTTAGCGTTGGATAAAAGATTACTCAACAACAAATGTATTATTTTTCTTTTCTTTCAACTGACAGCGATGGTTCAACAACCTTCTCCATCTCGGAAATCGGAGAAATGTACTAGTGAGTTATATGACTGATATATTTTGCTGCAAACGATTGACATTTTATTGCAGCTGTGACTATTGGATTAATTATCTGATTGGTGATCTTTAAAAAAGAAATTTAGTCGATGATTTGTTTAACAGAGCAGTTAAATACTGTTCCTGGTTGTTTTTCGACCACAGTGACATTGACTTGGAAGGTAATAAACTAACTAAAATTATATATTTACGTAATAATTTTTTTTAAAAAATTAAATATTTGTTATCTGATTAATGTAGTAAACTCTCTTAAAGTCAATTTTTTAAAAGAAATTATTGAATACATTTATATTCATTATGTTTTATTCCTTAATATTTTATAAAGACGTTGGAATTTCATTACATTCAATCGTTAAGACGTTACACTTATTTTCGTATTTGTATAATTTAAGTTTCAATACGATATAGCATCTTTAACTGCATTTTTTCACATTCTAATTGTCGGTAAAATTTTCTAGCTAAAAATTGAAATTGACTGTAGATATGTTTTTTGTTGAAATTTGACATAATAATTTCTCATTACGTTGTGCAATTCTTTAATAGGTACATTTTGAAATATATCCCTATTATTTTAATGCTTCGAAATACAAAACGCAGGAAGTACTTTATTATTAGTCACAATTCAAAATTTAAAGATTAAATAAACATGCATTTTTTTTAAATTCTGGAATTAGATAGTATATTTTTTATGTTTCTTTAAAATGTTGAACTAATCATTTGATAAATTTCTAAACTCGAAAGCCTTTTCTTGATACCTCTTTATAAAGGTTTCTTTGTTGGTTTGTAACTTATATCTTGTTTAATAAATGCTTTTACCATCTGTTCAAAAATACAGATATTTTATATAGTATTTTTTATGAATATTATCATAAAACATATTATTAAAATAATCGAACACTTTTTATAAATATTTTGTATTTCAATAAATCCAGTCAGAACGTAGTCACATTTCTTTTATAATTTAATGGGTTATTTTTATTATTTTTCACAAATCAAATGAGACAATTTTTATAATTATTAGGATATTCCATTGAACTTTTTCTACGGCATTACGTTAGATGTTTGGTTCAGAATTAATAACTTTAGAAGTTTCATTATATATATATATATATATATATATATATATATATATATATATATATATAATATACAATTAATAAACATCTGTATGTCTTTATTTGTGGAATATTTAAATGAAAATATTATAACTAAAAATAACTGGCTAGAATCATGCAAATTTAATATTCCTGAAAATTACATTTTTAATGGAATAAATTTTTTAAACAAATAAAATGTATACCAATGGGAACGTCTTTTTCAAGTGCCCTAGCAAATATTTTTTTACATTAATACGAGAAAAAAATCATTAAGTTTAACTTAATTAACGGATGTTGGTTGCAGGATGACCTCCTGCTAATTAACGTAGAGAATACGAATGTAATAACAAACTGCTATCCAAAAGAATTAATTCTAAATAAAACAAATGAAAAACTAACCGAAGTTAATTATCTTGATTTAAAAATTAAAGTTGCCAACGGTAAAACACTGGTGGGTTTACATGACAAAAGAGACGAATTCAAATTTAAAATAATAAAACTTTGCAATTATAATTCTAATTTAAACTCAAAAATTTTCAAAAATAAAATCTTTTCACAATTGAATTGATTAAAAAATATTTGTAATAATAAAAGATCCTATATAGAAGCTACAGATTGTTTTTAAAAAAATCTAGCCAATAATAAATTCCAAAGAAATTACTGTAATATTGAAATTTTAATTAAAGAAGGGTTAGATCTCTTCGACTAACCCACTAGTTGGCACAGAGTTTTTACAATAAATTAACAATTTGTAAGAAGATAATTTTCAATTCCCCGGTGTTCGTTATCAACTTGCTTCTGCGTTAAAATCTACACTTACATCCAATTTCAACAGGACTTTCCCGTGCTTTTAAAAATCAGAGGAAAGCACATTTAACTTTATTATATTAAAAATCTTCTCCCTATGTTTGCCTTTTATCCATGAGATGGTAAACATAGAAAAACTTAAAATATTTAGAACTAAAAAAGCCCGAAATCGAATAATCTACGCACTCCTTAGCTAAATCTTCGGTCTTCGTCTCGGAGGTGTGTTTTGACGACCTAAGCTAATCTCTTATTGGCCCAGACGGCTCTCTTCCTGTATCTCCTTCCTGATTGGCACTCGCTTCAATCTCTTCCAGTCTGTTTCATTTGCTCTTTAGCACTGCTTGGATGCACATCTCTCTCTTAAGGATATGTTCTAGGCTTCTTATTTTCTTACTTGTTCTTTTGCTAATATTCTTTTGTTTTTTATTGTATTTAGTATTTTGTTATATATATTTTTTCTGCAATCTAGAATTTTATTTGTTTTTTTGTCCTTTTTCCTAATTGTCATTTGTTTTTTTATGCTAAAAATTGATGCCTCTCTTTTACTTTAAAATTTGGAATTTTTCGAGTCATAAAAGAGTTAATTTTTTAGACAATAGTCTAACTCTTTACAGAAAAAAATAACACTTTTTATTGGAATCCTTGCCTGATGGTGACCTTTGAGAAAGTCATCAGGTCGGATTTCTCTTTTTTCACTTACATATCTTTTTTTTATTCATCTTAGTTCCACTGTGTCTTTAAGAATAGCAGCATACGCGCTCTCTTAATACATTTGGGTATTTTTCTAATTAATAATGAAAATGACAATTTATTATATACCTCTTTTAAAATGGTTTCTTTATATATATATATATATATATATATATATATATATATATATATATATTAGTACTTTGTAAATTCCATTAAAAGATCCCTACTATTCCCTTGCATGAGCTGTACATGTGATCGACATGTGTCGAAGATCCCTCTTAAAATCTGAAGGTATAAATTCAGAGAGATAAAAATTTAATCAGCATTTTCGCCGTTCTGTGTTGTGCACATCGTTTTTGCTTGCAAATAATGCCTGCTCCCTTGATGGAATAAAACGATCTTATAAATTCAACCTATCTTCTCCGTGATTTGGGCCACGACTCTGCTATCTGCTTTCATCAGAAAATTTAAATATTTTACATTATATAATATAATATTTATAAATTCTATATTTACTTAACTACGTTATATACATTATTTATATTTAATTATATTTTATACTATTATTAGATTATTTATTAAATAATTAGGTGATTATTAAAATTTATTTATAAAATTATTTCTTTATTAAAAAAATTATTTAAAAGCTAATTTTCACTAATTAATTCACTAATATCAATAATCTCAAGTTGTGCATTAGAAATGTTATATCAAACATAATTTGTACGTTAGGAAACAGTTATTAAACGGCAAATTTTTAGCAACTAATAAAATAATGTTTCAAAAAAAAGTTTTGATTAAATGATTGCAAACTGAAAACGTAATAGATATAATCCAAGTATTTGGTATAATATATTTAATAGACTTTTTCTTTTTGAAAAAATAACAATGTATCCTAGGAAATACATCTCAAAAAATAAAATATCCAGTGTATAATTTTTGATTTGTTAACAGCGTATCGATCAATATGTATATATCAGTTATTCCACTCTGACATTTTTCTTCGTTGAATATAAACGTAACACATCTGGGGGGTCAAAACGATTGACCGATCCTTCTTCCAATCTGTGCCCACAGATAGAAAGAAAACAAATCGAACCAATGTCTCTATATATAAACCCACTTCACTGGAAGCATGACTTCCGAAATGGTACCTAATATTCAATTACTCCATACCTCCCACCGTTTCTATTACTTCTGGTTCGATCGAACACGATAGCACGTCGTTTTTATTATTTTCCTAACCTACAACCCGCCGCTTGCCTTTCTTCTGCGGGACAGTCCTCTCAAGTGATTGAACGTCAATTCATCCGCGGGAGATCCACTGCGGATTGGGTTGCATCATTTCGCTGTTCTTCTTGAGGCGTTGGGTTTCCGCGAGTGTTGTCGGATGGCGCGCAGTTCCTCTGGTGCACCAGTCCGCAGTCAAAATAATGTATCGTCGTCTGATTCGGGTTATTTGTGTCCTGCCACTCATGAGTATGCAGGATGAGGTCACTCAGTGTCCTTTTCCGTTCGCGAGAAGTTACTTTCAGTGTACGGTTGCGTTGACAGAAGTTGCACAGAGATCTTATGAAAAATTTGCAAAAAAATGGAATTAAAAATAAAACCATTAAGCGGTTGCGAGCATTTTAATCAGCGACATCTATCAGTAAACGTGCGAAGTATCTACATAAACGGTTAGGGAGGCAATGAAATGAGGAAACATTGGTTTGGGGTTTCACCAATTTACTATTATTTTATTATCATTTTGAAAGCTTTCCATTTAGTATTGTTGAATTATTCAGAATATAAAGACCCCAATCATGGAACCCTCCACATTGCATTTTCAATATTCGTTGCTTTTTACTCATTTGATTTGAAGAAATCTGCTACCGAAGCCTGTCAGGCACTTTTAGAAACTTACGGTAATGCTGCTACAGCATATCTCAGTTATCGAATTTGGTTTCAACGATTTATGAATGGTGATTTCGATATAAATAACAAAAAAAAGGCCTGGAAAACAAAAAAATAAATAAATAGAAAGCTTGTAGTAACTGTACTTGTAGTCACAAAATCTACCACCAAATTTGGTAGATTTAAATCACTGCCCTTTTGAGTTACCATGTTTACTTTTTTCTGGAATTTCCAAAATTTGATACGCGTCTACATCATAAATGCTTATTCTATGTATCGAATTTTATCTAACTAACTTTCATTTGAAGTCGAAATTAAATTCGAGCAGAATAACAGATTTCCTCAGAATAATGTATACTTAAAGTTTGATAGAAATCAACAAATTTAGTGTTAAGGACATATACTAAATTCCATCCATATAGTTTGCATCGTTTTTTCGAGTTATTTTGAAAGTTCATAATGTCTAAAAACGCCATTCAGTGATTGCCTATCTTTCATTACCTTTCATTTTTGTGAAAAATTTCAAAAATTCTCTCAAAGTGAATTTCAAAGAATAAAGAAGATTCTTTGCCACTAGTTCCCATCCACCAGAAGGATAAAGAAGATTGTAAAGAATGAAGAAAATTGTAAAGAATAAATAAAAAGAAGAATAAAGAAGATTACTTAGCTTAAAGAAGATTATTAGGAAATGTATAATTTAAAAATTCCCTTTTCTCGTATTTACCGAAATAAAAAATATATTTTATATGTACGAAATGTTATATCCATAATGAAAATAAATCTAATGTTCGCACTTTTCTGAAACTAAATATTTTTTTTTATAAAAGGGAAAAAAATAATTTGATGAATGATTTTCCTAAATGTTAAGACGAGTTGGAAAAAATATTCACTGACTACAAAAATTACTTTTACTCTCCAGCGACGATTTCAATATTTTTGAATTTCTTCTCTTCGTTCTTCTTTAAATGATTTGAAGAGCAAAATAATTCTTTGAAAAACATTTTTTCTCTGTTTCTCTAAGAATAAATACAACATCATTCTTCATGAAAAGAAAAATGCAAACGATTTCATTGGTACAAATTCTTCTGTTTGATTTGCTGCATTTTCTATTGTTTGAAACAATCCGCAAACGTTCATGTTTAAAACATATTCTAAATTCTCAATACTTTAAAAAAACTGAAGTGTTTTTTTTATGAACTTCGTTAAGGCTCCTTTTCACTTATGCCAAGTTCGCAAATCTTTGAAATTCAAATTCTTACTTGACAGCGTCTAAAAAACTTCCAGCAAGTGGAGAAACTTCTGAAAAGAAGAGATCCTTCTTCCCCTCTTTTTAATTTAAATATTCATATTATTCCCCAAACAAATTATTTTAATTTAAGAAAAGAGGAGGTAAAGAATGTTGAACGATGGAAAAATTTGATTTTTAAATTGGTATATTTTTTTTCGCAGAGTATGCTTTAAATAAACATTCTTTAAATTAAAAAAAAAGTGCATATTTTATTTGTCTTTGTTTTATTCGGCTGGCTGAAAAGAAATTTTCCAGTAAATGAATTAACTTCTCCGATGAAGATTCATTGTATTTTATTTCAAACAAATATGAATTTGTTTTATTGTTTTAAATTTTAAAAATTCCTTTGTGTCTGTATTTAATTTTATTGTTTAAAATAAGCATCACTTCAGTTGGTTCAAAGTATTGAATATCTTTTAATGAAATTCTTCTGTTCATTATTTAAAATAAGATATTAAATAATTCACGCATTGCCGTTTTGTGTGGAGGGAAAAATCTGTATTTCTTTCCGATGTGTTCTAAGACTTTGAATTAAATGTGTTATATTATTTATTCTATTTGTATTTATTTCGAAAATTTTGGTAGAATTGCTTGATGATATTGTGTGATATTTACGATAAGACACCAAAAACCGAATCTTTCTGATGTAGTAATGTGTTTATCGAAATTTATTGTTGTGTTTTTACTTCGACATTAAAGACCGTGATGACATAGTGATTAGAACTAGTTCTTAGAACCGGATTGCATGTTGTATCCAATGCAGGTAATGTCTTATCGTTGGTGTGGCGTGGAAATATGGATTGTGGTTGATTGCTGGAGTGTCATCCCCCTTATTTAACCTCGGCTCGAAATTAAAAGGTCGTTCAAAAATTCGCCTAAATTCGCCTAAAAGCGGCGTATTTCGCTAAAACAAATGGAACTACGCTTGTATTCTTTACCAGCTGCACTTATGAGTATGAAAATTGAAAATAAAAGAAATAATAGATGGTATCACGTTTATGCCTCGGCATCATAATCTTTATCCCGCCATAATTAGTCGAGTAGATAGCCATGAATCAGGATAAATTTAATGCCGACTTCAACTGTCCATCCCAAGGACTTAGCATTGAAGTTTGAAGAGAATGTTCCGGCACAGGTGTAGTCCTCATCTTCTGATCACTTATTAACTTTACTGATATTGAAGCGCCTATTCGCAAGACTAAACGCTAGAGTTTTTGAGTTTTAAACTAGATTGTTAATTTTTCTCTCCCCCTTTTTTTCTTAAGCATGAGCATACTTTTTTAATAAAATAAAATGACTTGCTTTGAAAAGAACAAACTCAAAAATCAAAATTATTTCCTCATATGAATTCCGCTACGAATCCTCAGTTCTTTTAATCAATTTATTTTTGTTAAGTTTGAAATGACTGAAAACTGAATTTTTGATTATATTGATTTCCTTGTCCACTTTTGCTGCACCTTTGCAGCTGAAAATGTTGTAAAGACCGAGTTTATATGAAAAAACGTAGGGCTAAGCAGTTAGATGAGGTAAATTTCTTAAAATAATACATTTATACTTTTTCAGCAATTTATTTAAATATTGGTGTATATAAATGAATGGCCACAACAATAAAAGCATATTTTCAAATATATAACATATTTCGTGAAGTTCAATTTTGTGTTGAATTATTCTTATGATTCATTAAAACCATCATTTCCCATTTTCTTTTAGAGCTGACTCGACACCATATCCAGAAATTATGAAATATTTAATAGTTCTAAAGTGGACGATCTACTTAATCTACTCCAGCTTTTCCTGTGAAGTAAGTAAACATTTTAAGTGCTTCATGGTATTTATCATTTTAAGTTCTACATGATATTTGCTGCTGTCAGACATTTATGAAGTTTCCAACGTTCAGATCTACATTGTATCTACGATTTTCAAATTTATGAGACATTTCCGACTTTCAGATCTAGATTTATTTTTACGATTTTCAGGTCTCGATGTTATTTCCCTCTTTCAGATCTAGATATACGGTTGTGGAATTTGCTTAGCATATACAATTTTAAAATGTGAGGGTGATTTTGGTTTTTAATGTACTATACAGTTTTTTGTAATTAAATAATATACATATATTGCATAAAATAGATTCCAGATTGTGTGTTTTTACATGTTAGGTGAACTGATGAATTAACTTTCAATGCAAATATAATTCAATTTATAATGATTCAACTATCAGAAATAATGAAAGTAATTACTTGAACATATGAAATTTGTTATGTGAACTTGTAATTATAATTATAGTTCTATGCCTAATTTTGGTTCCAACCCATTTGAGAAAAAACATCCAAATATATATATTGGAATTCCTAATATTTGTAATATATCAATCCCGCTGCAACGAGGAATTGCCAAAATCCGCACACTTATGGGCTCTTTTGTGACTGCTGTTAGCCATTGGCATGCGGTTAATAATGTGCAAATACAGTAGTAGTAGCTCATTTTGATGCTCCTTTTCTGAATTATTCCCGCAATTGGGATACCCACGCTCAAGTAAAAGGACGAAAAAAGAAATCACCGCCATACACTTTACATACTGCATTTTATTTTTCCTTCTGTACAGCGGTAAATTCTAGAAATATAATTGGGCCCTGACATTTTCCGGAGGATATCTTTCAGCTTGATTAATCAAAGCCGGATTTTTATCTCTGGAAAAGAAAATTGCATGACTCCTTAATTAATGTTGATCCAAAACTAAATGCAGTTCCGATTTATAATGATGAGCTGACTTCTTTTTAAAATTCTATTATTTTATGAAAACTATTCACCTTTTCCACTAAGTAATCACAAATTACAAATGAATATAAGATTTTTTTAAAATTAAAAATAGCTAACATAAAGAGATAATCAAATATTCATGCACATTTTCAGTTTTTTTTAATTTGGCAAGGAATTTAATGAAAGTTTAATTTTTTTCCTGCTATAGAACTCATATTTTTTACTAACCTTTTGTCCCCCAATGAACTACGTTTATGCTGTAAAATACAATTGTGAATAAATAATTTCATTCTTTCAGATATACTATTGCTTTTTTTATTCCAATTTTATAAAATGGACACTTCAAAAGAGAGAGAGAGAGAGAGAGAGAAATAAATGAGAGAAGAAATGTATCACTTGAACCTCCCCCCCTCTTTTTTTAATAAGAAATGCAAATAGTTTATTTAAAAACTATCCTGATAAATAGATTTTATAAAGTAATAAAAATGGATTTATATGTAAAGTAAAATTATTTTTTCCTCGTCAGTTAATAATTCTGATCGTGCAAAAAGATTTTCTTGTTTGATATTGCTACTTCTCATCTTTATTACAACATGAAACAAATTATCTTTTTCCTAACAACAACTGCAATAATTTTGGAATTAACTTCCTCTGATAACAGATACTTGATCACTAATCACTTTGTTAGTGCGGCGCAAACTATGACTGTCTTACTAAATCCGTTTAAATAATTGTGATCAAATTTACATTTAAATGTAATTGAAATGTTTAAACATTTTTTGATTTTAATTCTCGTAATTGATATTGTATTCAATCTATACATAAAATTAATGTCATGTAATTTCATTGAACTCTTATTACAACTTGGATCAGGAAGGAAAAAAATCTTTCATTTGTGATTTCATTGTTCGTAGTTTCAGTGAGATGTCAACGTGGCTTGTTAGTATAGATAATTTTATCTATTTCCAAAAAACTGCATTTATTATTATAAAGTACCTCCATGTTCTTCTATTATTATTATAAATCATCTCTTTGTCTACACAAAGTATTTACGTAGTTGCTAATCTGTTGATGTTTTCTGTATATATACCGGGGTAATAAAATAGGAAAGTTGCAACCTTCAAAGCATAAAACAATGATAATCAGAAGTGTTTAAGGATACGGCACATAGTTTATGGACATGTAAAATTTAACATCCATACTAATACATTTATAGTTAAATGTTACCAATTTTCAAGTGTTTTATTTCTACCAAAACGAAAGAATTTTTTTCATTGCTAAGGAAGAATTGAAACCTATTTGCACCAGCAATGCATAATTGTACGCGAGAGAGCATATTCGAATATTTAATAATATGTCTCTACATTAAATTTTAAAATTGAGATTATGGTTTGTATTGAATTACGATAGCCAAAGTTTAGGAATGCAATTAAAATAGATTTCTCATGGAGCGCATACTTTATATTCATTAAGAAAGCACTTCAAATAAAAAATCTCTTAAAATTGTGAAATCATCAGAATTTTTAAAATTTCTTTTCTACACTGATACTGAAGATATTTGACAAAATATTAGTCAAAAATTCATACGTACTATTATACTTAAAGTGGGAAGTTTTAGTTTAAAGGATTAATTCTTCCATCTATCTAGTTCTTCATAGAAAGCTCAAGTGAAGTATTTTTTAAGACGAGATCCATATAACGGAGAGTCTAGCTTTACCTAACTTATACGAGATAAATGAAGTAAGACATTTTTTTCTCACGACTTTTTTACAATGTGTAAAAGCATTGGATAGTTTATTTATCTGTGGAGAGGGTTATTGACCACTTGGCATTCCACTTCCCTAATCTCTACTACTCACTTCACCAAAAAGGATTTTTTTTTAATTCTGGGACACGATTTCTTTTCTTTCCTTTCCATAAAAAATTACAGCGCTGCATTTATTTAATATTCTAAATGAACTATATACCAAGAAAGATAATTTAGTGCATAATAATGGATGTAACAGATTAATTATACCAAATTTTAAAGATTAAAAAACGGTTTTCAAAATCTTAGATTTGATTTATTTGCATTAAGTTTAGGTAATTCTCACTTAGTATTTTTGACTGTGTCGTTCATTAAAACGAGTCGGAAAAGTATCTTCGAAATTCTTTCTCTAAAGGCGTCATGCTTCTTCCCACTCATAATAATTGAAAACAGCATTTATTTACGGCGCTCTTCACTCTAGTAAAGGAAAAATTTGACATTTAACTATGATTTCAGTATTAAGGTAACATTTTAAAAAAATTTGTTTGCTTTAAATCGTTAAGTTTGCGAATTATTTTTATATGCATGCAATTGTATCGAAGGATAGGCTGTCAACCAATGGATGAATTAGGTTCAAAATATGGTACAGATTTATATTCTAAATGCTGAAAACCTCATAAAATTTTTATTCATATAGGTCAATTATCTTGTTTCAATTCCTCCATATGAACTTCATGGCATTGAATTTCAATCAAAATGATGGAAAGTTTTAAATGTTATAAAGATATTTATACAATATTTAAACAGTGCAGATCAAAGCTAAGTAACAAGAAAGACAATTGAAAGCAACATGGCTTTAGTATCTGACATTTTGAACAATGACTTGGATATATCCGTTCGAACATATCATGAATATATCCGAATGAATTATCTGAAATTAAATTTCTATTACTATTTCTTTTACCATCTGGTCACCAGAGCAAACCAGTTTTTACTATGCAGATATTTTGTAATGACAGGGTAAAAATTACTTTTTAAATCATCATACAGAAAAGAAACTATCATAAAAATGTGTCATGATTTAATCGTTGTTTATTTTCCTAAAAATGAAATAACTCGATTGATAAACAACTTGCTCAAATAGAAAGAATTCAGTTCTTATAATTGAACTGCTATATAAACTCGATTTCCCATTATTATCAATATTTTTTTTAAAAAACTTTAACAAATATAATCTAAATAAAAAATAACAAAAGCCGATGTCCAAATATTACTTAATAATGCAAATGTTAATGGCAAATTATGTAATGGCATATATATATATATATATATATACTTTTTTATTGGTATACGTCGACTTTCTCTTAGGAATGTTGATAACTCAAATCTAATCTTATTAAAGTAAATGTTGACAAATATCTATATTCTGGATGAAATATCGATATTTGTATATATCGAATTGCACCGGATTCAATATATCGATATGAATTTATCGTATTTTAAATGTTGATGCATAATATTGACGGTTCTCATTCATTCTTATTGAAGTATGTCGAAATTCAACGAAACTTTTTGGAATTCCTTAATTTTTCCCCTTTACGGTGAAGTATATAAATAGAAAATTTTTAAAAAGAAATTGTATTTTTGCTGCACTTTTTTCCGTTTCTTCGAGGTAGTCATTTTCTTGTATTTGACGTTCAAAAGTATTTTAATTCTAATCACCTTATGCACTAAATATGAAGAAAAATAGCGCATAATTTTAAATTTAAATGCCCCTAGAGGGTTTAGCTTAGTTTTCCTCTATTTTCTAATTTTGGGACATAATAATTAAACCATCAAGATTTAATTTTTTAATTTTAATAGATTTTTATTTTCCAAGCATATTCTATTCAATTTGCGTTATTCATTAAATAAAAGAAAAATATGCAAAATTTACACAATAACTGAAGCATGGGCTATTGATTAACTTGCTTAATTAATGGTAGACATAAATATTTAGAAAAAAATTGAATTAATTAATTAAAATAAAAATAATAATTTAGAATAGATTTTTATTAATCTGTGACAAAATGGTTTTAATAATTTACCGTAATTTTTTATTTATTTTACAAGCTAATTTTTCACAAATACGAATACTAATTGTGTTTAAATATGTGATAAAAAATTATATAAATAAACTAGTTGGAGAGGTTTTCCGAAACTTTCTCGTATATTTTCTTATAAAATATTATCACAGGAAATTCCTTGAAGGAGAATGGTATAAAGTAATTACAAAATATTATCTTTTGACGTTAATTTAACATTTTTACTGAACCTATTGTGTTGTCCTTGACAATTCATTATTGCTAATCGGTTAATAGTATTTAAAAACCAAATTTGCATTTTAGATGCGTTTTTCTTACACAATAGAAACAAATATTTGATACAAAACTGCACTTGTATAGTTGCAAAATCTTGTACCAAATTTAATACATTTAAATCATTGTGTTTTTTTTTAAAAAATTATTCGCGTTTACATATTTATGAAAGAACAGACTGACAGACGATCAACTCATTTTTGGATTTAGCTCAAAATTTGATAGTTGCCTACCATATAGATGTTAAATAAGCATATCCAATTGTATCAATCTAGATGTCTTCAGTTTATGGTTATTGTGTTAACTTGCATTCAAACAGTTGGACAGGTAATTTTCTTCAGATGGATTTTGTTCATAGAAATCTACAAATTTTGTGCAAAAACCATGTACCAAATTTCAACCGTCTATCTCAAAATGTTTTTGTTTTGTATTTGTCACAAGCAGACATACAGATGGACATTTTAAAAAATGCATTTGAACTCGGTGAAATCTAAAAAGTAGAGATTCGTCAGAATCTCGAGTTCGAAATGTTTGATGATTACCGTATTTTCTTTGTGCCACGTATACGAGAAAGTAAAAATGTACGAAAGTAAGATTATTTGTGTTAAAAAAAAGACAGCAAAAGTAAAAATAGTAAAACACTAAAGGAATGTGATAAAATCCTTCCTTTGTACTATGTGATAAGAAACAAGGAAACAAACTTCAATAAATTATATCGAAGAAAGTTTCACCGAGAAAAGTGCTTTTAGCAAAAAATTCATTTCTTCAGTGAAGATATTGATTAATCGAGAGTTAAGAAGCGAGTTCGAGCGTTTGGCGGAAGTGTTAGTTCCCAACACTGTATTTTATCACATTTTCTTTAACTGAATTCATCTCAAAAAATATTTTCTAAAATGTTGTTAACGTTGATTTTATCAGTTTTGTTCTTTGAATTAGAAATGCCTTAATGTGCTTCCAGACGGATTTTACCAAAATCGTTGGAAAGGAATTTTATTTTTCCCTAATGCATAAACTATACATAACAATAGTGTTATATATTTAAAACATTGATTTAAAATTTGATTGGGTTTGAGCTTTTTAGGTTGTATTGTTAGAAAAGATATTTTTAAAAATATGTCTGTGTCTGTATTTGTATTTGTATTTTATACATATGTTTGAATATGTTAAATAGAAATTGTCTCGATATATCTTCTTTCGGATATGTCAGATAAATCAAATTTGGCATATCCGAAAGAGGAGACACAATTTTCCTTAAATCACAATTTGTTTTTTTATTACTCTATGGAAATTCATAAATTAGGAACCATATATGAAGTTTTTAATGTGTATGCAAACATTCTTTTCGAAACAAAAAAAAAAAACGTTAGAAAAAATACATATAAATGAAATTTGATTCTTAATCTATAACTATCAAATTTGACATCATATCCAATAGAGAGAAACTCTTTTCCTGAATTCCTATTCTCTCTTTTTATTATACTTCAAAAATTTACCCAACAAAGAACCACCTTATTTCCAAATTTTTTTAATGTTTGCAATTATTCATTTCGAAAAAAAAAATGCACTTTCAGTTACTGCATTATTTTGTTTGCGCGGTACTGTCAATTTTTCAGAAAAATATATCATATTTTTTTTAGTTATTATGATTTCTTTAATCATGTATTTTTCATTATTGCTCACATTTGAAGGACTTCATGAAATTATTGTTGAGTGTTACATTTTCTGTAAAATAAGCACTTTTCGGGTTTGTTATTGTTTCCTTAAATAGTGATTCGTCCATAAAGGCTGCAAAGTTGCCGCACTACCTGAAATTATCATTAATATTGTTTTTATTTTATTTGCTTTTCGCCTTGTTTGGGTAAATTTTCATACTAAAAGTTCAATAAACTGAAAAAAAATTTCAAAAAAAAAAAAACTAAGACAGCAAAATATTTTTAATACTTTGCCTTGGATTGCTGTTTTGGTGGTATACATAGACCTTCTTAGATGGAATCAAAATTTGTACATCACACAATATTTGAAGATGAAAATGTAGTATTTTTCCGTCGAGGTTGCCAACAACTAAAGTATTTTGGTGAGTTTTTTCCCCCAACTGTTTCGCCTAATGTTTGCACGATATTTTTGTTTGTTTGTTTGTGTTATTGATATTATCTCTCGCTCCCATACATCTTATAATTGCTATTTTGATTTATTTTTCTGATCTGTTTATAGTAAACCATTAGTTGGTTCTGATTTCGCTTTTATGTTGCCTTGGTGCAATCTCATTTACTTTTATATGCATCCGTGGGACTAATTAAAAGTCTTTTACTGAAAAAAAAACATTTGGAAATATTTTTTTTAAAATGCAGTGAAGAGTGCGCAAAATTAGGAGTAAGGTTATCCGTAAGTTATTAATTTTAATCGCATCTTTTTCTAAAAGAGCATTCATAGCTGTTTTCCGGTTTAACTAATCTCTACTGGTTTTCATGCATTTATCTGCTCTCTATATGTCAAAAAAAATAACATAATATAAAACTAGACCAAAACTAGACGAATTTGTATGCAAATTAAACAGGTATTAAAAACAGCCGTATTAAACAGGTGTTTTTTAGATTGTAAGATAACGCATAATCATATTTTCGAGAAACATTTTTTGATCTTTTTATTTGAAACAATCAAAAAAAGTGCAATAGCCCTTAAGCTTGAAATGTAAATTAGGATACTTCTAAAGAAGGTAGCAATTATTTCGGCTGAAAACGTCTGAGGAAAGG
The DNA here is from genome assembly GCA_026289955.1 of Argiope argentata. NCBI lineage: Eukaryota > Metazoa > Arthropoda > Arachnida > Araneae > Araneidae > Argiope > Argiope argentata. The sequence goes on along the minus strand of JAOUZG010051511.1, from coordinate 1,020,992 downwards.
TTCCGACATATAAACACACTGTTGACCATGATGTTTACCACAACAATTTTCTCATGTCGCATAACTTATTTTCGTAAATGAATACGATAATGAATTAAAAACACAAAAGTTAGCTCTTTAGTGGCAGAGATGATATATTTTTGAAAAAGCGCGACTTTTAATATTTTGGTAATCAAATTTTGTCGTAAATTTTTATATAATTATTTTACAATATTTTGGCTGTACGAGTCATTTTGTATATACATACATTCACTTTATTAACCAATTAATCATCTTATTTTACTTCTCAGGGTTTATCTTTGACATGATGTGCAATATTTTTTCAAGTTTTGCTTATTTTTTATACGTTTTTCTATTGTTTGAAGCGGTCAACAGCTTTTGGGCATGAAACACGGATTAACTCCTAAGTAGTGATTACACACACAATCACGAGTAAGGGACCTTAAGGATCTTTTAGAGGAATGGGTTTCGGTGGGCAATACTTTATCCCTTCACTCGGAGTGGGGGAACTCGTTTCGGATAAACTCTGACTCTGATTATGACATAAAATAGATTGAAAGAAAAATATCAAAAACCTAATTTCAAGAAATATCATTTAGGGGTAAAATGAAAAAGGAATAAAACAATATCATTCTAGTTTAGATATTTATCAAATGATTTGTTCAAAATTTGCAGATAATTTAATGAATGTGTTCTTTGTTCCTCAAGTAAGAAATATTTTGTATTTATATACAACTCTATAAATATTAGGGACTGGATCAAATGAAGATTTCAATTTGTTTCCGCATTATGAATATTAATAAAATTGTAATATTTTTTAATAAATGAACCAATATTTTATTCTTTATAATATATATGAGCAGATTAAGAAATTAAAGCAAATGTGAACAAAAAATGCGCATTTGATATTAATTTTGAAGTTTTCTTTAAAATATTCTTAAATTTGAAAATTTGAGAAATAACTGAAGATGTAAATTATCTTTAAAATCCAACTTAAGAAAATATAAAAAACGATCATCTCAGATGGAATATAGAAACAAATTCCAAAATTACTTAAAAAGAAAATTGTTCAGATATTAAGAATACTAAATAAAACAAATTCGATATATTCGTAAAAACAACATTGATATGTTTCAACATTGTTACATATCTAATAGAAATGAATGAAAAGAAACAGCTTCTGATGTGAAAACCTTGTCTCAACCCTTTCTAGGACCATGGGATGAAGGCTTTCCACCAAATCCTTGAATCTTTGTATGAAGTTAAGGGGATTGACTTGAATTTTTGCTAATTTTTGAATAAAACATTATCTCAAATGTTTCAGTTCCATATTTCGCACAAAATGGTGTATCTTGTTTAGTTACTTAATTATTGATTATCCAAATTTGTTAATGAAATTAAATTTAACTAATAAGCTGAATAAATCACTTTTCTTCAACCAACTTTAATCCTAAAATATTTTAATATACCATGATGGTCTTTTAAAGCTTTAGTTGCTGTCGTACATTTCGTTTTTCAGTAAGTCATTCCTCACTCGCGATTTCTAGTGACTTTCATTTCTGTAATTATGCTCCAGTTCTGTCATATGATGCCCAACATAAATACAACTTTTCAATTTTATCAGTTTCATATCTACATTTCTAAGAGGTCATCTGTTCTAATAAAAATAAAAAAGTGGTGCCTATAAAGACAAATTATTGATTAACAAAATTAATCAATAATAAAGCGAAATTTATAAATAAGCTAAATTAATCACATTTTCTTAAATTAATATTCAATCCAAAGTATATTTCAATGTATCATGGTTGGAAAACTGGCCTTTTAAAGGTATAAGCTATAGTTGCGGTCTTATATTTGGTTCTTCAGTAACTCGTTCTTCACTCAGCGATTTCAAGTTACTTTCATTTCTGTAATTATGTTCCAGTTCTGTCATATGATCCCCAACATAAATACAACTTTTCAATTTTATCGCTTTCATATCTACATCACTAAGAGGTCATTTGCTCCTATAAAAGTCAAAAATTGATTGCCATAAATGCTAACGTTACTATCTTCAAATATGATCGTCTAATTAAAAATGCTCTTTACAATTTCACTGTCGGCTTATCAGCTGGTGCGATCTCCGAAGTGTCCGAGCATCTAATAAAGCGAGAAATGATACAGTTGCTTTGAAATAAATATTGTAACAGTTTTTATCTACGGAGTTCATCACAAGCAATTACGGATTGAATGATTTTTATGACTTTTTTTTACATCCTCTGCAGCGGTTAATTTCCTTTTTCTTATCTCCAGAAGATTTATCGCATATTGTTCCTTCAGGATCGAAACACCAGTTATTTTGAACTAGGAAGAATGAAATGAGGCTCTATCATTTCTTTGAAATCATGTGGCTTATAAAATTCAACATGGATGAAATTGGGTGTAAATTTCAATATTGTGCTAAAAGTGTTTCTACAAGAAGCTTACAGTTTTTAAACGTACGTGTGCAGCATAAAACGGGACCCACGGCCAAAAAGTTTATCCAGTTATTACAGAAAATAATGACTGTTTTTGGCGTTAATACAAAGAGAAGGTAAGATTTAAAATAAAACTTAAATTATTTACTTAATAATTTAACTTAAAATATTTACTTAATAATTTAACTTAAATTATTGGCCTGTGCCTCTTCACAGAGGCTGCGGAATTGTTTGTTGAAAACTATATCCATAGTCTTAATATATACTTCGAGGCATTTTGAAGTAATTGCCCTATCGATGCAAAAAGGAAAGCATTGGATAGGAATGTAAATTTAACAGTTAAATATTTAATATAATACATTCTCTTAAATTGCAATAGAGTTGTCAAATGACCTTTTTACTGGAGTTTATGAAATAAAGCTTCATTTGCCAGCTGTAAAACATGCTCAGAAGCAATTTCAAGTTTTGGGCTTTTCGAGTATTTGTTATGGCTTTTTTTAGCAAATTTTTCAGTCTCTTCAAGTATTTGAGTCAATATGTCCTTAAGAGAATCCTTTGATTCTTTTAGTCTTGAATTAATTATTTTTTAAACAATTATGCTTGAACCAATAATAGCAATCTGAGTTGTAAATTTGCAGTGAAAAATTAATTAGTCGATTTTCTTCCTTGCTGTAAAAAAAATGCTCAATCTTGCTCATTCTTGACAATGCTCGTTCTTGGTTGAGAAACCTCAAATGGTTGGTCATTTCAGCAATCATTCGTACAACGAGATTCACAACAATAAAATCTATTGCCTGGTGTTTTGAAACTTGTTTTAATGAATACAGTTAAACTTGCTTCAAAAATGATAACTGTTGACGATGCATATCCTTTTTGAGGGAAAAAAGGTTGTTAATCCTATTTATTAACCAAACGAATATATTGCCTATAATGGAACTCATCTACTGACGCTTCAAATCTTCTATAGCTTTTAATGTGCATAATTTAGAAACATCGCACATTTCGCTTTGAAAAAACAATTTTTGAGGATTCTGTAAAGAAATAATTTATTTAATTGACAGATAATTTGTAATTAATAACTCTTGTACATCTTTACATAAAGTTTGCTTTTTCTGTTCTGTTATAATCATTCATAATTTTGTGGAATACTACATTATATATGTGTGTATGTATTTAAATCATTGTGTTGACTTGTAGGCCACATCAATTGACTTATTATAACAAATTCGCATCAACATTGATTTTAATTATAAGTGACGAAACATAGATCTACAAATATAGAAAGGAAATATCTAATCAGTCGTCAGAATGAAGTTCTTAAGTGATAGATGACATTATGAAATCCGTTGACTGAAGAATGTTGACACTGATTAACTGATTACATTGCAATGAATTACGCAGAGCGTTGATTTCCCACATCAATGGACTTAAGTACGAATCGTTTTTACCTTATTTCCTATTATTATTTTGAGAAATAATTTTTTAAGAAAAATTACTTTGTAAATACTTTTTCTGATGGCGTTGGACTTTTTCAGAGCAATCGACCAGATGTGTAAAATGACCTCAGGTGGATTTCAGTTTTGGTATTGGTGAGACAGGAAAGAGCAACACCCCGTTTTCGCCAAAGATATTTAGTGCCAAATATAGAAATCCGATGTTTTCGTTGAAGGATAATTTCCCCCGGGAGATAATTGAGCTCAGGGAGTTGACGATTTTGAAAAGTGCGCCAAGGGAGTAATGTTCTCTACGGATCAACCTTGGTATAGCTTAAGTAGTTTTGATTATTTGTTTGAAGTAATAATAACACTTAATTTAGTATTAATTTAGTGTACCTCTGCATTTAATAGCAATCATGATACGGACTTTGAAATCAATTATGGTCATCGAAATGAATTATGAAATAGTCAAACATCTGCCAAGACCTTAAGGAATTCAGATTTTTTCCCCTCTATTAAATACAAACTTTTTAATTCCATGTAGCCCTCAAGGACAATATACTGGAACATATCCAAATTAAAATATCATTCATATATCTTCATAATGCTTTTTGGATTTTATTTTCAATTTTTACATATTTGCTTGCAAATTAATGCTGATCATTTTCATAGTTGACTTATTGATTTAAACATGATTTCTTTCAAATTTTGTATTAAAATGTTTAGATTGTGATAAAAACTTACGTAATTTTTTACCATCTTTCTCGGTTTTTACCATCTTTACCATTTTGTTTTTTATAAGGCACTAACTGACATTGTCTGTAAGGTGATTGACGATTAAATGCTTTCTTGATTCGATACTACTTGAAATTTGTTTGTATAAAAATCCAATAAAAATCATTGAAAATTCTTTTTATGATATTGAAATGTTGAAAGACCCTCCCAACTCTAAATTTGTATAACATTAAGGCTCCTTAAGAATAAAACTCCCTAGTGGTTTAATACATAAGGGACTTTAACTGCCCAGGTCTGAATTATATGCTGAATCCGGCTCAAGATAAAATTTGCACATTGGGGTAAATATAGGCGAAATAATGCAAAGTATCATTAAAAAATCATTCTCGACGGTACTGACTGCACCTAAAGAGACCTGTAACAAAATGATTTCTAGAATTCCATTACATACCTGATATCTACCGTATAAATAAAAAGGAAAATATTGAACGCTTATGTTCCATATGATCAAACTTGGACCGACTGTTTTTTGAAACATGTGTCATTTTCAGAAATACAGATATTACCTATTGCTTAGTAGGTGATACCTTTACACTTGCAGGGTAATGATATCTTCAGTTCGGTTCTTGTAGACACACCGAAGATTCTTCTGCCAAGAGTTGAAATTCACCCCGAGTAGCAGAATGACCGACTTCACAATAGTAAGATGGAGGGAACTAAGGATGAAATTTTAATAGCCATTTCTGGTCCCTGATCAATCCTGGGCGGCTGAGGTACATCCCATTCTGTAAGTGGTGGCAATTCGCTTCTGTAGATTTAATGCACAAACCAAAGAAGAGAGAAACAACGTGTTACCAAAAGTTTCTCATCAAATCCGGTTCGGGCAATGGGAGTCGTTGTACGGCCCCTTATCAGCAAAAGATATCAAGCGATGGCTCCACAATGTTTGATTTTTTCAATGTGGTACAATGTCTTGAAGACATCATTACAAGTTTCAGTTCAATATTTTCTTCTTGTATTTTAAAGTGTTAAAATCCATATATTCACTTTGATTTGCTTTGTTCAGATAATAATCAGCAACTGTCAATTTAAAATGAGATTCTTCTGGCAACTCTTCAGTAATCTTGGAGAAATGCATGACTTTAAAAGGCTTCTGTACTTTAAAGGCCGAATTTGTGTACCAAATTTTTTTCTAACTTTTTACGTTTTATACGTATTTCATTATTATTTTACTAAGATAATTAGATAGACAACTTTCGTTTTGAATAGATTTCTTTGGAAATTAAAATCTGAAACTTAGATGATATGCCTAAGTTCTAAATTTCCTCCTGATTAGATCAAAGAGCTTAAGATAATGTTTTATAAGCCAAAATTCACAGAAAAAAAAGAAGAAAAAAAACTCTGAAATATTAAGATTTTTTAAAATCTCGTTGTCGGATCTTTTGACAATTATAATACTTTCTTTGGAATAATTCTCATGTGAGAAAGTAGAGTGAATGTGGTCTCCCAAGAATTTTTCGCATACTTTTAATAAAGATGCTATCCCAAAGAGCTCTTTGGTTGGCATTCGTGTGCAATAATTACAAAAAAAAAGTTTAAAAACTAAGTTTAAAAGATTTAGCATTTTTACTGAACCTATTTTGCTATGTTTAGCAAGTTTTTAGACAATTATCGTGGCAAAAAGGTTTTTATTTTTTAAATATTAATTCAACTGAAAAAAAAAACAAATTTGACACAAAGTTGTATTTGTAACCTCAAATACAACTTTGCAAGTAAAGCATTGCGTTTTTTGATACATTTGCGTTAGCAATTTTCAAAAAATATAAATCGTTGGACGGTCAACTCCTTGATGGATTTAGCTGAAATAATAAATATAAAAATATAAAATATTTGCACTATACATGTAAAATATTTGAGCTATACATTTTGAATCTGTAGTGAGATATTATCTGACTGATGAAGCTAGTATCACAATATTCCCCCACCAGTGAGTCGACGGAGAAACGAACGATTTTAAAGCGTCAAACGTTATGACGAGCGTATGAGTGCGTTGCCAAGCGAATGTGTGAATTGCTGCGTCAAGTGTGTCTAACCGTTTTGTTTGGTTGCTGTGTCAAGTGAGTGTGACGACTTTTGCTGCAGGTAGATGACGTTACAAAAGTTGCCGGAGGTGCATTGTGAAGGTCACCAATATGGCAATTGAAGGTCAGGGTTCGAGCCCGCGACGCTAAGCACAGTAACCGAGTACATAACCACAATACTAAAAATATATTTAAGTATCGTAGATATCTGGCTTATGAAACTAGCGCTATAAATCTATGCATAAAATTTTTTCTCCTTAACTCTGTTCATTTTGTATTTATCGTGCTGACTTATATTTGTACAGCCTAACAGACAGATCTTCTCTGAGCAGATTTTGATAGAAATCTGCAAATTTGTTATGAAGAACATTTCCAAATTTCAATCTTTTTTTAGTTATCTTTGCCACAGACAGACGAACATTTTCCAAAAATCTGTTTTTCTAATTCGGGGAGGATCTAAAGCGTGGAGATATATCAAAATCTCGATTTCGAATTTTTTTGTCGATTACTATAATTTTGTGAACGGTATGCGCCAAAATATAAAGTACTGAAACTCGCGCATCTCGAACATGCGGTTGCGTTGGTCGACGAGGCATAGCTCCAGCTACTCGTGTTCACAGTAGAGAAAATTAAGTTGTATTGTGCAGGTATTGTTGGAAATGAGTTCCTCGACGCAGGAAAATGCATTTAGAGTTGCATTATATCCATTCACGCGGAAGCGGTCGTGGAGGTGGATAGAGTTTGAAAAAGGTGGTAGAACATTTCCAAGAGTGTTTAATAAGACGGCACACAGTGACGCTGTCTGTTGTTACTAAATTTCGGCATTGTGGTCGTGTTCTGTGTCAACGGAAGGAAATGACCACTTGTGGGGAATGTTAAAAGACAGTGTGCTAAAATGTGAAAGCCCATCAAAAACTGAGCCTGCATTGCATGAAAAATTCATCTCTTTTTGTAGAAGTCTGCAGTAATTTCAGGTTATGTTTGAGAAACTGCGTGAATGACATTACCACCGTCTACAATGAATTCGTCATCACTTTGAACACTTACATTACACGCTCTATGGTCAATCAAGAAACTAATAGAGTTTTTGTATGCATGTTAATTTCTTTTTAGGAAGAATAAACCCACAAATGACAATGTTGTTTTGTTCGTTTCATTTCAGTACTATGTAATGTTTTTCATCTTTTCATTTCAGTACTGCATATTTTGGCACAAACTGTACTTTATACAGGAATAAAAGAATTATAAAAAATTGTTTTTCAATAACATAAATCATTGCATTTTCTTATTCGACTTTTAACATAAATCAAAAACATTTTTTACTTGTGCAACAGTTTTACTTGTAGATTAAATATTAAATGCACGCTTCACTTTGTTTATAACCATCTCGGATTAAAAAGACGCAACTCCTAGTATTTATATCTTATTCAATCCTTACGCTTATGGCCATGTTCAACGTCATAAGCTCTGCTGTGGCAAGAAATTACTTTCCGATGTAGATGGTGAATAATTCATTTGGCTGGGTCTTCCCTCTTTAGGCAAATGTCCTATTGACGTGACACATCTCATTTTCCCAGTCTTGTGTCATCAATAATTCAAGAATTATGATGGACTGCCTTAAATATAGGAAGTCGGGTTCTTGCCAAGGTAGAAAGGGGGAAGAAGTTGTACAGAATTGTGTTTAATCATCGGAGATATCACTCTTTAACAGCCGTTTTGTACCTCCGGCTTGTCATTAATGCTGAAAAGAAAAACGATGGCTTTGTTTGCATTATTTGCTCTTGGACTTTTCCCCCTATTGCTCTGTTTTATGGGTCCCTGTAAGGATGTCCTAATTGAGTGTAATGGAAGGTTAATGATGATGTCATCCAGACACAGGTGATGAAATTCATAATTGATGAAGATGAGGTGGTGTGCTTATGCTTTTTTTAACGATATTAATTGAAAGAAAAGGAAGAAAAAGACTAGTAATGTAGTTATCCAAACCGACTTCCTTAAATTTTTTATACTGCCCTTATCAGTTTTATATAGTCGTCTCTTATATCGCTAACAGTTAGAATTTCTTTTTTAAATTATAATTTTTCTATTTAAGACGTGTGCATATATCTTATTGTATAGTAAATGTCCACGCATATAATAAAATATCTCATAATTTTTGCAGATAAGTGGTCGACTAGAAGTAAGATTTATGATCTAACTTCAGATTATTTTTACACCGAAGAGTATAATTGATGGATGGAAAATAAAAGCGAAACACGTCTGTTCTCACAGTAATACACGTGGAAAGTTTCAGAAGTTTATTTTTCTTCGCTTTGATCTTTAATTGAGGGATTCTTTAAGGAATTTCTTTGACAAATCAAATGTGGTGTTAGGGATGACAGTTTTGGGTATGTTTGAAGTTATGTTGAAGTTTTAGGGATCTTTAATCCTTTATTGGGAGTGTAGGACGTTCGAAGTCGGCAATGTGTTAGATATAATTAAATAAAAAAAATGAATTTGGATCAGAAAATAAGCGAACAATTTAGAATAAATTAATAGGGCTAATTTATGTTAAGAAAATCATAAGTTTATGAGATAACATTACATATATGTTGATTTTTAAGAATATAAGGCATAGAATAAGACGACCTTGCTTTTCTTGTCTTCTTATTCTTTTCACTTCATTTCTACTGTACTAGTTTTTTAGTTCCATTTAATCGGCATTCCTTCATGTTAGGACAGACCCAAGTAGAGTTGCTTAGAAAAGAATTGTGATTATTAGATGTCTACTTTTATTCTCTTCTCTTAAATTTTTCAGTATTTTTAAAAATTTCAAACAGGGAAATAAGATATACTGATTGATATATTCAGTTAGAATCATTGCAGTTGAGAATTATAAAAAAAGTAGAAAATACAAAGAGTAGAAAATCTGCGAAATACAGACCAAAATACGTATAATCAAACCTGTAACATATTTGGTTTAAGATTTATAAAAAAATCTACGCTTAAATCTTTTTGCCGTATTTTATGTATCTAATTTTATTAATTTCGTAGTCAACGCGTTAAGCTAATCGGGTAGTACAGACACATGGGCTTTTCTAATGGATTTTTTTTTCAAAATTTCATAGAAATCTTAAAATTAGTGTTAATAATATACAAGCGATTTCATCTCATTGAATCATTCATTTCATCTCATCATTATTACGTTCACAGATAACATAACTTTAAATAACTTTATCACATTATTTTTACTTTCTTATATGCATAACATACAGAAAGTATAGTTGTCTTCGAAAAATTCGAACTCGAAATTTTGACTATAAATTTAATTCAAAAGTTCTCTGAATTAGTCATAAAATTTGGCATACGGTCATTATATCAAATTCATAGATTTCTATGAAATTTTCCACAAAAAACTTTCAGACCAACTTGGTCTGTTCATCTATTCAAATATAAATTAATAACTACAAAACGAATAACGTTAGGTAAATCAATTTCGGTAAGAATATTCAATGTTTACAACGTAGACACGTATAAAGGTTTGATCTGAATCCAACAAGGGGTGGATCAACTATTGTCTGTATTTTCAGAAACATGTGAGCGCGATATAAATATATCAAAGTTAGAATGAAACTTTGTGTCTATTAGTTTTGTGTCATATTTTTGTTCTAATCATTTGAGAAAAATGCGCTTAAAATACCAAATTGATTATCGAAATTATTAAAGGCACACTAAGGATTAATAACCTGATAAATCGCCAAGGATGACACAACAGATTCAGTAAAGATGATAAATTCACACTAAAAGTAAGTATGTCGTAACTATTGTGCGCTGATACTGTGCACTTCGTTCTCAGGGATAGACGTTTAGTAGAACGCATGCGAAAAACTTTTGGGGTAACCACACCTTCTGTTTTTTCCCTCGAAATCGTAAAAGATTTGAAACGTGGGATTCGTCTAAATTTCGAGGCCGCATTTTTTTGACGGTTACTATATATATATATATATATATATATATAT
>JAOUZG010051511.1:978675-1010186 GCA_026289955.1 Argiope argentata | reverse complement strand
TATATATATATATATATATATATATATATATATATATATATACACTGGTGTGCAAAACTTAAGCAACAAGTGGTTTTTCGGCCACAGCTCCCCAACAAAGTATAAGATAGCCATGAAATTGCAGTATAATATGCACGTAATTCAGTAGAAAGACTACTTGTATGCAAATTTTAGAAATAAAACGTCGTAGGTGATGTAAGTGTACGTAAACCTTGTGGGTCGGCGCGCGCAGGTCAAAGCTGTGATAAAAGGATGAAGAGCACCGTAGTTAAAGACATTCGCTGCAAGTGCAAGTGATTTGTTTTGTGAAACACGTCTTCAAGAAATCATTTAGACGACTTTACTCGAGGAAGAATGATTGGGAAGCTTGAAGAGGGGCGTAGTGTGACCAGTGTCGCCGAAGAGTTCGGGATCAACAAAAGTGTTGTTTCTCGTGCTTGGAATGTCTTTAAAACTACTGGTACAGCTGTTCGGAAGGTTGGTGGTGGCCGTCCAAGGAAAACAACACCAACAGTTGACCGTTACATTGTCGTACAGGCGAAAAGAAACCGTTTTCAGTCAGCGAGCGCCATATCTCAGCAACTGTGCACAGCCACAGGACGACAAGTATCAAGATTTACAGTGGCCAGACGCCTTCACAAAGGTGGCTTATTTGCTAGACTTCCTGAACGCTGCATACCTTTAAAAGTTAGCCATCGGCGGCACCGTTTAGAGTGGTGCAGAGAACACGAAACCTGGACACCTCATCAATGGAGTCGTGTCCTCTTCACAGATGAGAGTCGTTTTAGTGCTACAAGCGATTCTCTACGTCAGTTGATCTGGAGAGAGGTTGGAGCTCGATTTCATCCCAATAACATCGTGGAAAGAGATCGTTACGGTGGTCCTGGAGTTCTCGTCTGGGGTGGCATTATGTTGAACGGGCGGACTGAGCTTCAGATCTTCGACCGAGGTTCTGTAACTGGAGATCGCTACTGCAATGAGGTAATCCTACCCCACGTGCGTCTGTTTCGAGGGGCCATTGGACCAGACTTCATTTTTATGGATGACAATGCACGGCCACACCGTACTGCTAATGTTCAAGAGCTACTGGAAAGTGAAGATATCAGACGAATGAATTGGCCAGCTTACTCTCCAGATCTAAATCCCATAGAGCATGTGTGGGATGCATTAGGGAGACGTCTTGCGACACGACAGTATCCTCCTGGTAACACCCATCAGCTGAAAGATGCGTTAAAGGAGGAATGGAGACGTTTACCCCAAGAACTCCTGGATAATCTGGTGCTTAGCATGGAGAGACGATGCCAAGCAATAATTGCAGCAAGGGGAGGGCATATCCCATACTAGAGAACATCTGCCAGTTGTACTTACGCTTCTTCAGGCAATAATGTGTACCGCCACTATATGTCAAATAAAGCCTTTTTTTGTTCCATACCCTACTTTAAGCTTTATATTCATTTCTGCGCCATTATTCTTTCACTATCGTTTAAGTACAAAATAATGTACATCATATTCAAATTTCATGTCAATCGGTTGATTTCTTGTAGAGTTATGACAAAAAACGCACTTGTTGCTTAAGTTTTGCACACCAGTGTATATATCGAGCTCAATTAAAAAAAATCTTATTTAGCAAATTTGGAGATATGAAGGAAGTGTACCAAGAACAAAGTTCAAGAATTCAAATTATACATGACTGTAATCAAGAAATTCGTATTTAAAGTTCTTATCAATGAAACGAAATTAGCAAATTAAATTGGGCTAAAAACGCAAGAAATTTGAAATTTCTTGAGGTTTTTCCGAAATTTCGAGGCTTTTCCGATTTGCTGAACTGTTCCTTTGGCTAAGAAAGGATGGCCGGATTATAATGAAAAAGAACTTAAGGATCTTCGCCTAATAACGTTCAATAACACAAAAACCCTTGAAAGCGATTTTCTCCGTTATCTTGGCTATTCTCTCCTTCGCGAAGAGCGGAGATATCCGAATTATTTATAGCCGCCACAGCAGGATTCGACCATCCATCTTGTGTTCCAACCACCCCGCTCGGATGTCAATGGATGGCTCAGGACCCGGATGGCTTCAATCCCATTGAGAGAAATGGTCGCTATTTTGGGTGATGACCCTCTCGAGATCGTCTGCTTTACATAAAGGAAGGGGACCTCTAGAGGAGGAAGAGAACACTCGACGTTAACACTTCAACAGCACTCAACCTTCACAACTATTTAGTGGTCTTTTTAAAGGGGTGTTTCTTATTTTGGGAGTCGTCTGTCTCGTGACCCTGGAGAAGATCGTTAACTGATCGTTTAGGACTGTTTTTGCGCCGTTAAAGTGAGGTTGTTTAGAACAACGAGAAAAATCCATCAATGTTTTTGAGGAGTCAGCATTTGCAATCGCAAATAATAGAAAGTATGCCAAAAATGCTTGCATGCTGCGGATTGTGTCGTGGATTCTGATGGAATTTACGAAACGGGATGAAATGTTTTTAATTATTTGATTATTCAGATTATTCGGTAATTCTTTTGGTAGTCAGATTTTTTTTCTTTCTTTTCTTAAAACAGTGAAGGAGTTTAGAGTAAATTGTTTTTTTGTACATTCTTGTGAACGAAATGTATACAAGGAAGTGCACATTGTCTGCTCAAAGCTTTCTCACATACTCTGTAATAAATTTGTTTGCTGGAGGACAACTTTCATGCAATGGGTCTACAATAGTTACGAAATATTAATTGTCGATATGAATTTAGCATTTTTACCGAATCTATCATGTCATTCTTTATTAGTGTCGAAAAATCGATTGCGTTTTTTAGAAGTCTTTCACCATCGATTGAAACCCTGTTGTGATACAAAACTGGGCTTACCAGTTACAAAACCCCATATCAAATTTGATAATTTTGTTAGGTCATTGAATGTTCAGGCTGACAGATAATCAACTCCTCTTGGAATTTGGCTCAAAACTTAATAGACGTCTATTAAGTTTTGAGCCAAATTGATTGTAAAAATGTGTTAATTTTTCTAACACAATTTTACAGCGATGAAAAATTTATGATGAAGCTCCCCTCAAAGACAAAAGTGTTTTCCTCCGGAAACAGTGCCAAGACGTATAGAAACTCTCAACGTTGGCTCTTAAAAACAAATTGAAAGTTTGCGTGTTTGCATGTTAAACCTCTTTTTCGCAGTCTTTATTCAGAAAATTTGTTTCCTTTTTTGGACCAGTTCAATAAACTTGGTGTTAAATTGATCACAATACTTCGCCTTCCTTTTGAAAATCTTCCTAATAAATCTTAGTAACTTCATAATTTTGGTCATAATGACATTGGAAAAATGGTTGTTTAATCACTTTTGTGAACGCTATCTTTTGTAAACGTTGACGGCGATTTTTTTTTCATTCAAAGCACTTAAAAATGCATCGTCTATACCTGAAAATGAGAAATAATTTTCTGAAAGGTTGAACTATTCTGATAATATGTTTAATTTTAGGAAGGAAATTTTTGAACTTACACAATCTTATTTCCATTAATGCTATAATTCATTTAAATTAAAATAATTACAAGTATTTTTATAATCTTTCCTAACTTCAAAACTAGCCTCCCAATTTGTATCATTTCGTTATTAAATAAAAGACACTTTATAAAAAAATTCGTTACAGAAAATGGTATTATTTATATAGAAATGCAATACATGCTACTAACAAAAAATTAAATTAGTAACAAAAAAGCAATGAATTTTGCTGCTTGAAAACTAATATATTTTTGAAATAAATTTAAAAAATTTCAATGAATTCAGATTAAAGTCAGATTGAATATTGCTGAGAAAACTTTCTCACATTCTATCAAATAAAAATATTTTCTCCATCCACATAAAAAATGCTTACTATAGGTGAAAGCTACGAATGCTCAAATTTTCACTTTTAGATCTATGTACATTTTGTGTTTCATAATAAGAGTAGGAAGTATCCAGATACACATTTTGAGTGCTTTAGTTTTAATCAGTTAAAGTTAAAATATGACACAGAATCTTTATTTTAGAAAAAAGCTTTTATATTAACTTTCATTTATTTCACTTTCAGTTACTGCATTTGTATTCTTTCAAATTATACAAACCATTAACCCTTTAAAAAATTTAGCTAAAACTTTGATACAATTCTACACTTTATATATTAAACAAATATATTAAATTTAATTCATTATGTTCTAAGTTCTGGAGAGATAATTTTCACTTGTATTTGAAGCGAAGCAAATTTCTCGCGATTATATTTCATTCAACAGTTGACACAATTCTACGAATTTGGGATAAAAACCACGTAACAGATTTCATATCGAAAAACAATATTCATATTTTTTTTTTCGATTTGGAGAAATTGAAATATTCAAATAGGTTAAAGTCTTACTTAATATAATATTTGTGTGAGAAAATAAAAATAGTAACGAAGAAAAAATGCGACATTTCCAACTAGGGGCATTGTGATTTGAAAAATAGTAACAAATGATTCAAAATTAGGAAGGAGGATCCGTACTCAGGCATTCTGCCGTTCTTTCTATTCTGTAATACCGTGACTGCGTCATGAATTTCCGTTCATGGAGCTGTAGTTTGTACATCAAATCGTTTAGGAGACAACGCACGATCTAAATCTCATTGTCTTTCCCCCCTTCACACTTCCAAAACCAAATATTTTTATATTGATTTTTTTAAGCAGTTCAACGTAGCAAATTGTGGAGAAATTTTTTTTAATGGGAAAACATTTGATAGTGGATCCCTTTCTGAAATCTCGATTTCATCGTGTAAACGAAGAAAATAAAAGAAATATTAGAAAGATTTAAGTAATAATAAAAATTTTAAGTAATGTTATGCAAATTATAAAATAATTAAAGAAAAATTTTTTAAGACAATCGAAATAATATTTAATAGTAAAGGATTTGACATTTTTAAAAATTTTGTTTTACCGTATCTTTTTAGGATTATAAAAATAATATAACTCACAAATGACAATCAAGAATTTTGTTGGATTAATTTTCCAAAATTAATTTAAAATAATTTAAACAATATTTGGTTTTGATTTGAATAAGTCCGATCGCACAGACTTTTAATACAAATTAAATTGCAAAATTATAAATCTAAAAATATTATAGTAAAATCTCGAGGGCACAGGATCACTTAAAAGAGCGAGCGCTTTAGGTTATAGCAAAATTTGCCTTTTCAATAATCCAGCCTAATTGGTATAGAATAAACGTGCTGCAGTTTTTATCTTCGTCGACACAACTTTGATGAATCATTTTAAAGATTTTTATTTTCCAAAGAGGACAGGCTATTTGTTTTTAAACAGACTCTGTCATTCTCCACTGCAGTTCCCATCAAGTATAAATTCGAAGAGAGATAACAGCTCCTCTCATCATTTCAGACAAGAAAGCTGTTTGTGAAATGACAGACGCTTCAA
The DNA here is from genome assembly GCA_026289955.1 of Argiope argentata. Classification (NCBI taxonomy): domain Eukaryota; kingdom Metazoa; phylum Arthropoda; class Arachnida; order Araneae; family Araneidae; genus Argiope; species Argiope argentata. Next base: position 1,004,764 of record JAOUZG010051511.1, on the reverse strand, counting down.
AAATATACACGTTCGACATTTATAGCAATAGCATCCACGCCACGTGTTCGACACATATATCTTCCCCCTCCGCCAACCCCCTCGACGCTCACAATCTGAGAAACCGATCTGTTTTTAACTTTGAAAAATTTATCGCTCGATAGAAAACTCGTGACTTTTCCGTGACTTGTTTTACAGCGAAAAATAAAAGCAACGTCGGCGAGAATTAGGCAAACTATAATCAAACCCGTCTAGGTAATATCTTGAGAAGATGGGATCCATTGATATTTTTGGCCTGGTGATTTGTAATTTTAGAGGGCGGCGTATGATTTTGCTTTTAGTTGGTTAACCTTGGAAAGGATGGTTTTCACAAGTGGAGCGTTAAATCTTTTCATCATGTATTTTGGACGCGTGTCAACAAGTAATTTAATGGTCGTATAGTTAAGAGTTGAAATTTTTAAACATATTTTTTTATGGCTTCTGTGTTTTTGTTTCGGGCAGGTGTGAAAATCTGGTTTCTTGTTTCTTTCGTTTGTCGATTGAAATTTTGTCGTTGTTTCTCTAAGGGATCCTACATTTGTTAACATATGTTCATATTAATATGCAGGGTTTTTTTTCTGTAAATGTCTATTTTTCCAGATTTATTTTAGTGCTCCCCTCCTTATTCCATAACCTGCTGATCCATATTTAATATTATTCATCAAGATAGTTAAGTAGGTCGCAGATCTCAGCTTCAGAACCAAAGACTCAAGATCCAATTACAACGACGTGTAAGCGAGCCTGGTACATTTTAACCATTTATTTACCGAATTATGTTGCCATCAACTTTTTAACTTCATTTTTGCACATGTAGTTAGGTTTCCTTGCAAAATAATCCCAGAGAACCCAAGAGAAAAATTTTAACTAACAAATATGTCTCAATTAATTTAATTATTAATTGAATATTTTTCATTATTGCTTTTAGCTTATATTGGCTTTTTTCTATTTGGGTTATATTATTTACGTTTTTTAGAATACCATCGGCAAAAATGGTTATATTACGAAGATATAATCCAGATTTAAATGGTACTTTTAAATACCGTCTGTTGATAAAGGATTAAATCCATCTGGGCCCACTGGTATGGGATGAAAATTTGAATAAGAATGTCAATTCAGGTGTCGACCTCGTCATCTTACCACACTTCAAAATAATGAGTGCATCCCAGAATAATCCTAGAGTTGCTTTAAAACAGAACTCTAAAATAACTAAACTAAAACGTGTCAGTTAATTCTGACCAACTATAACTTTTTTATATAGCGGAACTAACTTTTTATAGCATTTTAAAATTTAAAAAAATTTAAAACAGAAAAAATTGTTTATTTTAACAAGCATTTGCACATTGAACATGGTTGATTTTATAGCAATGCTCAGAAGTTGAGGAAATTAATGGACGAATAAAATTCGGAAGATCGGCTCAGTAATTGTGGTAAAACCTAGGTTTTTAGATTCGTCAGAAATAATGGAAGTAATAAAATTGAGGCAGGCGGCAATTGATGTTATTTTTAAACGTCATGAGTTATCGAATGAAATCGAAAGTGTTTTTGACGTTTCTCTTGAAGAATGGAAGGAGAGGGGGATATTTAATATGAAATAAAAATTTATATAGAAAGTGCAGCGAAATTGTTTTTTTTCTATTTTTTTAAATATTTAAAAACATTGACATGATTTAGTCAAGCAAATTATTAGTTCTTTTATTTCTTTATTTTCTTTTTACAGTGTTAAAAATCGATTCTTTGAAAACTGAAAACATTTCCCATCTTCATGAATATTAAATAATGTAGGAAAATTTGTATAAAGCCGTGGTGTATATGTGGCATATGCTCACACACATTAGATTTGACATACTTTTCCTCGTTACGCTACTATGACCCAGGAACTTTTTTTTCCTTTTCTTGTAAGTGAAAGAATAAAATCGTTAAAAAAATCGATTCGGAAATTTGAGTAACCTTGAATTTTGAAATCAAGGTTACTAAAACACTCAAAATGTGTATTTGGATACTTCCTACTCTTATTATGAAACACAAAATATACATAGATCTAAAAGTGAAAATCTGAGCATTCGTAGCTTTCACTTATAGTAAGCATTATTTATAGGGGTGGAGAAAATATTTTTATTTGATAGAATGTGAGAAAGTGTTCTCAGCTATATTCAATCTGACTTGAATTTGAATTCATTAAAATTTCTTGAATCTTCGAGTTCGTCACACACACATTTTTTGGCATTAAGTCTGTCTGTCCCATGCAAAGATAGCTCTGAAACGCTTTTAGTTAGACGGATGGAATTTGGTTTGCGGTTTTAACACCGATTTTGTTGATTTTTATATCATTTCAAACATAATTTAGAAGAATTCTGTCTGTCCTCTGTACAACTACTGTAAATTTCATTTTATACTATAACTATAAAATGGGAAAAAAACCCTGATGCATAAAATTTTGTCCACGGAATTATCATTTATAGCGTAGACTTCGAATAAATTTTCAGCTACATACAAATAGAGGCTGACCATCGTCAGCCTGTACTTTCAGAAACATGTAAAATCAATAAAGCTGAAATGTCTCAGGTTTGGTGCTTGATTTTATAACAGCAGTCGCAGTTCTATGCCAAATTTTTATTTTAATTGGTAATGAAAAAAAAAACTTATCGAAAACAAACATTTACTTTTCATATACTATTAACCCCGTGCCAAGGATTAATAACCAAACCATTCGCCACGATGGATTCAGTAAAAATTCCAAATTCACGCCAAAGATTAATAGGTATTTACGTATTAGACCGTTGATCCGCCAACAACACCACATTTCATTTTGATGGCCAAAATTTTTTAATGCTTTTGAATACGGGGCAAACCAATTTTGGAGCGTAGGCGATCTATTGGCGACAATTTTTTATTTGGCGGAAATGATCGACGGCTTAGTACGTAAGTACTGATTAATATTTCCTAACTTCCATATGCAAGGTGTTCTCTGGAATAACGGCTATCAGTATGTTGAATTTTTTACGATCTCTAAAGATTTTATGAAAAACAGAAAACCAGATAGAAAATTATCTGCCCGAAATATATTCGAGATCTTTTGAAGAGAGACGTTTTATATTTTCTCTCCTCATAAAAATCGTGGACAAAGATTGAGGACGTTTGCCATTATTCTTCAGATTTTTACTTTCTTTACTTAAAATTTTCTGTACAAAAAGTATTGTCAACATCAGGTATCAAACCCTAAATTTTATCTCCTTGGGTTTGAGCATCATTCCAAAAGCACGTTTTTGGAATGATGTTTAACTGTTTATGACTAACTTTAAAAAGCATTGGGCTAGAAGAATAAGATGTGGTAAACAGCCTTTGCGTTCAAAATTCTGTCAAATTTGGAACAAATTTCACTCCACTGAAGTGCGTCTGTTCGGCTTTTCGCATTTAAATTAACAAGGTAATTGTGAAACGAAGAGAGCTAGAGGCTAAAATTTTGGTACATGATTTAATGTCCATATTGCGGATATTCAATTTTGAGCCAAATCTAAATAGGAGTTCAGCGTATGTTTATACTTTCAGAAGCATGTGTATTCGATTGCTCATAAACACAATTTTTTAAATCCATTACATTTGGTATATTATTTTGTAACTGCCATTACAGTTCTGTATGAAACTTTGGTTTCAATCGACTCTGAAAAAAATCCTCCAAAACATAAATTTATCTTTATTAGAAACTATGAAAGGAAGACAGGCTGATTCGTATAGTTCAAACCTTTTAGTATAGCTCAAAACTTTTTTGAATTATAACAATCATTGATCCAAATGAGTTGTTTCCTAGTTGAGGAGATGTGAAGATTTGCCGAAATGTCGATTCTAATATTTTGTCATTTAGAATATTTTTTCTTTATAAACTCAGTATAGAAGAAAGTACAAAAGAAACAGCTAGAATTTGCGAGCTGTTGTTCCCTTTCACATTACAAGATGGGATGTTATTCTTTCCGACAGTAATTTCCCTCACGCTCCAGAGAACTACGTTTTTTCCTTTCCTCCCTGCCCAAAGAAAGTTCGACGAAATCTTCTTTAGATTCATTATGGTAATTGAGATGCAGAATCAGTCTGGGAAAGGGAACGTCTTAGTTTTAATACCGTGATCATTGAATTACACGATTTCCTTTGTACCGCTGGGCTTCGCCCACTGCAAACGGTATCTGATGACTCGAACATTAACATTTCGCTGTAAGGATTAGACAAGTGCATGTGCGTGATAAGAACAGGGAGCCGTTGCCACACGCGAGGATCTTAATTACTCGATGCAGAAACTTAGTTTTATATCTACTCTTCTTCTTTTGAAATTGATGGGAAATGGTTTCATCTGTTAGGTTTACTCAAAAATGATCAATTTTAGGGAAAAAATATTTTATTTCATCAATAATCAGCTTCATTTTTTTTTTTGCTTTTTACAAGACTATAACGACATTAAAATATGAATAGAAATCTTTGCTAATAATAAAGAGGAATGCGTGCGGTGGCGGTTCGTAAAACAAACCTTTTGGTCTAAAACTATCAAAACTGAATAAATGATAGGAATGTGCACTTTGAATCTATGTAAAAAATTAAAGAATTTTAATTGATTGAAAATTAAAATTTGACTGAGGGTACAATTTTTTTATGAAATCTGAAAAAACAATTTCAATGTTTTTTTAGCTATTTGCAATATTGTTGCAACGAAATCTAAACCGTTTTCATCGCTTTATTAAATATTTTATCGTGCAATTTTCCTTCATTGTTGAAACCTAATGAAAGAAATGAGCTTACAGCTTATTATTAGAGTAGTTTATACGAGGAATATATTATATACTAATAATAGAAATGAACGTAATAATAGAATAAATTTGTCTGCTTACGCTCTACAGACCACACCAAATTTGATCTACAATTACCAAATTTGACACATATATATTGAAGATGGCGAAAATTTATATAACGAAATTATTTATTTTTATGAATTAATTTAATTACTAAAAGAGATTTTGTCGTTTCTTACTAAAAAGGCTAATTGAATTCCTAGTTAATAGGTTTAACTTAAATTTAGATGTTGTATATCAAGATAAATAAATTTTTGTGTAGAAATATTTATATTAATTGTAATTGTTGTACGCAAAATAAAAAAAAACATTTGATTTTTCTTATAAGAAGTGCATTAAAAAATATCCGAACTGAATTAGCCATTCTTGGGAAAAATATCAGTCTTTAAGTTCATGGATATGCATTAACGCAAAAGTGTAGCATCCTAAATAGATGTAATTTGGTTTGTGAGCTTAACACCAAATCTTAATAATTTTTATAATATTTCGGATTGAATATTATTACAAGAAAGCCTGTCTGTGAGGGGGAAAACATAAGGCACTGAAATGAAATTTGACCTATCGATTTATCATCAAATTTGTGTGTGTGTGTTTGTATCTGAGTGAGTGAATCAGATTTAGGATCTAATCTATCCAAAGGTTGAGCAGTTGTTGATTTGTGTGTTAATGTCTTTCCAAAACTTAGAAATAAAACGGCCTAAGTAAATGAAATTTTGTGTATGATCATATCACAATAATTGCATCGCTCTCTACCGATAAATATGTACGCGTGTGTGTCTTTCTAAACAACTAATCTGAATTTTTCACTCTTATTATATTAAACAAGAGAAAGAACGTTGTCAGTTCTTGCCTCTAAACAATTAAACATTGATTTTAATTAGATATTAACCACAATTTCGCTTTTTTTATTCTTTGTTTTGTTATAATTTTTTAAAAAAATTTCTCTATTTTAATTCGTTTTTCAATAGTTTATTCTGCAATTTTTTTCAAAAAAAAATTTGTATTTAAATCATTTGGTCAACCAAATACAATCTTTTATACTCTAGCATTTTTAAAAAAAATTGCAGTACTAAAATAATAATATCAATTACGGACAAAATTATTTAAGGATTATTATTTTTTTTAATTCGATTGGTTAAAATAATATTCAGATTTTAATAAAAGCGCTTTGGAATATAAATGGATTTTGTATGCTTTAATATCTTCAGAAAGATATTTTTATACGTAAAAATTATATTTATATTTGTTTCAAACCTAATCAAAAACCGGCATATTAACAAGTATTAAATAAATTCCAAAGATAATGCCATTCCTTCTTCTGAAAGTAATGAATACCCAGTTTTCTAGTTTACTTGTTTTAAAAAATCATGTGATCAATTGCCTCTCACAAATGTCATTTAGGAAAAACAGGATCGTTATGTCTATGGAATTTATTCCATACGAATTGAAACATAACTCACAAAAAAAGAAACAAACTTCCAAAACGTCATTTTGGAAAGAGGCACAAACATCCGACGGTGAAATGTCCACTAATCGAAGCTATAAATTCTAATAAGAATGCTAAATTAACTGCAGCCATTACAGATAACAGCCTCCGAAGTGTTTCCTGGGGTTCTAGACCCCTGGGTGTCTTGATCTCCAAACATGGTCCTGGTGCGACCACCCCACGATTTCTGATAAATCTTGATTTAGCGCCACTTTATTATTGCTGACACATTCATCCGAGAAAGCTTCTGTATAGAAAAAAAAAGAGATAGAAGAGGGTCTTCAGGACATTATAGTCTACCATTGAGAATCATGTGACAATGAGGGGTTGGGAAGTTATTCGCAGTAGGAGCTCTACAAATGTTAGGGAGGGGGTCACCTGTTATTCTGTCAAGTAAAAGAAAGGTTTGTGTTGGGTTTTTTGAACTGAATTGCTGTTTATTGGGTTGGAGATGCTTTAGGATGGAGGGATTTATGCAGCATTGTTGTGACATGAGTAAACAAGGATTCGAGTTTCCCAGATTTCTGAGTTATCCTTTTTTCGGGAATGACAAATTTTATTTTTGTCCTACCAGCCATTTCTGACTACCATCTGATTTATTAAATTTCTTGTAACTTTGTCTTAAATGATTCTTCAACAGATAATTTTTAAATTTCGTATTCTAATAAATATGTTTCTCTTGTTATCTAACACACTTTACACCGTTCTATTCTTTATGTTAAATGAAGGAGACGAAATGTTGTCTCTACATTTATGTCATCCCACAAAAAATTTGAACTCTAATTCAGTACGAAATTTAAAATTTTTTAAATCAAATTTTATTTATAAGCATACAATTTTAAACTATTAAAAGTATACATTTAAATAAAAAAAATGGTCTAACTTGGGGAAAAAAAACGTCTTATCATTAACAACAATGGAAGAAATATGCAGGATAAATTATTTGTAACATTAATGAAAAATGATTGGAAGATTTTCATTATGTGTGCATAATATATATTGTTGCAAACTTTTTTTCAAAAAAATCTATTAAAGCTGACAAAGACTGTATAGAAATGGATCTTTGAAAATATTTTTTAAATATATTTCATGGTCATGCCAGAATCATATGGAATATTTTCGGTGAATGAACTATAAAAATTAAGCTTTTTTTAATTAGTTCGAATTCTAAATAAAATTTCACAAATATCGCCAAAATGCAGCTTCCAAAGCATGCCTACGCTAGTATGTATGAGTATCCATAAGTTTAACAGTCGGTCCTTTAGACCGTCGCCCACATTGAAACATGCACACACATTTTTCTTTATCATTAGAGATATCATACTTGTGTTATGTTATTTGGACTAGTTTAAAAATTAATAATAGAAATAATTTATATATATAATGATCAGAATATTCTGTGTGAAAAATCTTAACACTATGATTAAACTGAATAAGAATTCGTCTTTTCTGGTGTTTGGTGGGAAAGCCATTTGATTAACTTTACATACTTTACTTCAACTTCACATGTTTCATTTTTGTAAGAATTTAATATAATTCATATTTCGATGTATTGATTTTTTCATTAGCTTCCAGATTAATTATAATCTTCATAGCATAAATTCTAACAAGTACAAAATAATTACAACAAAACATTTCTATTTTTTAGCATATTAACATAAAATTGTCCTTAAAAATTTTTTTTGTTCAATTTATTATACATTAGTTTTCTATAAACATTTTAATGTTGTTGTTACTTATGGCACTTTACAAGCACGATGAAAGATTTATCAATGATTTAAGCCGAATGAGCGTCGCTTTTTTTTTCAGTAGCGCCAACTGGTAATAAAAGTACGACTTAGCTACTTCATGCGTCACATTCGCTTGAACAACCCCTCTTTATAGGGGGGGGGGTGCACATTTACACACCTCACAGATAGAACACAGAAGAGGAACAACCATGTCCGAGCCTTGACTCGAGCCAGGGACTCCCAGAACACGGGGAAGATGCGCTACGCCTCTGCTAGTACACCGGCACATTTTAATTTTAAACTATTTTGGTAGAAGCTTTTTGTAGATCAAAGCATACATTGCTCAATCCATCGATACATTTTACTTTCTTGTGTGTAATAAGGGATATTAGCGGATCTCCATCTTTATTATTTCGGGATATTGACGAATAATTCAGGATTGAAGAATCTCCATGTTTCAAACTTCCCTGACTTCCAAAATCTAATTTCTGAATTTGTTTATCGCTTTGTTTATATGTGAACTCAAAAACTCTCTGATCTGGGCAGTAACTCAAAAACGCCTTCATGTAGATGGGTGAATTTTGTTTTATGGACTTTATCAATTTTTGAGTAAAATTCAATCACAGGAAGTCTTTACGAATGTCTATGAATAGATTTCAGATAGAATGAAGAAAAGCAAAATATCTAAATCCAAGAGCTCTGCTTAATAAACAAATAGAATTCTCTACTGCGATTAATTATCCATTGTATGGATGTCAATGTTGAACAAAATCCATCCGGTTGTTGACTTTACACAAGTGTATACTTTCTCAATGCATAAAATTAATGCTTCAAAAACTTAATGACTTAGATAAATCAAATTTAATATATAATTTCAGCTCCTGAAAATTATTAAATTTTTTTTTCAATTATATCTGTCAGAGTTGGTGGTCTGTCAGTCTGTAAGCACGATGGCATAAGAACGTAACAATTTAGATGAATGAATTTGGTATTTAATTTTGTCATTAAAACTGATAATCTGAGACAATTGTTTTCAAACTTTCAAAAAGGAAGAAAGAAATGTTTGAGAAATGCATATTCACTTTTCTTTGTAAAAGCGAATATGCATTTCGCATATTCGCTTACTATTGTACACTATTCTAGTGTAGAGAAACATGAAAATAATAATTTGAGCACTTGTGACATTCACAAAAACTTACGAGCATTATAAAATTTTATGCTTGGTGAGAAAGGCTAGTACAGTTTTATTAGTATGGGAACTAATAAAGGAGAAACTACTTCCATTCATTGTATTTCATTATTTTCTCCAAGCATCAAAATGTGAAACGTGAATTTGCATTCTAAAAATCTTACGAATTTATTCGATTTGAAACGAAAGATTGGATTTAAATGGAAAAATATCCTAAAAAAGACCAGACATATAAAACATCAGAAATTGGCATTTTTATAATATTAATTCATTAAATGTTTTTGGAGTAGAGTGTTTTCTGATGTTTGAGACAGAATTTTATTTTATAAATGGGGAAATAGAAATACGGTGCTTAAAATTAAACCTATAAAGCTCGCAACTGTATTACACAACATACCTCTAATTTATAAAGTCACATTTAGATCCAAAGTGGAAGTTGGTTATCACTCTGATCACATTTATTGCAGCTGATTTGTCCCGGTTCCGATGCATCTTCTTCTAGAACTGAAAAACACACAGAAAAAAATCAAATTATTTACAAATATGTTGCTACTGAATATCTTATTTTGTATAACTTTTTGAAAATGTCGTAAATTTATCTTTTCGGAAAATAGTTGTTAACTAACCGTAATACATAATTTAACAATAATCTGACTATCTTATAAATGATTCACCAAATAAATTATTAGTAAATAATTGAATGCAAAAAAATAATTTATCAAAATTTTAAAAAGCGCGCGCATGTTTACATAAAATATATTTTTACTTTTTTATTACGACTACAAATATAAAATATTGCAGAAGTTAACAAACTGCTTATAGGCAAAATTGGATTCCGAAATGGACCCTAAAATGCAACTTTATCTTATTTATCGCTTAGAATTTCCTCCTTTTATTGGAAATGGCTGTTTTAAAGCTGTTAAAATCTATTTCTTGCTTTAATAGCTTCGCCGTGAATTGCTCTCGCAAAAGTTTTATGACTTAAATGCCTTTTTTAATACAGTGATGTTTCATACCTTCAGTTATATCCTATAAATCGTAACTTTTTAATCGTATAATTTTATGAACTAGTGTAGTATGTTTGTTTGACTTTTTAAATTTTTTTTCAATATTTTGTTTGTATGTGTTTGACGAACTTTTAATTGCTACTTCAATTTAATGTTAAATCATTGGAACTGGCTCTGCACAACTAAAAATATTTAAACGATAAATTTCAGAATTTCTAATATTTCGTTTAATTAAAGGGTTTTTTTTTGTGTAAACGTGCCAAAACCAATGGGAGCAACTTTATTTCGTGCACCCTAATAAAAATATTCTATTCCTCCCCCATTATATAAAAAAAATGTGGAAATTTGTTTTTGGCATCAAACTTGTTGAAAATTTTATTTTTAGAGTCCCGTACAGGAATGCTTTGTGTTTCAGAGTATAGGGTACTAAGCTGAATATGTAATATAGAATTCTCCTTTTTGCCGTACTTCATCTTGTTGCTTGATCTCTCTTTTTTATTGTACTTCTCGATGCTTAAATTCTACGCTTTATTGTACCTCTTTCTCGATGCTTAAATTCTACGCTTTATTGTACCTCTTTCTCGATGCTTAAATTCTAGATTTTATTGTACCTCTTTCTTGTTGGTTGAACTCTCCTCTTTGTTGTTCTTCATTTTGTTGCTTGAGTTCTCCTTTGTTGCACCTATTTATTGTTGCTAACTCTGTCCACTTTTTTATACTTCATCTTGTTGCTCGAATTCTCTTCTTTCTTGTTGCGTGGATTCTCTTTTTTGTTGCTTGAATTCTCTTCTTTGCTGTACCTCTTTCTTGTTGCTCCACTTTAAACATGGATACGGATTGTTCTGTATTTATGAATTGATTGAAACTTAGTTTTGAGTTTTTTCATGTAGTGCTTGTTAATGAATTTATTTGCGCGCTGCATTTCGAAATATGTGATAAATACCATTGTTGATACAAATTCCCAATTCATCACACTTTCAAGTTTAAAGCAACAGATAGCCTTGATGGATTTGATTCAATTTAATAAGGATCTTCATTTTAAATGGTAAAATTATGTACCAAGTCATTGTAAAAATCTAATTTATTTCTTTTAATTGTAATTATTATTTCATTTCAAAGAGGAAATATTTTGTTGGAAAATGTGTTTAAAATAACTAAAAACGGATAACTTTAAACTAAAAACGGATAGGACTAATTAAAAAAAATTTTTAAAAAATACTCGCATAGAATTTGATATTACTGCAAAAATAATCTTTTTAAATATTAGGATGACGTAAAAATTACTATTGTACTAAAATATATTCTTAAGAGGTAGCATTGGAACTCTCACAATCTCGCTTAATTTTTAGATAATTACAATATTAATTAATTTTGCAAAGCACATCAGTATGAAGTTCAGTATGCCAAACATTGCTAGTAGACATGGTGATAGAAGGAAATATATGAGAGAAATTCCTCAGAAATTCATCTTTAAAAAAATTCAGTTCTATTCTTCCTAAATTTAAATAATTCAACTATTTATTTAACAAATAGAACAATCCAAGAAAATTTATTAAAGTTCGAACAACTCTCTGAAATTATGCCAAAATGTCAAAAACCAGAACAGTCTCGGTAATGTCGGCTCATTTCAGCACAGCGTAAATCTCCGATTCTGTTTATCTCCGAATCATAATGATTAGCGAAAATGGTTACAAACTGTCTGTTCGGTAGCTCTTTCTGCGAATGTTTATTTATTTTTCCGAGCTGGCAGAAGGCATGTTTATCCGAATGTTTTTCACCACCGCGTCCTTAAGACTCGTCACAGTGATGAGTTTTCTCACGAAATCGTGTGTAAACACTGATAAATTCCGATTCTGTAGAGTATCTGATAACTCTGAGTTTTACCAGGAAGTGTTATCAATCGGGAGATGAAATATTCAGATCTAAAAGATCTAATCTCCACCTTTTAGATCTCGCTATGTATGAAAATAAGTATTAGTAATTACTTCTGTTTAATGCCAAACACGGTAACTGAAAAACTCTTTGAGATGGAATGATTGAAAATATGTATGTCGATTTTGCAACAGGTTTGTAGCTATGAAATTTTTGAAGAAATCGATTCTCAAGAACTTTTCATGTCTATTTGTCTGAGTACAAATGAACATGAAAGCTGAAAAACATGCAAATAAATAAAACTTAGTAAACAGTTTTAGTATATACTCGTTCTATATTTTGAATTAAATCTATCAAGGGATTGAAAGTGTGCAGTCTCTTGCAGGAAGGGAGAGTGTATCAAACAAGGTGGCTGGAGCATCTGTAAATTTTATCATATGCATAGAGTATGTGCAAATACTGTCAGGTGATGACATCATGTGAAAATATTGTTCAGGTGAGCATACAACGGTAAAACATTACGCATATACGCAGATAATTGGTTAATACATAAAAAAACTGGCTGCTCATAATCTTGATGCTAATCGATAGCCCCTATGTGCAATTCTCCATTTTATTCAACAGAATACACGATGAAAAAGCAATAGAGCGTTGACCTTCTCACACATCGTTCCATGCTATGGTTTATAATTTTAGATTTTAATATTACTAGTTTATAAATGTAGTAACTCTTTCTTTGTTTAACCAATCTATAGATTAACTAAAAGCTCTTCAAAATGACATATAGTTCCCCAAAATGTGTAAAAAAATTATTTCAAAAAGATGCATTTGAGAATGTAAGAAATTCAACTTTTAATTTGTGGGATTTTTCGATAATAGATTTCTGTATGCTAAACCCTAGGGCATGCTGATAATTTCATTTTTCGTAACTTCTCCAATCAAAAGGTACTTTATCCAGTATTAATCCTTTATGGGACGAATTTTTGTTTTAACTTCAAAAAAATGGTGGAAACGAAAAATCAAATTATAAACCTATATATGCAAATGAAAACAATTTTTTGTGTTAAAACAATTTCATTGCGTTATAATCGGTATGTGACTTTCAAGTCAAGCCAGCCTATAAAATTTGCACTTCCGTGTAGAATAGCTCAAATGAGAAAGTCCTTAGAACAATTTGCATTTGGTGTAAGGCATGAATGTACATTATACTTTGGACATTTTATCTTTGGTACTGCTTTGCACCCGGGCTTCTTACAACGTCCTCTGCTGTCCGAAAATGGTTTCGCGTAGTTTTACTGCCAACAGTTTGCACAGCAATTATTTTGCTATTTCGGGTTGATGAGCCTAGAAATGGCCATGAATACTAGTATTGGGTGTGTTTTCAACGTCATACAGTTAAGATTCATGTACCATCTCATGAAAAAAAGCTATATTTTGTAAAATGTCGATACATTAAAATGTGACCTGAAAGTTACACGGGCCCATAAAGGGTTAAAGTTTCCGTATATACCTCATGGACAAACCAATGAGCAGGGATTGTTTGTAAAATTACTATTTAAGTAGCTTTTCCCAACTATTCTAAAGAAATTCGAAGATAACACATATTTTAAAAATTCAGTTGCCTGTAATTATAGTATACCAATAATCAAATTAACAACAAATAACCAAAAAAAAATTGGATAATCCAATAAATTTCACCAATGACCAATAAATTGAATAATACAATAAATTTCATCAATAACCAGTAAAAGATACAATCAACCAAATTGCGCATAAAAAATAATAATCGATTTTTCGAATCTCACCAATACCCAAGCAATATATGTATATTTTAATAACTTTGCTCAATTCTCTATAAAATGCCTCTGATAGTAGGTACTTTAAAATGCAGCTGCCTATAATTATAGGATAATAACAATTAATCTCAGTATCAATAAATCAAATTAACCAATAAATAATCAAATTAATATTGTGAATAATTTATAAATAATCGAATTTCTATCGTGAGTAATCTATAAATAATCACCTCAATATCGTGAATAATCTATAAACAATCCAATCAATCTCTTGAATAATCTATAAGTAATACAGACAATCTCGTGAATAATCAATAAATAATTCAGCAGACAAGCTCGTGAATAACAATAAATCAATTATCCTAATCTTATCAATGCTTAGAAAATGCTTTTAAAATATTTAAAAATTATATATAAAAAATAAAATTTAAAAAATAAAATATTTACTTTATCCAACTATTCTACATAATGAAGCTAGCTAAGAGGTACTTCTAAAATTCGGCTTGACAGACGCCAATAACTCTTTTGAAAAAGAATACAAAAGGTAAATCGTTACCAAGTTCTCATCGGGAAAATTCCTCCAATTACTCCTATTTTTTTAAGAGAAAAACTAGATAAAAAGTTAGAGCATCACCGTTAAAAGGGTTACTGAACTGGCTAGAATATCTAGAGTCGCCTTTTTTTAAAAGCTTGGAATGAATTCAGGATAAAAAAAAATGGTTTCGGTATAAGAATAGGACTTTCGAAGTATAAGTTCGCACTTGGGAACGAAAGAACAAAGGACTGCTCAATTTACCGAAGGGGGAAGGTTTTCACTAAAGAAGAAAGCGCACAATGAAAATCGCCAACCCCCCCTTTTTTTGTTAAAATACAAAATGAATCAAAAACTTGATCCATCTAACTTTTTTTATTAACTTTTAAGTGCCTGACGTCATGACAAAAATCGAGGCACAAATTCTGATCTGAGACTGTTAGCAGCCTTTCAAATGCGTAGAAAAACACATTGCATGATTTATAGAAGATACGGCTGTTAATAGGTTTCTTGGAGATATCAAGTCAACCCGTATCTGACTACACTTCAGATTTTTATGCACAAGAATTAAAAAGGATTTTTTCTTATTATATTGAAACCATTTTCAAATGACCCTTATGACACTCAATGTGACATTTTTTCAATGAAATTAAAATATGGTTAATCTTGGAAACAAATCTCTTTGTGTGTTGTCACTCTACAGGCCATTCCACTTCACTTGTAGGTACCAAATTTGTCATATATATAATAAACTGATGATTAATGAATAATTTTTGGAGATTATTCAATATCCCAAATAAGTTTAATGGTGATTATTCAATATCCCAAATAAGTTTAATGGTGATTATTCTTAATCATTGTGTAAGAATGATAACATAATCACCTGAATAATCTCATTTACCATTATATATATATATATATATATTGAGGATTAAAAATGTATTTTAAGAATTTTTAAAATTTTAAATAAAATTTTCATCAAATAAAATAAAGCGTTTGCAAGCGGTTAAAATTTATTCTTGTTTTCATTGTAAGTTCCGAAAATACTATGGCAATTTTTTTAAAATTAAAAAAAAATTGTTTCCAATATTACTAAATTTTTCAATGTCATAAAAAGTTAAGACCAATGTTTTGAATATTATATTACTATTATAACAATTAGGTATTAATAAAAAATCATTTTTTGACATATATTTTTTCAATTTTTAATTAATTTAAATAAATAATTTCGAAAATAATTAAATGCAATTGCGATAATATATTATATTGTTAATATATATTTCGCTATTTTATTAAAATCCCTATATCGCATTATATTAAAGTCGTATTCATTGATGCTGCTAATATTTCATACTTTTTTTTATATGTTATCAGTCATGATCTGAAGATTTGATTAATTCTTTTTATGATAAGTATGGATTTCAGTATTAAACATACTTTTAATAACATATTTGAAACATGTTATTAAAGCAGGTCTTATAAAGAGCATGTTCTACTTACAAATACACGAAAATGCTCTACATACTTGCATGTTTATAAAATGCCCTATTTACATTATGTTTAAGCTTTAGAATCCAAGAATAGGAATCCTGGATCTCATATCTTAGTAATGATGAAGCCGAAGTTCTTGGACTTTTCAGATCATTCGCTGTTTCCTGCAAATTCACCGTTAAGGTCGGGGGTTCCTTGATCTGCCATTCATGTAGAACTCTTTAAGGATAAATGTTAATCTGTCTTTCAATTCTGACAAAATTCTACGAAATCTTATTATACAAATACGAAATAATACATTTAAAACATAAACTTCCTTTTTTGAGTAAACTATTTACGATTAACATTATTTTAGCCATGCAATTACGAATATCTGCTATAATTCATATTTTTCAATTTCAAAATGGTCTGCTCTAATCCAAAATGCTTTCTTTTATTTCAGGGATTAAATTACTACTCACAGAGAGATTCGAGGCCTAGAAGTAATCAGAATTCTAGTCCAAATCTGCGCAACAGTACAGACCCACTTTATAGCCAGTGGTCCGAGTGGACACCATGTAGTGCGACATGTGGCAGTGGAATAATATCAAGAACGAGAACCTGTCTGAAGAGGTATAAAAATGAACTAATTTTGCAGCACAATAAGTGGCATGCTTAAGCTTATGTTTTTGCTGATTGAGATTAATCCTTTGCACTCCGATGGTGCCTCTGACTCACCATTCTAAATTGTGCATCATTTTAAAGTTTTATTGATTTATTTTTCAAATTTAATGCTTAAAAACGCCTATCTAAGGGTAAAGAGATGTAGATTAATATTTTTAAAGAAATTCGACTTAAAAGAATTATGTATATTGTTACATTTTTAGCGTAGCCGGTTCGGACTGAATGGACTTTACTTGAGGACAGCACAAACAAATTTATTTACAGCTATTTACAGGATAATTGATAAAGTAAAAATTTCAGATAAACACAATCAAGCAGTAAACAGTCACTTACAACGTAAATGCAAGTCTTACGCACAATAAAAACCGACTGCAAAACAGCTATCTTATAGCACAGTAAATAGCAAATCGCAGCGAGCTCAATAATACAACGCCAACAGTAAACGTAAACACAGCTCAGAAATCCTCTATTCCAGCGAGACGTTTTCCTTCTGGGAGAAAACTCTCAGCTAACTAACTGACTGGAAAACGATTAACGGAGTGCCCGCCCGCGATGAGCTGCCTCCGAACTTGGCCGTTGTTAACAGTAGCGTGGCTGAGAGTGGACTGACTTAGACTGAACAGTTGCATTGAGTTACTGTTAAAAGAGGGGCGCGGCTAGATAGAGAAAGCTGGCTTTTCATTGGCTAATGAGGGAATCCTATATAAGCAAAAAGCTTGGGTCAGAGTTATTCAGTTCTATCGCAGAGGCAGTTGAATAGGGTGAAAAGCGTGTCTAGCGGCGAATTTACATTTCTCATTTCTTTGATAGCGTCTTTTAGTCCTGGGAGGCTTTTAAAGAGTTTGGTCAGTTCTTGGAATAATTCGAACATATCAGTTAAATCAGAGGCGGGGTTATTTAAGAATTTATTTTCGTTTGCATTGCTATTTATTTGTTCCGGCTGTTGTGTTAGGTTTGTTTTAAGGGAGCTGGCATACGATAAATATGGTTTAATATAATTTGATTGAAATTGATAATATCTGCTAAATGGTGGGTTTTTAGGTTTTGGAAAATTTGGGCATCCGCGGTACGCTGCAGTATGCTCCTCATGGCTACAATTTATGCAAACTGGATTTTGGACGCGTTCCTTATTTGCGCAGTTTCTTGTTTGATGTTCACCTGAGCATTTTAAACAACGCGGTTTTAAAGAGCAATTTTGTGAAACATGGCCGAAATTGTTACAATTGTAACATTGAGGAATTTGGTTACGTCCTAACTAACTGACTCCGGCTACTCGTCCTTTATATAGCCGAGGAAGCAGGTGCACCGAAACTCGTGAAAATTCTCAAAACAACGCGCCCAATCCAGCGGCTACTAGATTATTCCTTTCGCCAAACCAATCAAGCTGGCGCGAGGCTCCTCGCCAAACGTCACTATCTTTGGTGCTTTTGGTGCCGCTCTCCCGCTTGTAACAATATTTATTTTTCATAGCAATAAACAAATCTTTGTATTGTGTGAATAACTTTGCATCTAATTATATTTCGGAGTGTAAAGGATTAAATAACGGGGATTAGAAATGTTTATGTATCAGATAGATTTTGTGCTTTACTACTAGAATTAGTCCGGCCTGCACAATTTTTGTCTTTTTGAATATCAGCAAAATCAAAAACATAAAAAGATTTTTTAAAAATCATAAAAACAAAAGAGAAAATAATAATAATGATTTTTGAGCGTTAACTTATTTTCATGGTAATAGTACCACAAAGTAAACGATCTTCTATAAAAATCGAAACAAACAACTTATGCTTCTTTATTTCCTAATTTGTCTCCTTACTGACTTAATGCACAAATAAAATTTCTTCGTCACAGATCAGCGAAGAAAATCTTTGAACTCAATAAGAAAGAAATTAAGCATTAACAAAAAGAAAGGTATATCGGTAATTCTTGTTTTAAATTGGAAAAAAAAAGTCGAATAATAATGGTAAAAACATTGAAAACAAAGAAAGAAAGCGAAATATCAGATGCAGGAATTTTAGACAATTCTTACAATTTTTTGGAAAAAAGAGACAAAAAAAAATTCTGAATTACATCATTTAGTTAATTACTTAACAATACGAAATTTCCTTTGAAAGACTGTTGTTTGAACTCTGTCTTTATCCTTCCTTACAAATATTAGAAATTATACTGAGGGTGAATAACGTGTCAAATGTAATCTAAAATAATCAGTGTGCTAAATAAAATTTCTGCAATAAATTACTAAGTGCTGTTTGAGAGATGCGTGGGTGTCATTATTATGACTGCATATACACTAAATCCTTTAGTTGTAAGTGAGACGTATTTATCCCGACACTGGAGACCAACACAAGCCGAAACTTTTTATTATGAACATAAATTATTGTAATGAAATCAATTCATAAATCTTGTCATGAATATCAAATGGGACGGCTTAATTATGTCGGGAGGTTCAGAAATTCCAGTTGAAAATTAAGCTACATTTTCAAGCTGTTCTCTTAATAAGTTTTGTTACAAACGCTTGTATGGCAATGTTTGCTCCACAATACTTTACTGGTTGCAATTTGGATAAATGTTCGGCATTTTTTAAACAGTGGGCGTGGTTTCCGCAAAACTTTCTTACACACTCTCTAATAAACTAGCTGCTCTAGAGAACGCCTTACATGGAATTGGCGTGCAATAGTTACGAAATGTTTTTTGACGTGAATTTAGTATTATTATGAATCTATCGTGTCATCCTTGGCGAGTTGTTTGGCGATTAGTTTCTGATCTGTGTTAGTAACATCTTAAAAAAGAAACTGAGTTTTAGACACACTTTTTCGAACCGATTGAAACAAAATTGGACGGAATATTGCACAATTCCAAAAATTACTTACCAAAATTGATATATTCAATTTGTTACGTGTTTAAGTTATCGCGATTATATGTTTCTGAAAATATATATCAAGAGACAGTCAACCTCACATTGGATTTTGAGACTATTATTAAATATTATTTAAATTGTGTGTAGGGAAATTTTGTCATTTTCTTTTCTATTTAGCTTAACATTTCTTTTAAATTTTAAACAAGTACTTTTTATAGTCTATGTATTGAAACTGACTTTTTAAAAATTGATTTTCAATTTGAACATTTTCCTGTTTCATCGTATCAAAATTTACTACTTAAAACTGCTATAAAGATCAAAATAAATCAATAAAAAATATTCAGTTGGGTGAAACTTTGCGAGGAAAAAAAAAGACTCCCGAGATTTGATTTGTACAAAGATCTAAGTGCTTGGAGATTTTATAAGTAATTTCAAGGTAATCAGATCATCCTTTTTATTTAAAAGGATCGTGTACGTGAACATTTTCAAATTAAAATAAAGTATTGTTCAAATTTCACAAAATTATTCCTAATTTTTTTTCCAAATTGACTCGCTTATCCATATTGTCCAATAATTTTCATAATTTGTTTGATTTAAAAGTTATCATCCTTGACAAACTTTATATTTGAATATTTCATTTCTTCAGATTATTGAAAAATATCTGTAATTTTTTTACTACTTTAAAAATATAATTTTAAAATTAAAATGCTCTTAATGGATGAAATGATTTGAAGTTTTTATTCCTTATTAAATACGATTTTAAATTTGTTTCATTGCCTGTCACTTAAAAATTTCTTGGTAGTATATAATTAACAAAAAGAGCATTTGGTTTCAGAAAAAAAAACGTTATTTAAAATTTTTGTTTCTAAGGATTCTTACCTGTGACCCATTAGGAAATCTTTGTAATTCAAAAATATTATCATCTGCTTACTAGAAGATATTATCATCTACTTTACGGAAAATTTCTGATAATGCTTTGATAAATATTTGAAGATTGCATCCATTTTAAGATTGGCATTACGAAAGATTTACATTTTGAAAAAACCTTTATTTGCATTTAAATATACCAAAAAGAAATTTATATTTATCAAAGTACTAAAATATCTGCTATTGATTATTTATTAAAATTTTACTCAAAAAAATGATATGTTTTAATGTTGCAGCATGCACAATTCAAGAGGAGTATCCATTCCACTTTGTCATGGAGAATTCTCTGAGCATAAAATTTGCAACTTAAAGGTAAGTTCTCTCTCTTTCATGCTTAATGGTTTGGTGATTCTTAAGAGTTCTAGCCAAGCTCAACAAAGCAAATTGTGTGCAAACTTACAAACTTACTAAACCTGACAGTCTGCTTATCAGTATTTTCATATTACACTGTATGATTTCTTCACTAAATTTGTAACTCTGTATCAAATTTTGTTAACAATAGTCCTGCCGTCATAAAAATCAATAATCGCACTCTATTACTCTCTTTAGTATTCTTACTCACACTATTATTGGCACTATTTTTCTCCAATGACATTCAGAAAGAAAGAAGTAAGAAATGCACCAATACTAGTTTTCTTTACTAAACAACGAAGCATACAACTTTCACATTTTGAACTCTGAAAATAAAATTCTGAGCGCCTACGACGTTCAGGGTCTTGTGTGAAATCCACATTTTTAACGCGCGCGAGTGTTATAAATCCTTTATTTTTTTTATGTTTTATGGCAAGGTATACAAGAAGTTTCATAAGACTCTCGTTGGTCTCTGAATGTTACACAAATCTTTGTATTATTTTGATATCTCGTAAAACTAAATTCTTATGGTTGAATTATTATATAGTAGCTGTTTTTAAAGACCCCTTTTAATAATTGTTAAAAAATTTAATTAAATTTGTTATGCAACTTGCTTTTAGTGGCATCTTCAGCAAGATATTTTGATAGACATGTGTCATTCTAGCTTAGAATCTTAGCAGTATTTTTGTTTCATTCTGCTCTGAATTTCTGTCCTCTTACTTAAAATTTGAATTTTAACTTGCTTCGATATTTTACGCATAATCTTAATTGAATGAATAAAACTTTCTTTATTGTTCCCTGAAGGTTCATTTTATTTAATACGCAAGCGACTTCAAACCTTAAAGGCGTATAAAAATATGTTAATATTGCCGTATTGTATCACAGGAAAGAGCAGAAGTATTTAAAAATAATCGCACTTCAAAAATCTTTTCATCATCACTTGCATGAAAAATTAAACCTTAATTTTAAGGACAAAAATGTTAAAAAGTTATTTAATAGTTACTTTAATTAAAAATTAACTCATTAGAAAAAAATAAGATTAATTTCATACATCATCCCCAAGAATAAAAGAAAATATTCACGTAAGATGAAATCTTTATTTCAAAATGAAAATATTTTGAGTTTCTTTACTACGAGGAACATTTTGGAAAATAAACATAAGAATAGTTTAAAATTGATTAAAAAATAATTAAAAATATTAATAGTGATGAAATTGATATATTTAAAAAGATATTATTTTTTTATTTCAGTTTTAACCTTAAAATACAGGATTTGTCTTTTTAATAAATAAAGTTTGAAATCAAGCGGATAATGGGTGTAGTTAATGGGGAATACATTTAAAAAAAGTCACATAAGAATGTATATATTTTTCATTTAAGAAAAATATATTCACCTATTTCTATAAAAAATATTTAAAAAATCAAAATCACCGTCTAATCGAAGGTAAAATCCAAAAAAAAAAAGGATTCACTGCCATATCTGAAACTCAATCTGCTATTTATCATAATTCTTGTCATCTATTCTTGGATTTTATAGGAAACCAGACCATATAAAGTAAAGAAGAAAAAACTGTCCGGATTTCAATCCTCGAAAGAGGAAACTGAACAGGATGATAAATTGTCATAAATATCCTTCCTTTTGTGGTCGTTAGCAATCTTAATCCAATTGGCCGGTGCTAACATACAAAATAGGCAACTCAAGGAGAGAAGAATCATGTTTTCAAGTCCTTTTCCCTTATGCATTTAATTCTATAAGTAACTGCAGCTACTTATGTGCACAATGCCATAAGTAGCGCGGCTTTGTAGGGCTTTTAAAGTCAAAATCCCGTATCCTCTCTCTTCGTTCTTAGTTTGTGATCTCTTGAATGAAGAGCATGATTAATGTGACCTGAAATTTGTGTCCCTCTTGCAAGAATCATCCATCACTCAATTTAAAGTTGAGAGTAACTAGGCATGCACCCCCCCTTCTCCATGACTGCATTCAGGATATATATTTCATCGGGAGATCTTGGGGGGGGGAGAAGAGGGGTTACTTTTTCTAGTTAATTTAAGAACTTTTTAGGTTCTTTTTACTTTTAAAATTTGAAGTATTATTATCAAAAATTTCGATCTTGAGATTTTGACGTATTTCCTAGTTACATACTTCTCAGAATTCGAAAACACATTCTTGGAATTATATGTCATTCTGTCTGTGAACACGATTACTATAAAACGATCTGATTAATACAAATGAAATTTGATGTCCAAGATTAAAAATCTCGACCAATCCAATATAAATTTTGGAATGTAACCTTTGAACCAAATTTGTAGATTCTCATCAATTTTGAACACTTTTCAATTAAAGGAAGTTTGTCCTTGTCTCTCTAGGGATTTATTGAATCTGATGGGGAGGGAGGTAATGTAGTAAGCCTCCGCGATGTGAATCCAGGTTAACATTAAATCATCTATGGCTTTATATCCTTCTTTGTATTTCTTTCAAATTGGAAAGATGCAGACTTAAGTATTTGTAATAAATAAATTTGATAGCTGCAAAAGATATTGAGCTAAATAGATAAAAAATGATGCTCAGTTTTAGCTTCTAAAGTACATATATGTAAAATTTTGTACTTAATCCGTAAACGGATTAACTATTCATCTGCCTGTATATTTTTATACCTATAAATGTCATAACTCTAAACTTTAATGATTTTGAGGAAGAATTACAATTAATACTGTAATTGCAATTTTGTGTCAAATTTTGATTTTAATCGATCAACAAATAGATGCATTATGCATATTGCATATTTGGCTTTCTTCACTAAACTAGAAGCATAAGATTCTCATTTAATGTTCTCTAGACATAAAATTCTGAGCTCACTTGCTGTTGGTGCAAAATTTTTATGTTAAGAGAGAGATTACTAACAGTTTTATAACGCAGTAAGCGAAGTTGCTTTTAAGAGATAAATAACTATTTAAAATGGTTTTTATGGTAGAAAAATAATTTTTAAGATCCATTTGCACTTTAAAAGAATAATCGTTCAATCTACGGCTACTATACTGAGAACATATGTACTTTGTATGGTGAAAATGAGCATCCAAGAATGATTTTTTAAAAAATTAATTAAAAATTAAATGAAATTTATGCTTTTTTCTGCGATAATTTCGAGAAATATCACAACAGAAAAAAAGGATTTTCATATCTTAAAATACAATACATTTTGCAATATTTTAAATAATCAAGCGGGATTTTTTCCCACTTTAAAAAATATTAGCATATTTTGCAATAATATGCTTAACCACTTCGCACACAATGACAATGACGCGCATCGAAATACTGAATTTTCATTTTCAAGTCTGCAATTAAGCCACATAATTAAGTATTTAAACACGAAAAAATCAATATGAAACCATTTTGGTATCCCAAATGCTCCATATATTATTTTAAAAAAATCAATTTAACACTAATTTACCAAAAAATGAGTTATCCAATTAGAAAATTAAATAAATTCGTATGTCAAGTGGTTAAAATATTATTAAAACTAACCTGTACGAATACGAATGTGTTAACTTTTGTGTCAGAAAAATTAACGGGCATCAACTATTATCGTGATGTTGGCACAAATTTAAAGATTAACTTAATTTTAAATGCAAACTAAACCTAGCAAAGTGAAATTTTAAGAACTTATTTATAATAAATAAATAAGAAACATGGTTATTTTATAGAAAAATATGCACATGGAAAAGTTTACAGTGAACTTATAAAATATCTATATAATTAAAAAAATTATTCATTTACGCAAACAGTTATCCAATATCCAAACAAGATATCCACTACAAAAAGATCTCAGTTACTAGTTTCGAAATTGTAGGTATTAGACATTAGCGTCTAATAGAAAATATGGTCTAAATTAAGTGAAGAATTAAATTTTACGTAGTCGGAGTCAATTAATATTCTGATGAATAACATTTTTTTTAATATTATACAGGCAATCAAAACTGTGAGTTATATTTAAAAAAATATCTTTAATATTATAAAAAAAACAAGTTCTACTCTACTACGGTTACAAGTGAATGTATTATGAAAATTTGAACATTTCTTATTTATGAAAGTGGGCTATTTTTAGACCACCGCATAGAACGTCTCAAAGAAGATGCAAGCCCCTGGAATTTCTCCAAAGCTAATCAATTCAAAATTATGAAATTGTTGATTTTTCAAAACAGTTATACTTAAAATTCGTAATTCGTTCAGATAGGATGGGTTTTTTTAAACTTAAAAGTTGGAGAATCGAAAAATATTTCACTAAATACCATTACTTAGGCCCAAACGACTACATAAAATTTAGACTTCAAAATTGCACTTACTGACCGATGCAAGATAAAATATTTTTACGTCATTAAAATTATTTTTTTAAAAAAACTGAATTTTAGGATAATTAGAGAAATGTTTAATTTTTATTAATTAATTGTTTCATATTTAATTAATGTTTATAATTTTTGAGATATTATATACTTTAAAAATATCATTAATACATAAGACTTTCAAAGTTGGAGGATTTCATTTTCTTGGGGGAGAGGTGCATGTTTAATTTCATTAAAAAAAAGTCGCCAATTTCAGAATGAATTTGTATTGAAGTCATTTAGTTGTTGAAGTTTAATCAATTCCGTTTAAAATTAAAATTCAAGTTTCAGTTGCACAATCAGGAAATTAAGAAAGCATGGCAAGGTACATGAACCTCTCGATGTTAGGTTTCTAAAACAGTATGCTATATGTGTATCAAAATTTGAAACTTAAAAATGTTCTCATTAAAAACCTTAACTTGAAGTTACATAAAATACTTAAATGAAAATTTTAGAAAGCATTAATGAATGCATTATGGGAATGGTTGGTTGCTGAAGGCAGTTAATAATTCAAATTTGCATCATTTGTATTTTATCATATAATTTAGATTTATTTAAAAGTTGATTACTAAAAACTAATAATTTGGTACATATTTGGATACTTCTATGCACGGAATTTCAATAAAATAATTAATAAATAACTTTTTAAAAAATAAACAATATTAATACACACTAAAATAATTTTTCAATTTAAAAAAATTAGATAAAAATTAATTATATAGAATAAAATTACTTTTGTTTTAAAAGTTATTAACTTAATTTTATATATAAAAAAGTACTTTTATAATTTTTTAACTTAAAATTTTAGTAAAATTAAAGTAATTTAGCAAAAATTACTTATATAGATGTAATACATATTTTTTTATTTTTGCATATTATCGATTTAAAAAGAAAAAAATGTCTATTATGCTGCCCGCAATATATATATATATATATATATATATATATATATATATATATATATA
>JAOUZG010051511.1:949310-978665 GCA_026289955.1 Argiope argentata | reverse complement strand
TGACCACGAAATCTCATGTGTCCGTTATAGCCGCAACCGCTGTACCCACGCCCCCCCCCCCCAGGCAGACAGACTAGTATCAACAAATGAAATTTCTCCAAATTCATTGAAGCTTGGAAATGCTTCAACCTATTCCAGTTTGAACATTTTGGGATTGTAATACTTCTTGTAGGCTTCTTGTACGAGAATTTATCGGAATAAAAATAGATAATTAATTGAAAAATTACAAAAGTATATCAAATTTGATTCAAATGTTCAAGTAGTTTCTTAAAAATTACAAAAATTCTCTTGTAGGAATGTCCCGGTAACTCTTCTGACATGAGGGCAACCCAGTGCTCCCATTACAACAATCAAGTAATTGCTGGCAAATTAGTGAAAACATGGATTCCAACCAATGGAGGTAAAGCTGATTTTTAAAAAATATTCTCGTATTCAATAATTTTTTTTATCTATTTGGAAAATGTCTCCTTAAAGTATTATCTAATTGAACTGTTGCTCCGCTTCTAAATTTATTATTCTCAAGTATAATAACCAAATAAAAATTACACCTTTTATAAACTTCTTTGGTTGCTGCTATTTCAAATTTAAGAAAATCCCATTACTATTCCATCATCTGGCTTGGTATTTGGCTTAAATTTTAATGCGGTGTAATTTAATTCAGAATGCAAAAGGAACTATTTTTGGAAAACTGAAATATTTGTTAAGATATTTTTGATTAAATTAACTGATAAAAAAGTGAATAATGAAAACTATTCAAAAAGTAACTATTTAAATCCGTAATTAGTTTTACTGAAATATATATATTTATCGATCTAACTAATAATAATTATATACAGTTATACAAAGAGAGAAACACCTTCATAGATTATTTTGAAATAAGTGGTTAAAAAAAAATTTTTTTTGCCTTTTAAGGCTATTTTTGGAAGCACACGTGCAGAAAAAATATTAAAGCATTACATTAAAAAATAAATTGGTACTTCTAAAATGTCTGTTATGCAATAGTCTAGTGTTCGATCAATTCAGTTTAGTGCGCACAGTTTTAAAAGTTTTTGTGTTGATAAATCAATGGTATTTATATGCCATTACATAATGGCAGAGCCGCCACTAGTAAATACAAAAAGATATTGAAGTTTTATTTCTCTAAAACTAATTTTTAGGTTCTAAAAAATTAAGCTTCGTTTTTGTCTAAATAAATCAGTACAAATTTTTAGAACAGTAGTCAAGAATCGGTTCAGTTAAATATTCACTCTTAGTTACAACCTAATTAATAATAATTATCTGCAGTTATATAATGTAGACAATTATTATTGATTAATGGATTTATTTTATAAATGGATTAACTTTTCAGAAAAATTTAAAAAATAACATTTTATTCATTTTTCATGAAGTATTTTTTAAAGAATATCTCGTGTTATAATTTGAAATTCGTTTTGTATAGAAAAAACTGTGGGTACTAAGATAGTTTACTCAATGTTAATTATGTTTAATTGCATAGAGAAAAAAATAATCCTCAAAACATTTTACGCCTGACAAAAAAATGATATTACTTTTTCCCCCAAAAAAGTTATGGTGCTCTAAGAAATTGATTGATCGACTATCTGGAGTTGAATCACTTTGAAATTTTATTATCAGTTCACTGCTGACAAACTGGTACCAAATAACTGCTATTTTCTGATTCAGTGCGTAGGGCATGGCACTATTTTTAAACCAAAATTTAAGTATATTTATTTCATTTCAGCTATCTCTCCTTATGAAATTTGACCTCATCCAAAATAATTGAAGCTAATTCATTAATTGTAACAATTTGTAGATGAAAATTCCTTTCACTAACAAACTATTTTCAACACGGTCATTGGTAATTTATATGTATCTATTTGTTAATTAAATTTCATAAAAATGATTCGCTGAAAGTGTGAAGATTAAATTAAAGGAGTATTTTTATTAAGTTTTAAAAGAAGCATCATTTTTATCTGCTTGTTCTATGTCAGCATATTAATATTTGTTAAGATATAAAATATATTACGAAATTAAAATTAATTAGTAGCTATCAGAAAAAATTATTCTTAACTATTCTATTAAAATGTTTTAAAATGAAAAAAAAATGAATTCTTTTCCTTTTAAATTATGAAAATAAACTCTCAGCCTCTATTTAGAGCTTTAAAATCCCAATACTATTTTAGCACAAGACAATAAATAGCAAATACATACCAATTAATTCTTTCTGAAAATGAATTTTATAACCCTTTACAAGAAGAAATCGTTGAATTCTTAAATTAAATATTAAAACTAAAAGCGCTTTTAGCATCTTTAAATAATTCAAATTCCGTGAAACTTCAATTTCGATTTCTGATTATATCATAGTTTTAAAGCCATCATTATTTTAAGAACGTTATAGTTTAAAAAAATATTCTTGGCTAAAAAACAAAATGGTGGATTAAATTTTAATATAGCGTTACGATATAAAAGAGAAAAATATTTAAATTTTATTATTAATTTATTTTATGTTATATAATGTCTTATATTATAGTTGCACTTAAAACAAACTTTAGTTGTAAATTGTAGGAAAATATCATTTTATTAGAAATTCGATATCACAAATATTTTTAACTATTTCATCTTGAAACAAGTTCTTTGGGACTGTAGAAAAATAATTATGTTAATTTTTCTAATCAGTTTTATTTTATAAATTATTTATATTCTAGAAATTATCAGGATCATATAAATTTAAGCAATTAATTGTAACACTATTTCAGAACAAGTACAAAATTAAATGAATTCTTACTTAGGTCAACAAAGAAATTTTTTTATTTTAGTTACTTTTTAATAAATAATTACAATTAATATAAATAATTTATCAAAAACTCATTGATATTTGCAAGGATCGAACTCGCATTCTTCACTTTCACGTGAAAAATTCTGAAATCTTTGCATTTTACAGGTTGACTTACCACCTGTTGATTTCAATTTTCATTACAAACTGCTAAAACTCTATTGAAAATATTAAAATTAATTAAATTTGATTAATGAATTAATGTTTGAAAAATTGTATTAACATCAAGTTTATTCACTACAAGTTTAAAAAATGTATTTGAACTTGAGTGGAGGAATAAAAAGTATTTTATTAGCGATTGAAAATTTGAACAAGGTAGATATAGCGAGAGTGTGAATTAATAGTAGGAATTGAAAAAAAAATCATTTAAAATATCATTATTAAATTCTAGATGTTAAATATAAAGCGAATGAAATATATTTATTTTTCTAAACTGACTCTGCAGCATATTTCTCACTAAAATTTTGAAGGGGGGAAAATCGAATTAAACTATCAGAGCATGAAATACTCTACCCACAAGTAGCGACTTCTAAATAAAAAATTAAATAAAAACCAACATTCCTTTGATAGCTTAACTTTATAGTCCACAACATCCCAGTTTCCCAATATCTTTCGTCACCTCATTTCTTACCACTTAAACATCACCTTCAAGAAATACTCTGGCCACTAGAGGTTACCCCAGGAATGTGTTAGAAACGAAACGGCAGAATATTCATTACAGTGTTTATGGCTAAATCCTCTGGTGATGATTTTGCTAATTGAATCTTCAGTGCTGTGGGCGTCGAGATGCGGTTTTCCCCTGATGTTTATCTCTGTTTCCGCAGGTCCTAACCCCTGTGAGCTGCGATGTGAGGCCATCTCCGAAAAGCTGGTGTATGGCTTTGGCAAGGTGGTCGACGGCACCCCTTGCACTCTGGGAGTCTGTCTCGACGGCAGGTGTTTGGTAGGTAGGCTTGCCCCCTTCTTTTGCCTTTGATTAAACTATTATCCCTTTTTCTAGGATGTCTCGGCGGTAAGTGCAAAGTTCAACCTATTGGAATTCTGGCATATTTGTGGAATCATTTAAAACTGCCCCGTTGTGGTCGGGTGGAATGCTTTAAGAGAACTGTAGCATTAATTAGATCTTAAAATAAAGATTACGTTTTGCAGTCAGAAATGAATATTTCTTTTAAATAAGATTGTAAGGTGAAGACATTTAGCTGGAAGGCTATTAGGCCTTTAGTTTGCATGATAAATCGTTTATGAAGTATGATAAATTTATATCTGCTTAAGCCAGCTATAGAAACTTAATACTCATAAAATTTAATTGTCTTTCGCACGACCATGCTAAAGTACATGTGAACTATACATCCAAAGTATATGTAAGTTTTTTCTTGGTCTAATAATAGTGCATAGAAAGTGTATAATCGAAAAATTAGAATTCGAGATTTTAGCAGTCTCCAAGTTTTAGACTTCCCTGAGTTCGTAAATCACATTCTTGGAAAATGTTCGTTCGTCTGTCTGTGACAAAAATAACTCAAGACCGCTTTAAACTAGATGCGTGGGATTTGGTATATACTCTGTAAATTTATATAAAATTTTGAATAAAATTAGCTCAAAAGAATTATGTCTGTCCGGCTGTTCGAATATAAATCCACATAATAATTACAAAACGAAGAAGGCTAAATAGATTTAATTTGGTACACATATTTAACACCTATAGTGCAGGCAGCTATCAAATTCAGTTTCAATCAGTTGACAAAAACGTGCCTAAACACAAATTCGATTTTGGGATAATTAACGTATACCAGGGAATAATCGCCAAAGGTCATGGCAAAAGGCATGACAAATTCATTAGGAAAATATACGAAAAAGTTTTGGCGAGGCCACATCCAATAGTTTTTTTTCTTTCTGGAAGCAATTTAGAAAGGGTTTTACTTGAAATCGAAGCTACTTTCGTTTGCTTATCAAAGTAATTACATTGTCCTTTAAAGAATTTAATTCTGCTTTATTTTTTTTCAAGCTACATATGATGCAGCTTGCAAAGTATAATAATATTATTAAAAGTCAGGCAGTTCTCTTCTAAAAGAATGATGCAGTTACTGTATTATACTATTCAAATCCAATAAATCACCAAAATTATGAATTGTATATTGGTGTACTAGGATAAAGACGAATTGTATATTTCGTCTGTATTCTCCTCTCTATAATGCTTTCTTCTCGTTTATGACATTTTTGATACTCCCCCATATCTCTTATGTAACCTGAAATCAAAGCTACTTTCGTTTGTAACTTTCCGCAGTGTAAACAACTGTTCCTCGAATATTGTGAAAAAGTTGTTGAAACTTTTTTGGAATTAATATTGGATAGTTTCCAATATTAATAATTATCTAGATCATGCATTTTCACGCATTTTCACATCACAATCTTTTTATTATTTTCAGTTTATCGACTTCGTTTAGCTCCACTTTATGATTCAATATATTAAGGATGACTGAATGCATGCTCAGCACTTACTTCTTAATGTGTTCGATTCGGGACTGGAAAAGTTTGATTGATTAATCGATTTATAGGCTGATACAGTAATCGAATTCGAAATAAAATCTACTTTATTTATATACCATCTAGGAAAAAGTACATTTACTATGGACTGATTTATAATTTATTTCAAAAGTCATTATAAAAAATTAATTGTTGCCTGTGGATAATTATTCATTAATAGTTTACTTATATATTCTTCGCACTGGATGAATTAATTAAAGTAATTAGTTGTGTGACACTGTGCATTATGTTTCAAATGAGTAAGAGGTAGACATACTTTAAATTTTATTTGAGGCTTTATTTGTTCTCCACGAAATCATCATCACTTATTTTTAGGCCCTGTTCAGAAAAATCCAATACAAAACCTTCTATGATCGGTCAAATTACTTTTTCCATTGGTAATTTCAACTTACTCATGAAGTGTCTATCTGTTTAATGTTAAGTTAGTGTGTAAAAAAATAATTATACTAAATTTCGTAATAATTTGCATTCTTTAATTGGCTTTAATTCTGGTGTTTTCAAGATTTGGAAGTTACATAATGGCAACCATCTAACTATAATCTATGCAATTATTGGTATCACTTGAAATGCTTAAAATCCTATAATTAAGTCACTAATGTTGTATTTAATTAATTTCTGCCCATGTGGAAGTTGTAGAAAATCTGAATCCACATCCATTTCGTTAATGATTCTAATGGAATGATGTATTAACTAATTCGGGGACAATCCGTAGTTGACCTTCTCTTTCAGTTTTAAATTGCTTCACTCAAACTTCAGTGATAAAGATTTAATTCCAGAAAGAATTAAATTTCGTGTCATTTGCAACTGAAATAGTCCGAAGATTTTTAAACTGATACGTCACTTCATCTGATCTACCAATAGCACTGGTGTTGCTTCAGATATTCTGCAACTTCCAAATTGCTAGAATTTAGCTGCACACAATGGCAGAGAACTTAAGCTAGAGATTATAAGCTGGTTCCAGTGTCGTGTCGACTGTAATTAGATGATTACCACTACTAAACTTCCAAACTTTGTAACTAAGAATTTGATTTTTGTTTTGCTTTAGATATAGCTTTAATGGACGCGAAAAAGTTGTTTTGTGTTTATTATTTAAGTTTGATTCATAATGCTGCTATAAAACATTTTTTAGCAGCATTATGAATCAATAGAATTATAAAAAATTTCTTTTATGCGCAAACTTCAAGAATTCTTTGAAAATTTTCATTACTTTATAACTTGTATTGTTATTTGGCAAATAAAGTACACATTGTTTATTAATTTAAATAAATAATTAAAACTGTTACAAGAAATGAAAGATGATTTTAAATATCGTGGCATTTTCTGATATGTCGCGAAGCAAAATGAGGGGGTATGGGAAATATCGATTCCGAATCTATAAATGAATCTAAGGGTTCAGAAAGACATCAATTAGGCATCAAACGGCTTAAAGAGTGAAAAAAAAAAAAGAGAATAAGTGTTAGTTTTTGATACGGCATCATAAATATACATTTTTTATAAAGAAAAACTGCAATTAGAGGTGTATATACAGAAGTGGTAAAAAGGAACTATGGATTGATTAAAAAAGGAGCTTGGAGTCCGGATTATAAATTTTCTATAGCCATTAATAAAACTGGATTTTTAAGTGGAATATAATATTAAAAAATGAGACTATTTATGTCAAACTCTACAATGTATAAATTATCCTGTAAAAAACCAAAGCAAGTTTGAAAAGGGCCACAGGTTTCAACCTGCCAATGTTGGAACATTTTTTAATACATTCGCATCCATGAATTATACTTGTGATTCGGATAATTTGACTCTTTATTACTATATTTTGTATTAAAGAAGTAGTCACATTAGTAGGTATGGACTTATAAAGGGAATGTGAATCGCAGATGAGTCACACGGCAGCCAACATACACTGCTCAAAGCAATTAGGGGAGCACATGGTTTTAACAGAATTACGCAAAGATGTCTACCAATAAATAACATAAAATGAACCATCCACAAATTACAGCCTACCAGGAAACGGAAGAAGAAAACTTTATGTGCAAATCAAAGTTCATGACGTCAAAAACCAGCAAAAGGAGATGATGTCAGAAAGCGGGATGTTGCAGAAACGTCTGTGTTATTGCCGTAACTGTGAAATTTGATTGCGCAGTCTTTCTGTTTTTGAGACAAGCTTATGAGAAAGTCTGAAAAATGTGATTTACCGGAATCCTTGGCATGGCGTGTCATAGGCCGACTGGAATCAGGCCAAACACAACGGAGTGTCGCGGACGCTGTTGGAGTTGCCAGAAGTGTTGTTGCAAGGCTGTGGAATCGATTCCAAGAAACAGGAAATGTTAGACGTCGACCAGGGCAAGGTCGGCCATTACATCAACTGATGACCGGTATATACGGTTAACAGCCCGTCGAAACAGAACAGAGATTGCTACTCAGCTGCAAAGACAGTTGTTCTTGGCAACAGGACGAAGGGTGTCCAGCCAAACAGTACGTAATAGGCTTCTTGGGGGAGGGCTCTATGCACCTAGGCCAATGGTCTGCATTCCGTTGACCCCACGCCAACATGCGGCCCAAAGAAGATGGGCTGCTGAACATCGAGATTGGCAGCAACATGATTGGAGCCAAATGCTGTTTACAGACGAGTCCCAATTCAGTCTGGAGTGTGACACTCGACGTGTTCTGGTATGGCGGGAAAGGGGCACTCGAAAAAACCCCGCATTCGTTCGTGAAAGGTCACAATACAGACTAGCTGGTTAGATGGTATGGGATGGAATCAGCATAGACGGACGTACGGACCTGCATATCCTTCGGAATGGCACTTCGACGGGCCGCAGGTATGCAGACGAGATACTGCGATCTCATGTCATCCCTTACGCTGGAGCCATTGGCGATTCCTTTATTTTCCAGGATGATAAAGCCCGACCGAATAGAGTTCGTGTGGTGGAGAACATGCTTGAAGCTGAAACAATACAGCGTATGGACGGGCCAGCGTGCTCTCCTGACCTGAATCTAATCGAGCATGTTTGGGACATGCTGGAATGACGCATTGCTGCGCGGCCAAGGCCGCCTGTGATTGTCCCAGACTTGGAGATTGCACTTCTTGAGGAATGGAACAGTATTCCCCAAATTCTGGTCGATAACTTCATCGCAAACTTGGCAAACAGGTGTGCAGCAATCTTAGCTGTTCGAGGAGACCACACGCCCTACTAAAACTCATGCATCATGTCTATTGAGAGCCTTTTTTTATCGTTTACATTTAACCAAATTATTTCCCTATATCACCTTTTTATGTTTTTTCCCATATTTTCAAAGAATTAAAGCTTAATTCCACATTGTTTAGTTGTTTTTATCTGTATTGCGCATGGATACGCATGTACTACCCATTGTATGCAATACGTGGCTGTCTCGCATGGTTTTCTTGATTTTTTTTTTGCTTGATCCCCTAATTGTTTTGAGCAGTGTATTTCAAGAACACAACAAAATGCATTTTCTTCCTCTTCATTGAATTTGTAATCAGTAAAAAAAAAAACAGGACTAACAGCAGAAAACAGAGTGATCCAAAAGTACAAGAGAGAGTTATCCAAGGAGAATTAGTGTTAACTAATTAGACAGTAGATATGAATCACAGACGTGCCATGGGACAGTTAACGTGTACGTGCATTTTCTGATCAGATAATCTTATAAAAAGCATTACATTTATTTTTTGGGCGAAAAAATATTTTTATTGTAAGCAAGTTATGCATCTTAGTGAGAATTAACAAAACAAAAATTAATATAGTTTCTATCTCTCTATAGAAGAAAATGCTCGCATACGTTCTCATAGACTAAAAAGTACTATTGGAACCACAGAAGTGAAATTATTTAGATGTATTTCTCATATTAAAGTTCACGAAGTAAGAAATGTTTCGAATATGTGTAGAGTTCTGAAGCATTTACATTTATGCTTTTATAACGGGAAAAATTTCGTAATGTTATTTAATATTTTATAAGCCACTCAATGTATAAAATTAATTTTCATGGTGCTTGCTACGTTATATGAATATCGCAAGGTCAGTCATTATACGTATGTGAACTAATTTTAGAAAATTCTGTTTTTCTCACGAATATATTATATATTGCATGTCTCCGAGTAAGGAAAAAGCATTTGATTTATTGCTATAGATTTATACCATAGCATGTAATTAGTTTCTACATAATCATATGCTGGGTAATTACTATTTATACAATCCGAAACACAAAAATAATTATGTATTTACAAATATTTTATTTTAATTAAATACAATAATAGATTAAAAAAAACTTGCAATTTTGTTCATTTACTCTATACCCGTATTCAAATCAAGTATTTGCAAAGTTTTTCTGGTCTCAGTCTATTATTTAATATAATAAGTCAAAAAATTCGTTGCAAAAAAGAGATATTTTAATTTTCTAATAAAAAAAATCTACAATCGATCACAATACATTTGACTTTAAAATCTTTATTATAAAAATTAAACTTTTTTCGAGGTTATTTTTAAAAGCAAAAAGTGCCTTCAAAAATGACACCAAAAATTTCCGATTCCTTTCTAGTTGAGAGTAGCACGATGTCTCGTTTTCACTGTTTCGACTGCGAGATGAAATTCTCTCAAGTGTGTGTCACGTGGGACAGGTGGTGGTAATGATTTTTCTTTCCAGCGCGTAGGCTGCGACAATCGCCTAGGGTCAGGAGTGACGGTGGACATGTGCGGAGTGTGCGGCGGTAGGAATTCGAACTGCGTGCACTACAAGGACGTCTACCAGGGTCAACCCTCTCCAGGAAGTGGTGAGTGCCTTTCGTTCTGTCTTTTGAGCAGTCATCTAATATTATAATTATATAAGCTACGTTTGTTTGTTTTTTCTTTTGAAATAATTGGACTTACTTATTATTAAACTATTAATAAGAAATATATTTATTTAAAAGTATAGATCTATTATTAAACACGATTGAAAAATATGAATTTAATGGAATCGAATCGATTTGCAACTAATTACTGCGAGTTCATATTAAGAAATATATATAATGCAAAATAAAAGTGAAAGTGAAAATGAAAATCTCGTTTCAAAATAAATACCCCCAAGAAAGCATTTTTTTAAAAAAAAAAATTATTTTATTACTGGCAAAAGAAAGCAGATTGAATGATTTGATGAAATGTTAAAATTAACTTAAATCTCACCATAAAAATAAAAATTTGTTACTGATTGTATATAAAACTATATTTAAAAACTATTATAATTAGGGTAAAATTATATGAAAATAAAATTAATATATTTATAAACTTTTTTTAATTTTAAAATGATATAAAATGTAATTATCCTGAAATTTTTTCAGAACATAAGTTGAAAAACAACACAGACTTAATTGACGCCTTAATTAATAACTTAAATCTTAATTAGCTCTTGCATTTAGAAAAATTAATCTGATTTTCTCTTGTTTTGAAAAGTAGATATGGCGAATTTCATCAAAATGGACAAAAAAAATTATATTTGTATGAAAAGCAAATATAAAAACAAACATTCGTCTTTATATATATTTCTTCATGTCTTAACATATACGACTGAGTGAAAAAATTAGTGGTCATTAGAAAAATTCAATAAACTATCGAAAAAATATCGGATTGAGAATTGGCTATTCGATATCATTTTATGCATATGGGCTAAAAATTAGAAAATCATTAAAAAAATCAACCTGAGGCAAATTTGCATGGTTTTGCTTTTTTCTGAGTTCAATAAAAACATTTTTGGAAGAGATCCGTCTATCTAATTATGATAAAGATAACTCAAAAGCGCATTGAACTAGACCGTTTACATTTGCACTAAGATGAAGATTTCTGTAAAATTTTGAGTAAAATCTGTTCATTTGCAATGGTCTGTTCGAATAGCAGTCAACATAATTACTACAAAGCGTAAAGAGCTTGACAGATAAGATTCCGTGCTCATATTTAACATTATTATGCCGACAGTGCTTGAAGCAAAATCAACAGCTGGTTGTCTGTCTGTCGGTCTGTACTTTCAGAAATATGTTAACGCGATAGTTCAAAAAACAATGAATTAAGCATATCAAATTTGGTACGGGATTTTATCACTACAAGTGAAGTTTTGGATAAAATTTTTGTTTTATTCGATTGGGAGAAACGTCTTTAAAAGACAAATTCAATTTTATATTCTATTAACCCCTTGTAGAGATTAATTGCCAAAAAAACTCTCCAAGGATGACACGATAGATTGAGTAAAACGACTAAATTCATGCCAAAAAATATTTGTGCTATTGTACGCCAATGATATGCTAAACATTCTTTGGCTCGAAAAGTTTGTTAGATAATGTGTCAGAGAATTTTAAGGAAACCATCCTTTCTGATTGTCGCAAAACATTATTGTAAATATTTCTAATGACTAATATTTCCTATATAAATTATTTAGGTTACTAAGACTTCATCTGTATTTTTTATTAAAATGTAATATATATCTAAATGAGGCTCGCAAAATCTCAAGCTAATGCATCGGGAATTGTTCCATTGTTTAAATAAAGTTTTGATTTATATTTGAACTTTGCGTAAAAACTACGGAAAGTGTAATTTGCTCCATCTCTTGAATTCCTAAAACATATTTCAAACCAAGAGTTGTTGTTTTTTTATCTTTAGAGAACATGTTGTTTCAGTTTGGGGGGTTTTCAAGCCATTTAATGCAAGGTTAGAAAATTGGCAATTTATTGCTTTTGAGGCATTTATTTTTCATTTTTAGAGTTATTATAAAATGATAAAAGGTCGTCGCATTTGGCAACTTATAGCCCCCCCCCCAAAAAAAAAAAACTATCTTGAAGCGGATGATCGCTATATTCTCGATTCTCCAGTCTGGCCAATGACGGGCAGGACGGTAAGAAGTTGTCCCCCGAAGAAGCACCGAAAAGAAAATGGGAATAAACGCGACAAAGCTCGGCGTGAAATGTTTGGGAGCTCGAACAATTTTGAGGTGGTTGGGAGGGAGACCATCGATTTCTAAATGTGGAAGCATGCATAATCGGACAGGCACATAATTGTTTAAAATCGGTTTAACTGGTTTTCACGAAAAAAATT
Source organism: Argiope argentata (assembly GCA_026289955.1). Taxonomy (NCBI): domain Eukaryota; kingdom Metazoa; phylum Arthropoda; class Arachnida; order Araneae; family Araneidae; genus Argiope; species Argiope argentata. Next base: position 966,221 of record JAOUZG010051511.1, on the reverse strand, counting down.
TAGAACTTGATTCATTTGATCTCTATTAATTCAAGTGAGGGTCCAGCTATTAGAGAGCAGAGGATAGGCTGTCCACAAGGATCTTGTAGCGGCCCAGCTCTCTGGAATCTTGTTGCAAATGAAATTTTGGAAGACACCTTCCCAGAAAACACATCTATTCAAGCATTTGCAGACGATTTTGTTATAGTCTCTCACGCATCCACTCGGCAGAAAATTGAAAATCAAATGCACAAAGCAATAGCCACATTCATTTCCTGGACCAACAAGAATAAACTCCAAATTTCAACAAAAAACCCCCAATTTATTCTGTATAGCAAACTCGTGAGACCACCTACAATCCGCTGGCAAGGCGAAATCATTCGAAGACAGCATTCCATCAAATATCTTGGCATTCATATCGATGACAAACTTAATTGGAATACACATATAAAAAGTCTTTCTGTTAAATCATTCCTATACCATAGAAACCTGCTCAAATTAATGGGCAACAATTGGGGAATCTCCCAGAAGTTAAAAAAAATCCTTTACTTCTCAGTGATTGAAAGGATGATGGCATACGGTGCAGCAGCATGGTGCTTGGATCCTCCTGTAAGAATAAAGAGAAAATTGGCAACATTACAAAGACCATTCCTTTTGGCAATTTCAGGAGCCTACAGAACAACCCCGACATCAGCACTTCAAGTCATCCTCGGAATCCCTCCATTACATCTCAAGCTCCAGCAAGAAGCCAGATATGCATCAATCAATAGACTCAACGTTTCCCTGCCAGAGAATCTCACAATGATCACACCCAATGACGTTGAAAAATCTGAAACAGGATGGGCTGCTCATCCATCGCTATATCCGTTTCAAGATCAGATCTCCATTGAAGACGGTGGGCACCTCTCCGAGGGAATTCGTCTTTATACGGATGGTTCCAAGACGGATAAAGGAGTTGGCGCTGCATTCTGTGTCGTGGAAAACCATAATATTGTACATAGATGGTCAACAAAAATGCAAAATTTTAACACAGTGTATCAAGCTGAACTTCTAGCCCTTCAACAAGCCATAGAATACGCTACTAACCTCCATCCACAACATATCACAATATTAGTTGACAACCAAGCCAGCATACAAGCAGCAGCTAACCCCAAAAACAAAAATACAGTTGCAAGGGCCATTTGCAAAGTTCTTGTACAACACAGGCATATTAAAGTATCCTGGATTAAAGCCCACGTTGGGTATGAGGGAAATGAAGAAGCCGATAGACTGGCGAAGGAAGCCGCGGAATCAAAAATGGAACAATGCCACACTAAGATACCAAAATCCTACCTTAAATCATTCTTTAAACAAAAAATGATTAAGGATTGGCAAAAAGATTGGGAAGACGGTGATACGGGCCGATCTACATTCAACATTCTCCCTAAAGTCTCACTTATACCAAGTAACTGGAAAAGGGAAGATATTCTATTCTTTACTTTTCACGGACCATTCCCCTCATATCTCCGACGTTTTAACCTGATCCCTAATGCTTCATGCCCTTGCGGAAATCTTGATGCTAAGCCGATCCACTACGCAACAGAATGTTTGCTGACTTCCTCCTTCCATATGACTAAGCCAACACCTGAACTAGAACGTGCTTGGTTCCGTAGTGTTGCCTCTTCCCAAGGATCCAGGTTGAAAATTAGAAGAATGATTCGCCACATTGAAGAAAACAGAGATTTGTTTAGATTTTAAGAACACTATCTATAAGCGTAGCTTGACAAATTCTTACCTTTTTCTGTCATTTTTATGTTTGTACATACCATTTTTTTTTATTTCTGTGTTTTTCTTTTTTATTATTGTCCCTAAATTTTTCTCGTCCTAATTTTTCTTTTGTATTTTTCTCGTCCCTAAATTTTTCTTTTGTATTTTTGGAATATTTCTCAGAAATTTGTAATTTCAAACAAATCCAATAACTAGCTTAATTAGCCACTTCTATTTAAATTCCAAACAGCTCATTGCCTCCAGCTTTTTTTTACTTCAAAACTAAAATCCCCTATTTTTATGAAATTTTAACCGATAATTGTGTGACGCTTACCAGCAGTCACTTTCACTATATCTTCCACTTCATGCCCATTACACTGTTTAAATAACCAGGTGGTTATAGTTGCAGGGGCATGAAGCGGTGTTGTGTAAGATGGTCAAAAACCATCGCTATTTTCATTGTTGGTGATTGCTAAATATGAGTCACGTGAGAACACGATGTTTTACTATTTCAGTGATACCGCGTGACATAAAAAATATATATTGTTCTCACATGACAACTTGAAATATGTGACAGCAGATTTCAAATTTTATATAAAATGTGATGTTCTTTTACGTTCTATCTGATTTTGTTTTCTATATGGTAACGCAAACATGCTTGTGAAATAATTTTTCTATCAACAATATTTCTTATTTATTAACTCAAGTTTCACTTTATTGAGTTTTACACCGGCTGCTTTTGTGAACTGGCATTATTGGCATCCTTTGCAATGAAAAAGGACTCATTACAATAATTTTTTTTATATAAACGAGACTTTCAATTTATTCCTAACCCCTATATGCAGTAATTTTTTTTCTAATGGCTGTATTTATTTTATAGCTAGCAAAAGTTCCTATCACGAAGTAGTCGTCATCCCTGCATCAGCAAGAAATTTAATTATACGACAGCCCCTCGTAAAAAATATCCTAGGTAAGTGGCGTTTCGTCATTTTATCACTCATTTTCTTAACCAATGGAAGGCTTTCTCAGCACTGGTATACCCTATCAGACTAAGGTATCGATTTCGTCGGCACTTAATCCGAGTCAGTATAAAATGTTATAGTTCTTTCCGTAACTAAAGTAATTATGGACTTCCCAAAAAATAATTAGATATTCTGCAAAACAGTGTTTAAAAGTATTAAATTGTTAACATCTGTTCTTTCTGTCGTATGCATGAATTTTCTTAAAGGAATGGAGTGCCATAGCATAGCTCTATTATAAATTCAAGTATATTAGTAATTTATTTCAAATTGACATAATCGTTTGTTGAAGTTATATAATTTCACTTTTTAACTCTACATTTAAGTTTCGCCGTTAAATAATGTGCAGAATTTTCCTTCTTTAGTCTTTAAAAATAAAAGAAAAGCACGCGATTTAAATATTAGATGAAACGGGAAACGCTTCAAATATCCTTGTAACAATAAAATGTATAGTAAGAATTATGTACAAAATTTTGAATTGCCAAAGTAGAAGAAAAAAAGGAATCCCATTAAATGGGTTACATTAAAAAACAATTTAAAATTTTTTAAAAAAGTATGTAAAATTTAATTTTGTACAATCATACATATCGGAATTATGACGAAAAGGGGTAGAGATGGCATTTAATTTTCTGTAATCCTAGTTAAAACATAGAAAGAGAAACCTCTCGAAAGTATGCATTTCTCAATTCCAAATTATAATTGCGGTGAATTTCTTATTCTAGTTCAAACTGTGTAATGTCAAAGCACATAAATATGTACATTCTCTTTTATTATTAGCTGGCATGAGAATTAGTTTTGAGTGGCATGTTTTCCACTTTTGAAATAAAATTTTTCTTTTAGTTCTTAAATTTCAGAGACAAAATTCCCTTCTTCTAATCTATTGTTCAGCCCCACGACTTCGAAGGTCAGCGGGGAGAACATCTTTTGAATATCTACTGTGTACTCCATCCAGATGCTTTTTATTTATACCGTTGGCGTCAAATGCTATTTAAATAGGGACGATGTTGCGTAAAATTTCGCCGATTCAATTGTCGCCTCGTCATCTGACAACTAACTAAAATAAACTAAATTAAAACTATTCTAACTAAAATAAACTAAGAAAAATTGTAGCTGCATTTTTTTATTGTTCCAAAATTAGCTGCGTGATTTAAATTTCTATCTTCTTGTCTTTAACATACTTTAAAATTACAGAATAAGGTTTTATTCTTTTCTTTTTATTAAAATTACAGAATAAAATTTATTCTTTCTTTGCTCTTTGTTGTTGTTTTTTATCTTGTCGCAAGAAAATGAATAATATCTTTACTTTTTAAGTCTAAAATCTCCAAAACATAATTAAATATTAACAAAACCTTCATCTTTAATTATCAAAAACAAAAGCTTACACCGGAAAGCATCGAAGCTGTTAATTAAAAATTTAGATTTCTCTTAATAGAAAACAAAATTTAAAAGCTGAAAAATTCATTGAATTTTATTTAGTCATTAATAAGAAGATAAAACTTTATTAAAAAACATTGGGGCCTATTTTTTCAGCTTCACAGACTTTTAAATTATAAAAATATCTTAACTATTTATAGCAACGTAGGTGGCTTTTAAGATGCTTTTCGATTTTAATCTATAAGTATGTTTTAAAACATTGAACAAAAGAATCTTTAATGAATATCTTAAAGCAAACGATACATTAAAGTAATTAAAAGTAAGTAAAGAAAATCTTCAAGAACGCATTACTATATTGTAATAAAGGCCGAGTTTTGTAATTGAATGTTTTTGTTTTTGTTTTAATGGTACTTTGAAAAGCTCAAAGGCCATATAAATGACCTTAATGTATTATTTTTACCGAACCATGTCTTTAAAGAAATAATTATTGATTAAAAAGAAATAAAATTTGAAATCATAAAAGAAGCTGTCCCATTAGAATGCTTTATTTATTAAAAGGTGAAAAATCATATCTTTCAAAATTAAATTTTCTTTTCCTTAATATTCATTTTCATTTTCTGGGTTGCTAAGTATGCACTGAAAATTTTCTGTTTACCAAAAATAGGGAATAAAGACTTCAAGATTATAAGGAATTTTAATGTCTTAGATATAATAGGCTGGAAAAAAACATTTGAGAGTTGTAATAATGTCCATTGGCTTTGCACCGAAATTGTAGATTTTTAACAAATTTTGGTTCAAATTTATCGATTGGTATATTGTAGTTTAATCTGTATGCATGTGAAAAGTGTTGATTTAATGTACCATCTTTAAAACAAAAACATAGATCTATATTTTATTTAGGAATCAATTCATCAATCTAAACTGGATTTTAATCGGAGAAGTACTTAGATTTCTTGACTAACTTTTAACTCTATTATTACTGTTCAATCTGTTTTAGAAGTTTGTATATTTATAAATTAATGGTAAAACTAAACAGTTTCACTGTAAGTGGCTTCAAATACTCAATCAAAGCCAATTCAGCTCAAAAGAATGTCATTGATTTTTTAATTTAAATTTTCGGGATAAACTGAATAACATATGTCGGCATTGATTTTCTCTTTTTTTGTTTAAAATGAAACAATAGTATCTTTTCGGCTATTCTTTTAATTACTTTGTCGTATTATTTATTTAAAATGGTATCAAACTCATTTTCGTATTGTTACGTTTTTAGCGTAGCGGGTTCGGATTGAATGGACTTTGAGGACAGCAGAAACAAATTTATTTACAGGTATATACAGGTTGACTTGAAAGAGTAAAACTTCAGAAAACACAATCCAGCAATAATCAGTCACTTACAGCGTAAATACAAGTCTTACGCACAATAAACACGGTGTGCAAAACAGCTATAATATAGCACAGCAACAGTCAATCACAGCGAGCTCAATAACACAGCGTTAACAGCAAACGCAAAACACACACTAATAACAAGCGAAAAGCTAGCTCACTAATAACAGCTCACTAATAACAAGCGAAAAGCTACAAGTAAGCGAAACGCTTCTCTTCTCAAAGAGCGATCCTCTCCAGGAAGATGATGTGGTTAACGGGGTTCCTAGTCCCGGCAGGGGCTTAACCCCAGTAAGAATTGAGATCTTAGTACATGACGTTCGGTGGTGTTGACGTGATGAACTGCAAGGCAAGACTGAGGTGGCTCCTCTCCAGGAAGAGGCAACCCGCCTCTTATATACTCGGGCGAAAGCACGAAGAAGCTTCCGCAATCAGGGAGAAAAACCTCGGCGCAGCCAGACTTCTCTCGGGGTTACCAGAATATTCCTCCCGCCAAGTCAACTCGGCTGGCGAGGAGCGCCTTCTGACGCGCCGCCAACGTTTTCACCTCTGGCGAGCGTTCGCCCGCTTGTAACAGTATTATAATTTATTTGAGAAAAATTTTCCTCCTCCCAAAGTACATTTGTGACAAAATTTGGTCGCTCTCTACAGCGCCAGCGCACACATACTTATTTATTGTTACCCAATATTAGGTATTGATGCGAAATGGAAAATACGAACTGGAAAAGTGGCAGTACATTCTAGTACTATTTACTGAAATTAGACGAAAACAGACAGAAGTTTAGTTGAAATATGAAATCTTTCTATCGTATTTATGACCCTTTTGACACATGATGAAGTTTACTTTGGAAAAGATTTCTTAATTTTAAACTTTAGTCCTATGATGAGGACGGTAGACAAGTCGGAATTTTCTCCTCAACCTTCCGTACCTCACGAATACGGTGACATTTGACTCTCATGGATATAACTCGCAAAGAATCGCGTTCTCTTTATCGGGATCAAATTTGAATCTTGAAAGCTTCTGGTTGGAAAGCAAGAACTTTCTACTAAGTCCAAAAATATTTTTCTGGTATTAAGGTTTAAAAAATATTTTTATCAAAATCTTACATGACAACTATTAATATTAACCAGATCTGAATAAAATTATGCTTAAATCGAAATACTGATGGCAAATTCTTAAATGTCGGTGTATTTAATCTAACAAATATGCTCTTTATGATATCTTTTATTTTTAGCTTTGCAAGACAGAAGTAAAGGCATAATTTTCAACAGAGATCAAACTGCGATGAAATATGGAGGCCATTATGAAATTGCTGGGTCAGCCGTCGAATTTCTGAAAATAGATGACATTGCAGAAGAGTTGGTGGTCAAAGGTCCTCTGGACCAAGAGTTATACGTTCTGGTAGGTTTTTGTGAGGGTTTTGTTTTTCGTTGTTGTTCTTTTTATTTGTAACTGCAAGAATATCATTCATTCGTAATGGTCATTTTGAAAAAGGAATTGTCTTCACATTTACAAAATTCACGGGAAAAACAAAAAGTCATTTCTTTCCCAAGAGATTTTCTAGGAAATTTAAATAAGTGAAATTTTCTACCAATGAAATTGTTTTGAATATTTTTACGGAAAAATCTCTACACTTTCGATTCAGTGGGAATGTGGTGGAGGCTGAATCTAGCGTGCTCAGTTATAAATAAAGACGTCTATTTAACACAAAATCTCGAACACGCACATACGGCAAACGCAGCCGAGACTTACACAAGAATAGCAAAAAAAGTTCGCACAAATGTTTACGTCCTTCAAACTGCAATTCTACTATTTTCCACTGTCTCTTCCTATTAGCTGTATGGAACTGCCGACACACATCCGACTCGAACTGCTACTCTGTACAAAACACTAACCCACTTAAATTCTTCTTTTCAAAACTCGGAAATCCTCAACGCTTCCGTTTCACTCAACTTATTCCTTTTATAGCTTCTGAGACAAAAAAGGATCTTCATTTCTCGCTTTAAAAAGCGTCTTAATGGACTTTTCTGGAAATTCCCAAAGATTCTGGAATATTCCATTTTGTCGTCAAGTTGCCAAAATCGTCACCAAATGGTCTCCGATTTTAAATCCAAGCTTGGGACTCATTGATCAGGCTTCAGAATAATTTGATCAGATTATTCTGGTGCCCGATCAATGATCAGGCGGATTTGATTAATCAGATCCTCTTTGAAGCTTCAGAATAATTCGCCTGAAATTTTCCTTTTCCGAAGGGGCCAACTGCTCAGGAATGCAACATTCCATATCTTACAAAGATTCTCTCCCTCGCTAAGAGACACCTGTTTGACCGTTATGACATCCGGTCAGCTGTGGGATGAACTGTATGACTCTTTTTCTTTGTAGCTGCTCCAGACGGTGGATTTCCCTCCTCAATCGTGGAACTATTCATCTATAACTGTTAACTGAGATGTAAATGTTATCAACCCTATTAACCTAGATGATAACGAGTAGTTTTTATTTATGTAAGTCTGTAAATAAAGAATTTAAAAGCTACCCTCTTATTTCGTCAAACAGGATTAAATCATTACAATCTGTAACATTATAATGTAAAAGCATATGTAATTATTTAAGGAGTTACAGGAAGGCCAGGAAAAATATACAATATGCTCTGGTCGTGAACCCATAAACTGAAAGGTTGTATTGAGGCATCAAGAGGAATGAAAAGTGCATTTGAACATGGTATCACGAGCTTTGAGAGGTTGAAAATCGTGAAAAACAAATGCGGAGTCCGTATCCTGAATTTTTTTTCAAAAACACATAATGTATATATCGAATGGAAGAATTTTAATTTACGTTTTGCTTTTAAAAAATGGCTATTTTTAAGCTTCTTTTTACAGATCATAGTAAATGAAATCAGAACAACAAAACAATTTTTTTGGAATGATATTTTTTTCCTTTTTTGACATTCTACAAATATTAGAAGCAAATGCTTGTAAAGAATCACCTAAAAAAACAAAAATATTAAATTTGTTTTCTGCTTAAAATTTTAAATACGCAATAAGTCGTCGTTGCAACTTTTTGTGTAAGTGGAATAGATTTATGTGGTTTTGTATATACACGGACACGATAAAAAACACGAATACTCAAATATTTTCCTTTATAAATATCGATGCCAAAGGATTTTTAAATTTTTATTTCTCTAACATTATTAAATATTTCACGATATTTAATAAAGTTCATTTTCTTGGGTATATGCAGCGTATAAATAATGTAAAGAAAAAGAATATTTTCATTCTGTGTTATGTATTCATTATGAATATTTTCACTCATGTATTTCAGAGAATGCAGTTTGAAATCTGAATTAAAAATGCAAAGTAAAATCGTATTTCTTAAATGTTACTTTGCAATTACTTCAGGGACGTGATGTTCAGTTCGAAATAGTTTCAGAACTTTTTAAATTTAATCATTTTAATTTCTGTAAATTTAGGAATAAAATTTAAAAAAGGTGTTTATGTTGGATGTTTATTAAATCCATATCATTTGATAGTAAAATATTCAAATCATTTCTTATTATAAGCTGTTTAATTTCTTTTCTTTTTCTGTTTAATCTTATCTAATTGAATTATTTTCCGAAAGTCTAGCACTTCAGGTGAATCGATATTTAAATCACAACTGAAACTATCGTTTTTCGTATTTTGACTCGCCAGAAATGTATTATAATTTTTATTTCTTGTCTGTCTTTAAAAAATATGCATCAATCTATAAATTCATGAATGACTGTCTGGCATTCTGTAGAATCGACTGCAGGGGATAATTTCTAAATATGGCAACCATTAATACTTTATTCTCCCTGTTAAAATTTTGCGAGGGTGTGTCCAGTTAGGTGATTTATAATATTCCACCTATAATTAGACTATTCCCTATATGAGTTTCAATTACAATTAATTTAACCATTCATGTTTGCTAACATTTATTTATATTATTGGCATGCTTACTCTATGCAAGTTTTCTGTAAGAAATATACCTTTTTTTTCTATTTGGCTGTGTATGTAAAGGAAGGATAAACATATTGAAAAAGGAATTCAATATATTTGAGCAATTTGATGCTTTATATGCAAAACTTAAGTCTCTCTTTCTGCGTGTATATATATATATATATATATATATATATATATATATATATATATATATATATATACTACTACTACTATTATTATAAATGTGAAAGTTTGGATAGTTTATGTTAGTCAATCACTCCAGAACGGCAGAATGGAATTGGATGAAATTTAGCACAGAGATGCATTATAGTCTAGAAAACAAAATAAACTCCAGTTAAAATTCCAGTTAATTGAGTGGTTATTTTTTATTGACTAAAAACTAATTATGCAGCCAAAAATCTTCACTTCCCCGCCACCAAATAAATAAGACTTCAGTGTTTTTTTTTTTTTTTTGTATGCTAATAAAGTTAAGCTTAACATGTTTTTCGCCAATTATTTCAAACGATTTTGTTTATTTTCTTAGTGTCTGATGCATTTAAAATTAAGCATTGTTAATTAATCGATCGTTTAAATTCATTCTGAAGTACTTTTGTGAGTGTTTTTCGTTTTAAACTAAAAATCTCCAAAGAAATTTGGCGGAATTCTATTTTATTTGGTGATTTTTCGCCTTAAAGTTGCTATATGAAATTTGGTGGAATTCTACATTATTTGCCAATTTTTCGCTTGCTAACGGAAACGTACTACTAACGGCTAACGGAAAAGTACCTACTTTTGAATTAAAATAAAACATAGTGAAAATTAAAAATTTCTAATCTGTATTTCGTTACTCCAACTGGAGTAGAAAATTAACACATTTGCGTTGCCCCGATCCGCATTGAAAATTCACGTATGAGCAGTGTGTTCTTGATTTTGTTTTGGCCAAAATAATCTGCAAAACGATTTTAAATAATTGGTTTCTTGTTTTGTTTTATTTCAGTTACACACTGTAAATAAATTGTTTTTAGGTTATTTGTGCGTGCTAAGCTTTTATATACAACCATTTGGTGCTTTGCGAGATTGGTAATTTTTCAGCAGCGCTTTCTTTGGGTTTACATTGCCGTCATTTTTTTATTTTACAGTAAGTCGTTCTTTCTTGCTCATTCCTTTTGATTATTTCCTGCTGCACGCATTCCTACTTTCATTATTTTTGATTACATTTTTTGAGTGTTCAATTTTTATTTGCCGCACCTTCTATATATATTCTGCATATAAATATATATCTTATAAATTTTTCTTGATTTTCTCTTCCTTTTTTCCACAGAGGACACTTTTTGTGCCGTAATTTCTTACTAAGGATTTAGTGCTTTTGATTCCAAATGCTCCCTATAGGTTATATAATTACTACAAATATTGGTTTTTAAAACAATATTTGCTTTTAATCCCTTTTGTTTTCAGGTACTTTTAAGATCTCATAATCCCGGTATTTATTACGAATATTGGCTTCCAAAACAAAGCTACACCCATGGGAGGAGTCATTATCCATTGAAACCACCAAATAATCCAGTTCTTCCAACATTAGCGACTCCAACTGCAAGCCAATCCTACAGCGTACCTGTCTTCGAAGTGAAACCCAAAACCACACCATCCTCATTTTATCGCCACCCATCCAAACCACCTTTCGCTTATGGGTACGGAGAAAAGCCTTATAAGGGCCACGAATACCCTATCTTCCGCCACATTCCTTCCACTGCACCACCACCTGCTGAGAAAAAGGAATATTTCAAATCTTCCGAGGGCGATTCCTTCGGTGGCGAAATCAAGAAACATTATCCGCCCTTCAAGAGAGGGGTGGTGCCCATTTACAAACCTCAGCCCACTTTGGATTTCTATCAAACATTCCGCAATGCCTCGCGCATAAAACTCATGGACAAGCCAAAAGTTGAAGAAGTTCACCATGATTATGCAGCTGAGCTCCCGGTATTGACCCAAAGAGATTCGAGCAACTCCAACGGGGAAGGCGGCCGCCACTCAAACACGATATCGAAAACAGCGGTGAAAGAAAAAAGGCGCGAACTTACCATTTCGAAGTATCCAAAGCCTGTGGATATTTCAATTCCCCTCAACAAAAGGGTGGAGGACCCTTTTAAAAACTATGTACCAAACGGAAGATTGAAATATTCTTTTGAGAATAAGGATGCTGATGAAGTGTATGCAAATACGTCAGGACTTTACGAGACACCTGCGCCCCTGACAATCAATGTGCTGCCCCTGGCAAGTGGTGAAAAGTCCAAGGCTCTGAAGGAAAAAAAGAAAGGAGGTAAGCTGGTTTTCCAAACTTTTGTAGTATGAACATAAAAGATTGCTTGATATTGAATGTCTTTAAGCTATTTTTCGGCGTACTTCAGAAAGTTTAAATTTGTCAGTATGACGTTAATTATAAAAATGAATTTCGTAATTTGGGCTCAGAAATATTTACACGCCATGGCACCAAGTGAATCGGCATTAATGCTGGGTGTTAGGTCTTGTTATAATTATACATCGTGTTGTCTTTAGCAGTTTTTTATTTTCAAAGCTGTCGATCGTAAATGTGTGCTTCCAGCTATTAAAAAAAAATCGAATGAAGTAAACATCCGTGTTATGATGTCTTTTAAAAGATATATATGAAATGAAATTTTTAAATCTAATTTAAATCTTTATTTAGACCAGATTAACTTCATTCTAAAATGTTATCTTATTTCCTGATTCAATTCTCACTTTTTATTTAGTTATAACACCTGCTCTAAAAATGGTTCAATAAGCATTTTTTCACTTTCCGAATGAAAAAAATAAAACCCATAGCACTTGAACTTACCTTTCAAAGATACGTGAGATTCCCTAGCCAAAATCGACACATGGCAAAAAAATGTTTACCAGAATCTAATTGTCAAATCACTGAAGGGAAAATTTTCGATTACTTTCCTCTTGCACTTCGATATAAAAAGACGTCATTTTATAATTGCTTCACTTCTCCCCTGTATAAATTATAACTACCATATTGAAATAAATCGATGTTAAAGTTCCATAAATTTCTTCTTTTCGATCACACTTCTGTAGAGTTGTTCTATATGTATTACAAAATCTTTTTATACACTCCTTCGTTCCAGATAGTAATATTTAATAAAATTGTAAACATATTCTTAAAGAATATAATACAAAAAATTGATTATTTCATCGAAAATCAACAAATATTTCATCTTAAAAAATTTGAGTTATTTGGAGTTTCATCTTAAAATTTTGAATTGATTATATTTATCTGTGACAAATAACTGTAATTGCGAATATATAGATGTGTTTCACAGTATATTTTTATAATCCCAATTTACAAGCCCATTATAGCTACGCTAATTCTTTGCTCTCCCCTGACACTTATCCAAATACATTTAAGCATTTTCCGTTTTCCAGGTGTTGATTATCTTTAAATTCTTATAAAGGGAATCACCTCAAGTTGTAGGATGAAATAACTCTGCCAAGCTTTATCCAATAAAGTCAAATCTTTGATGTTATAATCATAATAGTTGCGTGTAAGATTTTACTAAACATAATTAATAAGGTACCGAATGGATTGATAAAAATTTCAATTTCGTGATTTTTATTTTTTTAAAAATTTGTAGATTCAATTGAAAGCTTTATAATATATATCACCGACACACGAGATCCGAGAGAGAAAAATTGCATTTTATTTACATTAAAAAAAACTTTATTTCGTTTCAATACAATTTTAATTAAATTCAATTTTTTATTTCTAGCTAATTAATAGCTCTACTTTATTTTTGAACTTTCTTTTCTCAAACCTAATTAATTCTATAAGAAATTTCCCACCTATTGGCAATCGAGATTTTTTTCGCGATAAAAACTAAACCAAAAGAAAACCCAGTCAAAAACTTTCAGTTTCATTTAGTTAAACCAATCGTTTCTTTAATCATTTTCTTCCTAATCAAGAAAGTTAACAAAATGAGAAAAAATAAGATACAAAAAATTTCTTTTCTGTGCATTCATTTATATTAGGAAATGGAATTCATACATAAATGGGATTACTTACTTTATTCATGTTATGAATTCATTAATCATTATATATAATATTGAAAAAAATGGCATGCTAGATTTAATACCTTATCATTAAACGATATTTTATCGCCAAACTTATGACCTCATCGCCAAATTTAATGACAATATTACTAAGAATATCTCCAGTTTCAATATCATTTCGATTACTCTTTCGATTTGAATATATTTCGTTTCTTTTTCACATATGTCTGATTCAAAGTATTGTATTATCATGAAATTTGAATAAAAGAAGTTCAACACTGATTAAAAAAATAAGACCACCAAAACAGAAATTATCAAAGATAATGTCTCAATTTGTACTGTCTACGATAGTAATAATATACAAATAGGTAATAAAATCATTTAATATTAATTTCACTTACAAATTAATAATAGTGAGAGATAATATTCTAATTATATAGCTTATCTTGCATGACTGGGATGAATTTTTAATCTTGTTATCGTTCAATCTTATTTAGATTAGAACATAATAAGAAATAAATAGCAATGGTGGGAGACTACATTGAACAGTCTCTTTATGGATATCTTTTTTTTAATTTAAAATTTCTTATTTCGGAGAAATGTGAAACTTTTTTTTAAATATAAAATCGTTTGATTTTTTTTTGCGTTCATTTATTTGGAAGCTGTATCCATCTTTTTTCTTATATTATTTATATTTAGTTGTTATATTCTGCCTCTTTAAAAACCTTTTCTTAAATTCTGCATTTTAATAAAAAAAATTTAGTATAGAAAAACCCTAATGATTATGATGTATATTTTTTCTACGATGATTTTTATGCTGTATATTTTGATGTATATGATGTATCTACAGTTTTTAAAAAACAGAATAAGCAATATTTTCATTAAAATATTTTACCATAGTTTCAATGCTTCAAAAGGCAAAGAAAAAATTGAAAAATTCAAGTTATATCATGTTTTAATGAATAGAGAAACAGCTTAGTTCTTAATTCAGAATATGGGCAGTATTTATCTTAAATTATTTACTAATTTTTGAACGAATTGCTTTATCAATTCCTGAAGCAGAATGATTTAGAACACTTGGGGTATATAATATTTAGATAATTTAGAATATGTCTTGTCTTCAAATTTTATATTTTTTACAACATACATATTTTCAATTTTTCCTTTTTTTCTGGATTTTGAGTGTTATATAATTTTATCTAGTGAATACTTTCTCATTCTTCTTTATGCAAAAATTAAAGAATACAAATGCTTTAGATCATTTATCAAAAAATCTATCCCAAACTTGGAATAACTTTTAACATATTTTTAAAAATATTATAAGGTAAGGCTTAGAATACCAAATAATATCACCCACATACCTTAGAATTTTTTCCCTTATTACAGAACGTATTCAGAAACCGCGATCTACCAGAGGAGGTAATTATTTCAATTAATTGCTTGTTTGCTAATATAATGCGAATTCATTTGCGGTTTTTTGCATGGAAATCAAATTTGTTTTAGATTATTGCTCTCATGGATGATTTTTTTTCTTTATTTTCAGGCTCTTGCGGCCCGTGCCAGAAAAATCGTGATCAGACGAAACATTTTTGCATCAGTGATTTCGGTAATTATGGAACTACTTTTTCGCAATAAATGCCCCGATTTTTAATAATAATAAACGCCAGATTTTCATTTTTTATTGTAAAAGTGCAAAATTTTATTGAAATGTTTTCCATAAAAGTCCGCATTCTTTTAATAGACATTTTTTTTCATAGTAATTGACAGAATTTTAATTAAAATACTCTTCAGACTTTTATGTAGGTATATTTTTTTCATATATTGAGCAGAGTTCTTATAGAAACCATTTTCATGTTAAATGTGCGGACATTTTACAAAAATATTTTTTATTTTTAAATGCGATGGATTTTAATACAAATGTTGTCTTAGAAAATGCACAGTTATTTATATGAACAATTTCTTTTCATACCAAATGCGCAATCTTTTATTAGAAACTTTTATTCATTGTAAATGCTCGGAATTTAAATGGACATGTTTTTATAATAATGCGCTGACTTTTAATGAGCACGTTTTTTTCATATAATCAAGCAAACTTTTTATTGAAACCTTTTGCGTGTTAAATGTGAAAACATTTTACAAAAATATTCTTTCGTATTAAAAATATAATTCGGTATTAAACTAAAATTAATTTTTTTATTTCGTACTAAATATGAAGTTTAATACATATTTTTTTGGGGGGGAAGGGTAAATCGGTAGTCATTTTTCATCAAAATAATTTATTTTAGTACTAAAAGCTAAATCTTTTATTAAAATTTTTTTAATAATAAGTTCATAGTAATTTAGTAGGAACGTTTTGTGGTGACCAGTCTTTTAATAAAAATAAATTTTATGTAACCGAACAGTAATTTTATGGAAACCATTTTTTATATTAAATGCGTAGATATTTTACCATATTTTATGGAAATATGGTTTTCATTCTAAAGAAACTGATTTTTAATAAACTTGTTTTAGAGTAATGCTCAGATTTTTAATATATTTCAATAGGCCATTCCTTTCTCCAAAAGATAAACCATTTTCAATTAAACAAGTAATCTGTTAGAAGATTATGTAATACTTCTTTATCAGTTACAATTACCTTTAATGACCATCCCCGTGAATATTATTTGAATTTAATTTGAATGAATACCTTATACATAACCTCATGATTCCTTTGATAACATATTCACCACAGACAAATACAAAAAACTTGTTTTTAATAGCCTTATGCTCATTTATACTTAATGTGTCTGTACATGAATCACCCTAATGGATTTAAGTCCCGTGATATTACCATTCAGTTATGATTGACTTAATCTATTTCAAATGCACATTGTCTATTGTGATATTAGCAGTTTCAATTTTTGTCTCACAAAAGCCATTGTATTATATATATGTGGGGGTCTAAATAAATCTTCCAAAAATTAGACTCTTGAGATAGCGGGATTTTAGTGGCATGATGTCTAGTGTTTTTTAATATTTATGGGTTAGTTTCTAAACAAAAATTAAAATAATACAAACGATGGGTGAAGAAACATCTTTAGAAAAAATAAAAGAATTTATTTAGAGTTAAAGAGGAATATTTACAGGGGCAGTATTTACAGGGAAATATTAAAAAGAATTAAAACATGGAGATATTTAATAATCAGAAAGTTAGATTATTTCCTCTAGGAGGACGTTAGAGGTAGGGAAACATTATGACTGAAAAATATATATTACCGCGTAGCCGCCGAGCTTTGCGGGAATCGCTAACGCGTGAAGACATACGTCTTTTCTTGACGAAAGTTAGTGGGATATCCTATAAATGTGTGTGTGTGTGTGTGTGTGTGTGTGTGTGTGTGTGTGTGTGTGT
>JAOUZG010051511.1:913982-940860 GCA_026289955.1 Argiope argentata | reverse complement strand
ATAGATAGATAGATAGATAGATAGATAGATAGATAGATAGATAGATATAATATGGATTAAAGTAAATTTCCTAATTTAATTTTTATTGGAATATTAATTCTTGAGTAAGTCCTATCGTATTTGATAGATGTTCAGCATTCAAAATTATTAATTTATTCGATTATAAAGAATTATTATTGACCATTCGCCATTAATTATAAAGCAAAAGCTGGTAAAAATAGTTATATTACACTGTAAATAGCTATAACTAGCAGCCTTTGTGACTAATTGATTCGCTAGGAATAGTGTTTATTTTCACTTTAATCTCTTACGCTTAATTCAATGTTAATGATTTATCCAAGAAAATTTTCTAGGGTTAAAATTATGGTGGTAATTATTTATGGCTTGAAATTATTAATGCTGGGTTCGTTTAATACCCTAATACCTCTTCTGTTTATTATCTAGATAAACTAAGATGAGAATATCAAGTTTGACATGTAATACTATGGAAAATATATTTTCTGAGTAATTTAATTTTCGAAGTAATGTAATATCACTTTCTTATTCTTCATGTAGACTACAAAAACATTAAACTGAATCCTTCTTCCTTATTTTTCAACAATAGAAGAAATTTAAATAATTAAATATTTGATGATATAATAAAAACGATTTCAATTTTATTTCAACCATGAAATTTATTGCTAAACACCCATAATAAAAAATGTTTTTTTAAATGCAAAAATTTAGAAAAAAATGTGAAAGGCAATTCAATTGTTTCAACTAGTTCTTTTTTAATTTTTAAAATATTGTAAAAAATAGTTTATGCAATAATATTTTTGACAAAATCTCTTATACATTTTATTATTCTAACTTCTTATTAAAATTTCAAAAGGAAAACTGTTCCGAAGTAAGTCTTAATATCTCTATATATGTCTCAAATATGGTTCTTTTAGGTGTAAAGATGAGTAAAATGCCAACAAGCACATTCATTTTTAATATTACTAAAAATTTATGTGCCAAATATGAACTCTCGGCTCTGCCTTTTATTTGTTTTAAAGAGAACTACATATAAGCAGTCAATGTATTTAACATAGATTGATTAGAGCATAGATTGATTTTTCCCCTGTTATATGAGAAATATTAAAATAAAAGAAACTGTGAAATAAAATCCAAATGAGATTTTTTGGCTTTATTTGTTTATTTTTTCCATCAGAAAAATTGTTAATAAATAAGTAAAAAAAGTCATTTAAAAAATTCGTTGATGGATATCAAAATAAGTTCTTAAACATTAAGGCATATAAAAAATAAATGAAACCAGGATTGCTTTCAAATTTCTTTCATTACTTCCCAAAGACAATAAAAGCTTTGTTTTTAAGATTTGGCCCGTAGGTGGTATATACAGTTTGAAAATTGTTTCAGAGTTCGGAAAATATGTTTACTTCTTCACCGAAGCTGAAAGAATAATGGAGGCGTTTTGTTTCGCCACGGAAGTGAAATTGTCCTGAAAATGGGACGCTGGTCTTGAATAGAACAAGAGAAACATAAAATAATTAAGAATTCATAAAATAATAAGAATAATAAAATAAAGATCAAGACTGTTATTAAACTGCATTGGTCAATAAGCATTTTAACTGATATGTGACAGTTGAAGTTTTCTTTCGTTACTAAAAGACGTTTTCGTCTAGACATTCTGTTATTTTATTAACAATATCTTAGGATTGCCACAGATTAACTAAGAGAAGTCAGAATGAATAAGAAACATATTGACAGAATGATTAAGAAACAAAGATTATAATCTGCAGTCCCCTTTCCGATACAAATATGTAATAACAATAAAAAATTGACAAAAAAGTTCGAAATACTTTGTACTAAAAGGTTCCACTAACACACAAATCAAAATTAATAATAAAAAATAATTTTAAAAAATCTAAAAACACATTATGATCCATTAAAAAAATTCCTTTTTAAACACAATTTGTTTTTAAAAAAGTAGCAGAGGAAAATAAGTGAAAGGTTTTCTAAACAGCCGGTAAAGAGAGAATATAATGAATAAGCATTATAAGAATTGTAGATCTCAATTCATTGATTTTTGCTCCAGTTTTTTTAAATTAAATAAAACTTGAAGTTTATGATTCCATTTCAAATTATTGTTCATGTTTAATTTTATTCGCACATACAAAAAAAAAATCTGTCCTAATTGCTCGATGCCAGAAAAGAAGTCATGGCGAAGATGTTTTGAAACTCCCGAACTTTACAGATGGCGTTGCGCAATTATATATACCGATAGAAACATTTATGTCATGGGAAACCTTTCCAGAATAAAATTGTTCCAAAAACTCTGAAAAAAAAATGGTGATGTGATTTTTTTTTATATTGTTCCATAATAATATTATTGTTTGTATCAGAAAACTGAAATTTTCATTTTTAGTCAACTTTTATTGTTTAGAAGAGGTTTTTTAGAGTAAGATGAGTACTATTTCTAGAATTCTTTGTTTAACTTTGTTTCTTGTCTTATCTAATGTGCTTCCTCACAGTTTTAGTTTTAGTTTTTTTCATTATTATTAAATCTGTCCTTTTTTTGTTTCCATTCAGAGCTTGTTTATTTACTGTTCAAATGATTAATTCACTATTGTGAATTCCCATTGTCTTATTCCTCGTCGGGGCCAAACGCTTTCCCTATAGAGTGGTGTGGATTTTTGGAGTAGTGGATGCCAGCTCAAATGTCGTCTTCGTCATCTAATCGCGGCTCAAAATGATTAGGTTCGTACCAAAATAATCTCCATTGCTACAATAAAACGGGACGTTAATATAAGCAATCTCCATTCCCCATTCCCGTCATATAGAGTCATCAGTATGCCTCACCCCCAACAATGTGACATGAGTGTATTCGTAATGGCAAATTATAATCAATTATGTTCACACTCTTTGCTTGATAAAAACAATAAAAATAATCTTTTTCTTTCTTTTTTTTCATCATTATTTTTTTTCGTTTTCGTTTTTAAATTTATACTTGAATAAAATTTAAACAAAATATCCTGCTTTCATTTATTAACACTAGTAACAAAGGGGTTTAAATGACCCCTTTCGGTGTTTTAATTAGAAAAATGTATAATTGCCTATGTATAATGAAGTTAAAGTAAAAAGAAAAACTGTTATATTTTTAATATATTTGCTGTGGCGTGGTGAGATAAAAAAGCCGCTTCTCTGTTTTTATTTTCTAAAAACAGTGTTTCTTTTCTAATCTAGGTCTCCAAGACTATCTACTCATTTTCCAAAACATTGACTCACACTTCTCACTAACAACCTGTAATAATTTCTGTCTGACTCACTTTCGGCTTCGGCTTCATGTTTCTTATACACACACATTTTATTAACGCATACTTACTTCTATATTTATACCTATACTTTTGTGCGTTTTTACGAAGTTGTTACTGATTTAAATATAAATGAATGTATTCTCAACAATATGTATTCGAATGGTCCAAATGATCCTTTCGGTAAAATTAAGTATATAAGATTCATTCCTCCGAAAATAAAAAATAAAAAGATAAGCGTAATATTTGTGATTATATATCTTATAAAGCTATGTAAAAATTAATTAAAATATTCTTATAAAATACGGCAGTAATTTTCCTTAAAAAATTACCAAAAGTTTTATCAGAGGATTCAAAATAAATTCTTGGTAAACCTAATATTAAATTTTATTCGAGTGTTATTTTAACTCCAAATTTCTTTAAAAAAAGAAATGGCGTTATTTTGAGCAATAAAAAATGAAGAAACGGAACGGTCCATGTTCAATACACAGCTGAGCGTGTGATAAAAAATTCCCAGCACTGTCCTTCGAACCTTAGATGATAAAAGAATGGTCAATTCTAATCGAAATGTACTTTTCCTGTCTCATTACACCTTCTCCCCTTTCTGAAGATTTCAGATGGCTTTTTGATCTTGGCTCTCTATTGGGAATTCGAATTTCTTTCTTTAATTTAAGATTGATCGCTGACCTCTTGGATAATGGCGCTTCTTTTACACATGTTTCTGAGTGTGGTGATTCTGATTGGATTTAGAGTTTTATTTCTAGGAAATTTATGATTCAACTAATATGTTGGCTAACTTTTTGTTTCCAGATCATTTACAACTTCGAATTTGATTATGGTCAGCTTAGTTTCTTAAAAAGTTCAAACCATTTTTAAAAAAGACTTTTTTATTGGTTTTGATTAATTTGATTTGGAAAGGTGAAATGATGACATATAAACGACAACTCCACTGAGATGACTACGAAAATAATGAATCTTTTTAAAGCTTTGAAATTTTTATCATCTCGTATACGAAATATTGCAATTGTCAACAAATTCGAATCCTAAATTTCGACGAATCTGAAATCTTCAGATCTCTCTGAGTTTGAAAAAAACTTGCATCGTGGATGTTTATCTCCGACAAAAATAAATTTAAAAAGCTGGGAGCTTGAAGGATGAAATTTGGCAAACATGTATAGAATATCAGTAAATTTTCCTCAAATTTTGTCCGAATTCCCTTCAAAGGAAATTTCAGTCTGACTGTCTGAATATAATTTAACACGATGACTGTAAAACGATGAAATCTTGATGGATAAATAATCTTTACAAAATTTGAAATCTATAATGTAAATATGAATCAAATTTTGAACCAAATACAACAAGGATTTGACTGTCTTTCGGTATAATTTTTCAGAAATTTATAAATTCGATAACTTTAGAACCCAAAGATTTAAATATGTGAAATTTGAGATTCGATTTTGCAACTACTAGTTTTGTGTTAAATTTTTGCGTCAATTGGTTCAGAAAAAAACGAGTCTAAAACATCGCCAAAATACTCGCCAAGGTTCACATGACCGATTCATTAAAAATGTTGAATTCACATCAAAGATTTCTATTACGTAATTATTGAACGCCAAAGCCAAGTAAGGTATTCTCTGAAAAAGCACTTAAAAATGAGAGAAAGTTTTAGGGAAACTACACCCACTGGCTTATTTTTATGGAAAGAGACAATTAGGGACTGACTAACGTGTTAGGAAAGATCACGATCATGCGATCTACCAGCTGTTAAGATCCTGCAGCTTACCTTCGCTATTTCTTGAGTTAGTGCGTGAAGGCCATTGCACCTTCGTTTCAGCTTCCTTCTGGCTGTTTTTGAAAGACGTTTTTGGTTGCTGAGTAAGATCAACATTTCCATAGCATCTTGTTGAAGGAGCCAACGATGGCGACCGGCGGATGGACAGAACTCCAACACGTTGGGCTTGCCGACTCTTTGAGAATGTCCTCAACCATAAACAAACGCAATGATGATTTTAAAGGCCATTCATCAATGGATCCAGGTGTAAATCGGATAGATTTTCAACCACAGCAAGACAATCTGCCATTCAGAATTCTCCGTTGAACCCTGCATTTCGTTCGATAAGTATTTCCTATTGTTTTAATTATCTTGAATAGCAGATGTATGCGACTATCTTAGATTAATTATTGTTGAAATGATTGAGTGAGCTTTAAGAACTTAAATTGTTGTGTGCTAATGTTAAATCCCCATCTCGAATGGGTAACTTACGTTTCATCTGATTCAATAGATGCTTAATGCATTCCGTCTATTCGATTCGCAAATATGTATGCAAATGAATTCGATGTCCAGTATGTTTCACAAATATGTATACAAGTTAATGCATCGTATTATTGGAATTAATTGAAATATGAAGTAATTTTATGTAAAGTATGAATCGGTTATTATTTATCCTTTTCATATCTTTGGAAAAATAAATTAGTCTAAGTTCATACTTTCAATTTAAACTATTAAACGTTTTAAAGTTCAATATGTTTTTTATTAAAAAAAATCAAACGATGATTTTGTGCTAATATTAAATATATCTTGTAACTGTTTTAATTTGCCGAGCTACGTGAACCTGAAAGTATTTATTTATTTGTGAAAGATCTGTCTAAAATCTGGATTCTAATTCATAAGAATTCTAAAATGTATATTTAAAAGTCAATTATTCTTTTTGTCAAATAAGGAAGAAAGTTAAAATTTTGAATTTAATTGAATAATCAAAGTAATATTAATATAGAGAATTAATGTTGGAGCAAAAAAATGATCATGATGTGAAATTTAAAGTTGTTTACAAATCTGGTTTAAATTTATTTATAAAATGACTGTTAGCAAGTGTCTAACCAATAGGTAGCAAAATAATCCAGTAACTTATTGCTGTTTTCTATTATGCTTAGATTCATCTACGATAATGGTGCAATAATGGTAGATAATTTTATTAACATTTTATGCACATTTATTTAAAAAAATGTTTTAAAATGAGTTTTTTTAAACATTTTTAACATTTAACATTTTTTTAAAGTTAGAAATTTATTTTTGTTTTCTCTGTTTTACTGTTTGCTTTTGTTTTAGTTTTTGCGGGCACTTTGTTGGGGTTGCCTGTACGAAGAACCCTTATTTTATTCTACATGAAAACTATGTAACGTAATTACTTGTTAACGGGGATTTATCTTTGAATAATTTAGTGTTTATTATAATTTACTAACATGACAATGCTCGGTTCTGTGGTATATATATATCACATAATATAAACTCTTAACTGCAGAAAATATACTCTTCTCAGTTAAGAGAGTATTAATTTTTCTGAATCCATTTTTTTGTAATACCGGGTTTACACTCGGGCAGTAGTGAACGCAGGCGTAGAAAGGATGGAGAATGCTGTTCGGCCAATGGCAAATAATTGTCTAAACAGGATAACAGCATGCCACAGTATTGTATTTTTTTTCTTACTGCGCATGCGTTTACAAAATTTAGCGGGGTTATTTTTAGCGTGAAAAAATTTATCACTTATCATAGATTAATTCACATTTTTAAATTTTTAAAAGTTTTTTAAAAGTTTGCTTTTAATTTTTTTAAATTTATGCATCAAGCAGACATTATTTTGTTTCATTTTATTTGCTGTTTTTTTATAGCTTTTCACTCATAGGTGTATATTGAGCTTCTTTTTCAATTCCTACTATTAGCTCACACTCTCCATATATATATATATATAATATATATATAATTCAAATTTTTAATCGTTAATAAAATACTTTTTATTGGTCCAATCAAATTCAAGTACATTTTTTAAACTTGAAATGGATAACATTTGATGTTAATACAGTTTTTTTTTCAAATATTAACTAATTAAATATTTTATTAATTAGTTAAAAACTAACTTTCTTGCCAAAAATCTTCATTTTACCACCACCAAATAAGTAATGAATTCAGTTTGTTCCCCCCCCCCACGCTAGTGAGATTAGGCTTAACATGTTTTCGGTCGATTATTTTAAACGTTTTTGTTTATTTTTTTAATGTTTGATGCATTTAAAATTGAACATTGTTAATGAATCGATTTTTCCGATTCTTTTTAAAATACTTTCGAATTAAAATAGTACAGAATAGAAAAAATTAAAAATTTCCAACCTGTATTGCGTTATCCCAACTGGTGTAGTAAAATCACGCATTCTGTTTTGCCTTAATTGGCTTTGAATCTTCAATTGGTGTTGAAAATTCATTACTAGCATAATTGTGCGATGCTAGTAATTGTTAGGCCTAATAGATAAGGGGTTGAATTGTATCCTTTGGGCTGCGAGTTTAAATCCGCCTACCGAAGACTCTCCATGAGTGTGTGAGTGAGAAAGAGAGACCACCATTAATTTCATAAATTAGAAACAAAAAACAAAACAAACAAAAACAAACAGAAAGCGAATGAAAAGTAACAAACAAAAATAATAGTCCAGTAGCTTGTATAGAAATGGAAATGGAAAATTGATCTTTCTATTTTGACGCTTGATATTGTGACTTTGTTATATTTCTATTAATTGCAGTTATTTAATAAAAAGTAACTAAAATATAAAAAAAATTCTTTGTTAATCTAAGTAGGAATTGATTTAAAAAATTGTTTTTTATAATATTTGTTTATTTTTCCATGTTTCTTTGTATGGATAACCATTACTTTAATACGATACGCAGTGAAACACAAATTAGGGACGCTTAAATGGGAATTTACAGTCAAGAAAGGAATGCCTATGAAATTGTGGTAAACATAAATCAACCCCTTTCTAGGGATACGCTGCCTATTGGTCTATCTTAAAATTGGCCGTGTGTAAATACGGCTTACCTTAACTGTAACACTTGAAGCTGCAATGTAACACTTACAACTGAAATAAAGGCTTTCTCAGTTAGTTTTCGGTAAAATTTTCCTCGAAATTGTATATACTCTGAACGACTTCTCGCACTCTCTTATTGCATCACTGTATCTATAGCTACAGTTTCAGGCATCCTATGACAAAAAAGTCTCAAAAATTGATAAAAAATTTAAAATTTGAATAATAAAAGACACAAAGGATAAAATTCTGAATTAAAATTTTCCTATCCGACTTATTTGCTTAACGAACACTTTAAATAAATTATATAAATAATTATATTCTAAGAATTTTCAATATAAATTTTTGATAGTGTATGACTATGATCTATTTTTTACACTAGAATAAATTGATCTTGAATAAGGTTTCACTTGGGATACGACCATGTTTCTTAATAAATTAGTCAGAGACGATGATTCTCTTCAATTCTTAATTCAATTCAATTCAATTCTATATTCTATACATTACTCTCCGCTCTCTCCACAAGAAATTAGAAAACTCTCCTCCAGCAATTTTTTTCAGAGATTTTATGGAACCTAATTAGACAATTTTATATTGTCTAATTAGGTTCCATAAAAATTATAAACTTTTGGAAAGAAAAAGAAAAAGGTAATGATTTGCCATCCAATTGAACGTATATCTGCAATAGATATAAATTTCTAAAAATAATATATTTAATTTGCTAAGCAGATTTTAGAGGAATTTTTTTATTTATTTATTCGTAATTTTTAATGAACCGGATAAAGCTTATTCTTGAATTATTTTTTACTTACATAACAGCATATTATTCTAACACACATAATAGTATATTATACTACCTTTAAATTTGACATAGCCATTTTTTTTTCATCCTTGATTTTGATTTTTCTATGCGCCATAGCACCTCGATGGACCCAACATATATAATTATCAGTTTCACCTTTATTGCATACAGCACATATCTTTAAAAAAAAATTCTAGTTCTTTTAAAGACAAAAGATGGCAGCACCAATCATATTTCAATGCATAATATAAAGCAATGACTAAGTTAACGACGTATTAATTAGACACGGAAAGGCGGGAAAATAAATCTTCGAATGCTCAAATCTTGCTCACACCAACAAACCACCATTCTGGTATTTTTTTTACTAAATTTCTTTGTAATGAATCATTTATAGACTATTACATTTTTTTTAAAAGGGAAGTTGTTTTTCACAATTTTTTTTATATAAAAAAATTAAAAAAAACTTTTTTTATCCGAAATTTTTATAACTTATAAAGGCAAATTAAGATAAAATATTTTCCTATTGACGAATGATAAAAGCATTTATTTCATCAAAAAATTTTATTTGATCGCATTTATTTGATCAAAGTTATTTAATATAAGAATTTCAGGAGAAAATTGAAAGATATGTTATTTGTACTCATTCAAAATGGTTTTGTTTTGCCACCACTTTGCTATTATTTCCTTTGATAATAAAGTTACATCTTTCTGTAATGCCTTAAAAGTTAATTAATGATATCAGAGTAGTGCTTTTATAATAGAACAAATCGCTCAGTCGTTTCCATTTTTTTTTTAACTTTTTCGTACATGAAGTATGTAAAGATAAGTATGAATATTCAAAATATTCGAACTCGAACTGTTGACAAATCTCCATGCTTCAAATTTCCCCTAGTGCAAAGAATCTGTTTTTGATATTATATCTGTCTATTTATCTATGAGCATAACTCAAAAACGCTTTGAGTTAAACGATACAATTTAGTATATGGTTTTCACACCAAGTTTTAAATTTTCATCACAGTTCGAATGAAATCCAATCACTGGAAGTGGCTTATCTTCTCAAATGTAAATAAAAAAGATATTTTCAATAAATTTTAAAGTTTGATGGATAAAATTTGGTAGACATTTATAATATCTAATAATATACAAAACTTTAATATACTTGAAGTTTTTTGGAATCGAGGAAATTATATAAGATTTTAAGGGAAGTAAAAAAATAAATAAATAGGGAGTGGTTATAATATTGTATTTGAATTATATGAAGAATATTGAATTTTTAAACAAAATTAGGATCACATCATAATAAATTGAAGATAAGTCCTCATACAATTAAATGCTTTATTAATAAAAAAATTTATTAAAAATCAAAATTTTGATTTAAAAAATTCTTTTACGCAATTTAATATTTAGAATCTTATTAAATTCAGTTTAAGAAAATCCGATATAAAAATAAAAATAATTTGAATAAATCTTTCTGTATAATTAAATACTTTTGGAAACAAATTTTTGTTCAAATTTTTTTGAAACAATTTCTAAAAAGTGATGTTACCAAAAAATATACACGATATTGAAAAAAAATTCTTTTAAAGAATGAAAATATTTCGGTAGCTCTCGGTTATATTAAAATTTTAATAAAACAGATTTATAGTTATGATTACTACAGCATAAATTCATAAAAATAAAACACATCACATATATAATAGTGAAACTGTCATTGAGTTTATAGACCCAAAAAAAGGACTTGTCAAAACAGGAACTCAAAAATTATTGAACCAGGCATTTTTCTCAGAGTTAAGGGGCAGGTGGATTAATTTTATTTGAACAAAAGATTGAATATTATGTTTTTAATTTCTGTTGTGGCCTTATTTGAATGAAAGATTGAATATTATGTTTTTAATTTTTGTTTGTCAGGATTAAGATATTTTTATAAGTCAATCCAGTTAACATTTTTTTTGTTAAAAAATGAATTGCTTGTGTAAAAAAATTAAAATTAAATTTGACTAATGAAAATCATTTGAAGGAGTTTATTTAAAGATTTAAAAAAAGTTATATAACAAGAAAAATTTGTTAATTATTATTCTAATTTATTTAATTATTAATTATTAATCTATTTAAATTCTAAATTTTTTAAATTAATATCCAACATTTGAATAGGATTAGAAAGATTAAAATAACAATTCTGATTAAATTATGGCAAAAAAAACAATCATTTTAAAATCTTATTTTCACTATATCTCTAAATCTATTGTAAAGTGGAAAGATTATTCAGGAAGGATTTTTTTTCTGCAGTTTAATAAAATTTTCATCTAAAAAAATCTTTCTGTTTTTATTTATTTTTATTTTTTTTCTTTCTACTTTTATTTCATTATAACTCAACAAATGAAACTGAAGTTTTTCAAATTAAAATGCTTAGTGACAATGTACAGTGGCAGGCTTTCTGGATATTTTAATCTTATATGCGGGAATCTTGTATATTTCTTCTATGGTCTCAATAAAAGAAGTACGCTTTTAATATATTGCACAGAATTTAGTGAGGATATGTTTCATATTTGTTTGTTTGGTTTGCGGTTTGACTAAATTTCAAACGTTCTGAATTTATTTTATCAAATTTGTAATTATGTTCTCAATTAATGCTTATTTTAATCAAATTTTTTTAACTTTTGATATTTTATCGTATTTGTATTTTATATTTAATTCTAGCCCATTCAAATTTCCATGTTTGGTGGAATCTGTTGTTTTTAATATTTATTTAATGCTAGGAATTAACATATGCTATTCTATCTGTTGTTTATTCAACTTCTTGATATTTTATTATATTTCGCATTTAATTGCATTTTCAGATGTTCAATGCTTTGAAGCATATGCTATTTCCTTATATATGCCTTACTAAGTTCGTGTATTTAATTGTTTATTATTTAGTATTCCTGTTTGAATTGTTTAATATTTGATATTTTAATATTTGCATTATGTGTTTTGTCTTGTTTCTTCGATACCTCCATTTCTTCGGGTCACCTTGTCCCGAAGGTCAGTTTTTAAACCTTTGTCTACTGACTGTACTTATAAGTACCATTTAAATCTGGATTATATTTTCGTAATATGGCTATTTGTGCCGATGGTATTCGTTTTATTGGGCAGTGGTGGCCTGGGCTTCGGAACCGAGGTGTTTTCGGTTCGGACACAGTTCCGCCGTAGAACCGTCGTATAAGCGGGTCTGGTTCATGTCAAATCCTTAGGGGCCAAACGTCCTTTCGCTGGTGTGGTGCTGAAGTTTGGAGAGTGAACGCCTGCTCAGATGTCGCCCTCGTCATCTGAACACCCTAGTGTTGATTTAAAAACGGGACATTAATGTAACAAAACTAAACTTGAGTTCTGCTAAAGATATCTTCGCGCACACTTCGGCTGTGTGTTTTTCGCCCATATTCCGGAGTTTTCTTGTTACATGAAACATCGTTAAGGAAAATGTTAATTTTTTTTACCTTGCAATCACTAGGCAGATTTTCCATAACCATATGTTCGGTTCTTTTCTTGCATTGTTTTATATTTTTGAGTTTTTGTATTAACGTGCTTAAACATTTAATATTTCTGACTTTCTTTCCTTATTATTAAATTGTTTGCAAAAATGTATTGTGGAAAGATAACTTCAGTTATATTTCAACAAATTTTCATCAACATTACAAATAGAAAATTCATTCTTCTGTTAATTTCAATATTCTTGTGATTATCACTTTCCGGCGATTCTAGCTCGCTAATAAGTGAGACGCGGAATGATGAGAACATTTCCTAATTCTTCTTCATTTTTTGACGAGGGATTACGCTTCTTTAGATACTTTTTTTGTTCCCTTTTCCTGCATGTATAAATGAAATTCGTACAGTTTCTAACTGTACCATTTGACATTAACTCAAAATGGAGAATTATTTGCTAATACGGACAATTCAAGAGACAAAAAAAAGATTTCAGCCTCAGAAAGAAAGAAAAGCCTCAGGAAGCGTTTATTTGATTAAATAAATGCTTCCTGAGACATGCGCAAAAGCGCGGAGGATTTTCGAAATCGTGAATGAACTGTAGGTAATTTTTAATTCTAAAAACATGCTGAGCATTTAGGCTCTCATCTACTTTTATTTTAATTTTTTCATCTTAGTTTTTTTTAGCTGTCCGATAAAAATGAGCATAAATATTTCAGGTAAAATCTCAACTGTAAAAATATCGTTCACTTTTTATGCAAATAATTTGAATACATTAATTATTGCTAAGAAGGAAGATAACGAATACTTACGTGGAATAAAAAACCCAAATCACTTTATCTATATTTCAGCACTTTTTTTGTAGCCATTAATAATGGATTTTCATGTATAAAATAAAAATAGTTACATCAGTTTTTATGGGCATAAATAAGAGGGTTTATTAAATAAATGCTTTATATTTCTTAGTATTTAATAAATAGGTTTTATGATTTATTTCCGATTAGAAACTCGAACCACTTATCGTTTTAAATATTGTTGAAATAGAAAAGTATTGTTATAAGAAATTTTTTGTTTCTGTTGAGTTTTATCAAGTACAGCTGAGCCTTTATAACGTTACCGATATTTTCTCGCATACTTTATGATAAAGGTGTCGTCCCTCCACACGTTATGCATAAATAAGGGTCTCGAGATAAGGCAATGAACTTGAGGGTTTTATACTTTGTAGCAGAGTACTTGTGTATAAACCGTGTGCTATTGGCGAGTTATAGTTAAGGAATATTGATATTTAGAGTATCATAGAAAAACAATTAGCAAAAAATATAAATTTACCCAAACAGTAATATCTAAAAATAGAAATATTTAAAAGAACACTGTATCTAGAGAGCGCCAATGCTGCTACAACTAGGACACAGATTTTTCCTGGATGTTTCAATTTCTTTATATTTAAACTTATTTTTTACTTGTTTTGTTTTGTTAGTTTTGGTTTCGTTTTGATTGATTTTTTCTGGTTGCTTTTTAATTAAGATATTCTTTTTTTCTTGGGATTTTTGGGTCACGGGAAATCGATTTTTGACTTATTGTCAGATTTCTCACAGAAAAAATCCCTTTTTGAATCCCTGCCTGAGGGTGACCCTTGAAAAAGTCTTCAGGCCAGGATTCATTGTATTATTATTATCTCTACTTTTGTTTTTAAAATTTTTTTGCCAATTTTGATATTTAGAGCCGATCTATCGTAAACGGTCTTTAGAAATTTTCTAGTAATTAATCATTGGTATGGGATTGCTTTTTGGCATATTAGAACCAAAATTCTACTCAAAACTACCATTGGAGTATGACATTTCATTCATTAAAGCCATTTTGTTTTTGATTTATTGGTTTCTTCCGTTTTCTATTTTTCCATCTAATTATCGCCTTTCATGCGCATAAAAGTGCATACGGACAAATGATTAAATATTTTATAAATTTGCTCCAAATTTTATACGGATCAACACTTAAGATGCTAAGGTTGTGAAAAAAATTTATTTACCTTTTTTTTAAACTTTTCCTTTCATATGCACTTTGAAAGGATGGAGTGATAATAAACCTTTTCAAGGATTTGGAACCAAATTTCAGTAGGATTTACATTTTAGAATTGAAATTATCTGCCCAATTGTTTTCTAATTAGCTCCTTATATTTTCTAATTATTATGTTGAAGCATGAAAGCATGAGAACATAAAAGCTAAATAAACTTAAATTTAAACTCATCTCATTTTAAGTGATTAAGTTATTTTTAGAATGTAGATAAAATGATATTCGATATTTTTATATGTATCGATATATATATGTTTCTATTGATATAAATTTTTATTAAATGAATTCAATACATGAATAAATCATTAAATTATTAACAATACATTAATAAATCATAAAGTAATCATTTCCTGCTATATGCAGTGACAACTGAAACAAGTGACAACGCATATAAAACTACGAGTAATTGTGTCGCAGTTTGCTAACATAAAAATGCTGCTACTCTACAAAGTTCGTTTTAAATTCAACTTTACTGAATAGAATATCAGTTATTGAAATTTAAGCCAAAATTATATTGAAATAAATTACTTGAAAATACATTAGAATCATACCAAGAACTATTTTTCCGCTGTAATGATACAAAGCGTTTCCAATAATTATTTTGAATTACTTTTCAAAAAATTTCATACTAATTAATGATTTATTATTTCGTTTCAAGTTTCCATATAAAAATTCCATGCAGAAAAGGGAATTCAGGGGGGAAATCTCTGAATGCCAGCAATAAACATAATTTATTTTCAAAATGTTTATACCTTTTGCATTTGCAATATATGCAGTTTATAAATTCAAAACATAATACATCTCTTTCTTACATTTCTAAATACATTATTTTTTAAACATCATTACATTTTTCGAATTTCAACAAAAATAAAATGTATGTCCAGTCGTTTTTTAGAAATAAAGTAAATTTGAAACATTTGTAGTTATTTATAAATATTATACAAAATAAAAACTCTTTGTATAGCTTTCTAGCAAAATAATCTTTCAGATTTGACTTGTAAATTATTAGTCAATGAACGAATAAAGCGCAATATAAGAGACAAATTATTTTTAAAATGGGTATTAAAAACTAGGATTCAAAATTCATGAATGTGCAATAATAATTCAAAATAAGGAAAGAAATTTATAAGCAAAAAAAATCCTTGAATATTTTTTTCAAAGAATTTGAAAGTTCTGTTTATATTAATTTGTCCCAATGTTAATTCTATTTAAATGTAATTCGTATCTAAATGACATAATTCCTAGAGATTATTTAAACTTTGTTAAAAGTGAGTTGATATTAAAATTACATTTAACAGCTATTTTAATTTAAAAGGAAATTTATTTTTTTACAAATAAATTTACCAATAATTAAATAGTGAAATGAATGGAAAACTTTCGGAACAAGATTTAACTTTTGATAAATCTGCCGTAGTCAATATGATTTTGAAGCAATAATTTTACGTTACAATTAAAATAAGGATAACGAGAAAAATAAAGAATGGACGATATCGATAATCGTCTACTATTTCCAGTTATATGTTCTCACACTTTTTCATGCCTTTATTCTAGTTGTTTTGTTTCATTTTCATAAGACTAAATGTGGGACAATTTTGCACTCGTTTCCATACAGATTTAAATTCTTATGCTCCCTCTACAATATATAGTTTTAATTGTTTTAGAACTTAAATACAATTAATTAATTTAATTGCATTTTTTGATTTTACAGTGGCATAGTAAAGTACATACAGTACATAAAGTACAGTGGCATAGTAAAGAATTTACGAAATCTTCGAATTTAAAATTCTATAAGATTTATAATAATATATTATAAATTTAAGACTAAAAATTTGAAATCTATGATTTTGACATTTTAGCACTCGAATAACTGAACTGAATTAATAAAATTGTTTTTAATCTTGTCGGAATTTGTATAACATTGCAATATTGTGGGCTTATTTGCACAAAAATATTTTAATACATCTGAACAATATTGTTTAATATTCTAAATGTGATATAATATTTTAACAATATTGTTTTGCGATAGTAGAGAATGTTGCTGAAATAATGTAGCAAGATATATTATGTAGCAAGATATATTTATAGCAAGATAGTAGAGAATGTTGCTGAAATAATGTAGCAAGATATATTTTGTGTTACTTCACTTTAATGGCCGGTTTAGTCATTTTCAGACCATAGGCAAAATGAAGTTCCTCCTTTAATAAAATAATTGATTAAATCTCGCATTTTTAACTTGTAACTTTTTTGTTTTGTTTTTTACTTTAGTAACCACAAAAATGTGCTTTTTTATTTTTATATTACAGCCTTTGCACATATTATTTAAGCTAACGCCTTGTGTTAATAAATGCAATAACAATGAATTTAAATTATTGGAAGTGATAATGTACCATTCATACATGAAAAAGTTTCAATATTACCCTTTTATAATTAGTAGAATTTTTATTTGTTTCAAATTTATTTAATAGGGATGTATACGTTCCTCTTCTCAGTTCAAATACCCATGACAGCTGTCTTTTTGGCTATACGACACTACAGCATTAAAAAATTATTAGCATTAAAAAAAGAGAGATTTCTGAAATTTTTTTTGAATCGTCTATATAAGGTGGAATTTATTTAATTTTTGACATATTGAATATTACAATAGGAAGAAAAGCTATATAAAAATTCCATAATGTAATAGTGTGTATGAAGTACTTCGCCTTCAGACATGAAGATTTATGCTCAGGTTTTAAAATAGATGACAACACTGAAAAGACGGTTTTTAGCGAAAATGCCATTTTTATTCCATATTCTTAATTTTCAAATTGTTTTCTTTATAAAATTGTTTGAATTTTGTATCTCCTTTCGCTGTTCGGGAGAGTTCATTTTTTTTTTATTTTCATAATGTACAATTTAATATTATTTTTCATCTTTAAATGCTATTTTTTTCAAATTATTAATTTTTGTGAAATCTTTCAAAAAAAATCAAAATGTCAAATATTAGACGAACTGCAATATTTAAATAGTGCATAGCTTATATCTTGGTTTAGGAACTGGGTTTTATCTTTTTTTAACTAATTTCTAAAATGTTAATTTATTTCATAAACTTTTCAGCCAGAAGAGTTTTGTTTATATCTCTTTTTAGCTAAAGAAAATGTACTGCGTAAAAATTATTTTTGACTTTTGATATATTTTGCTTTATGTGAACGTTTTTTTTTTTTCAATTTATTTTATGCAGAAATCAAACATGCAAGTATTTCTTATTTCAAAAAAAATTAACGAGAATTTAGACATCTACTTTAAAATAAAGAATGCAATTTAGACTTTTATTGAACACAACATAATCCGTCTTATGTTTAGAAAAGATCCCTCGTAGTTTTTATTGAATTTTGTGGGGTATCTCCTGTGTTAGAGAATAGGTTCGTGTTTGCGATTGGTCTTTATGTTTTTGAACAAATTATAAATCTTCATAGTTCTTGTTAGAATTTTGTGTGCTCTCTTCTGTACTTGATTTCGTATTCTCTATTAATCATAATGTTATTGACCATATTATGACGCGTCTTAGTCTTTGTTTTAATTTGTGTGGTAGTACTTGGGAGCAGATTCTAGCTCTCGATTGATCATATATTACGTTATTGAACAAATTATGATCTATGTTAGATTTTGTTTTAATTTGGGGTGGTCTTTGCTGTGATACGAGTGGTTTCGCAATTGATCCACGATTCCATTTAGTTTGAATTGTGATAGGTCTCTGCTGTGCTTGTGAGAGAGTTCACGTTCTTAATTGAACGGAATGTGTTTGAACATTATGGCCTCTCTTAGGTTTCTCTCTTTTTTTGAGAATTTTGTGTATTTTTACTGCACTTGGGAGCGGATCTATGATCACAATTATTGTAATAGTATTGAGCATATTATGGTCCCTATTAACCTGGATTTGAATTTTGTGTGGTCCTTGTTGAGATACGTTCGGTTTCAAAATTTATCATAACATCATCTTTCTTAGTCTTTATTTTATTTTTTTGTTTTCTCTGTTGTGTTTGCGAGGAGGTTCGTGTTCGCAATTGATTGTAATTTTATTGAACATTCTACGATCCCTCTCAGTTTTCGTTTGAATTTCTTTTGATTTCTGCTAAACTTGCGGGAGGGCACGTATTAATCGTAATGTAGTTAAACATATTATGATATTTCTTAGTATATTTGAACTTTGTGCAGTCTCTTCTGTACTTGTGAATGGTTTCGTGTTTTTAGTTAACTGTAATATTGTTGAAAATATTATGATCCATCTTAGTTTTTGCTATAATTTCTGTAGTCTTTATTGTGGTACTACGGGTTTCAAAATGGATTACAAAATGAACCCTTTCATCTTTGTTTGGATTTTGTGTGGTCTCTGCTATACTTTCGAGAGGGTTCATATTCAAAATTGATCGTAGTGTTATTGAACATATAATGGTCTTTCTTAGTTTGTATGAATTTTGTGTGGTCTCTGCTGTAACTGCAAAGCAGGTTTGCGATAAATCATGAATGATACTTCTTAATATGCGTTGGCATTTTGTGTGATCTTTTCTGTACTTGTGAGTATATTTGTTCTCTACTGTACTTGTGAGTGGGTTCGCAATCGACCATAAAATGATCCCACATAGTTTTTGTGTAGTCTCGCGGGTTCGTGCTCGCGATGGGTCGGTGCGTAACAGACAGGCGCGCTAAGCACAGAATTGATTTATTATACAAGGCAGAAACTACACACTACAAACATGTCTTTGCTTGAGCATTGGTTCGTTGTGATAAATTATCAAAAATTTATTCAATGATGTATTTACAGGCAGTATGGTACAAACTGTGAAATTCAAAACGTCTTACAAAGTAAGTACAAGCTGAAAAGGCAGAATTGAGAAAATGATTGAAACTTGGTGTTTAAAATGGAAATGGCGATTCAACTTCTTGAAGCATTTTTTAGTAGTAATAGTAGTAATAGCATCTGCGATGGTCATTGTTACCAATAGCGCATCGCCAGAATATATACGATAGAGTAGAATCTTTAAAAGTTCAGGCTCTTCGAAACTTAAGAATTTCTCTAAGAATAGGATGGAGGAGTTATACAATCAGTTTCTGCTGTTCCAGTGTTGCATTTTTTAAGAAAGCTAATAAACTTTTAATAACGCTAGAGGGCCTAGATTGGAGGCGTTTCTAAAGATCTAGTTCGGATTTAGGTAGTTAATTTTCTAAAGTCTAAAGCTCCTGCTAAATTTAACAGGCGAGTCAAATTGACGCTAAAATTTGTTGTGATTTATATGATGATGATTGTTGGTTTTTTGGAGTTTTAGATTTCTTCAGAAAAATGCGAATGAATGCTACTGGAATGCAAAACAAGAGCAATAAAATATATTCCAAAAACATGGGAGTAACGCATTATTATGTCGAAAGAACAAAAGAGGGAAACGTTTCAGACTTCTTAGCACCAAAGTGGCACACAATGGTTTGTATTTTGTCAATTCCTCATGTATTTTGTGTGAGACTAAAGAAATAAACAATTCATGGAACTTTGAGCTTCGAATACTAAAAAGCGACGTGCTGATAAATTCATACATCTTTTTTTATGTATATTAACATGAGCTTCGAGTCGGGACGTGGTCTAAGCTCGTGGATAAAATTTCTTATCGTGTATATGTATATATTTACAACGTACTATTTATATATATACATGTACACGGACATTTTTTGCTATTTTATAAGTATATATAATATATTTGTTTATTTATATTGGACATTCTATAGAAACGAGTATATAATCATCTGGGGCAAGATGGGAGGAGGTGCTGGGATTTAATAGAATAGAAAGAAGCTAAATTCAAGCAATTTCAAAATCGTTTTGCTGAGTTTTTTTTTTCTTCTTTTATTTATTTATCTTTATGACGCAAGATCTTGCTGTTTTGGGACAGCAACAACAACGCAGAAAGGCACATGATTAAAATGAAACCTCTGAAAAGAGCAGGAACGCTCATGAGTGGCTGACGGAAAAAGGCCGTGACGGCGAGCGTCACACGCGTTTAAACGCTTCTTCTTTTCTTTTTTTTCACCTTCTGTTATCCCAGGGGAACGGCAAGAAACTGAGCTTGGAGTGTTTAGACGTCTAAAGTTTATGTGTGCAAAGAGAGATAGGACATGAAAAAATGTTGTTGATTTGTTTTTCCCCTGACCAGTTGTATGTGACCCTGATTCAATTTAAGGTTCGTTTATTATTATTATTTATTTATTTTGCTAGACGAGTCAGCGCCCCAGCGCTGTCAAGGCATTCCTCTTGTAGGCTAAAAGACTACTGAGTCCGCATGAAAACTGAGGAACCCTAAAATGACGGTGTTCTCACTAAAGGTACTCATCCTCCCATCATATATAGAGATATACAGGTTCAGTATATATCTGTATATATAGTTTGTATGTACACACACATCTCACTCTCATGCCGGCTAGTTTTTTTTTTTTTTTGTGCTCTGTCATTTCACACTCTATCACTCGCTTCCACAACGCATTAAAAACCTGAGTTTTACCTGCGCACGGGCCGCGTTAGATCACCACAAACGTGAGTGCAGTTGATAAAAATTAAAAAAATAGCCTACGCGTATTATTTTTTTCATTATTTAGTATTTCTCTCTAATCTAACTCAAAACATATCTCGTATCTATCTTCTATTGCTATGTAACTCAACAGACAACGAATCGTTTCAACAAGAAATTATTGCATATTCACTTATCCATTGCTGGGAAATTAAGGCCCTTATTATATATATTTATATATCTGGATAAAGAAGGGTCTGCCGACGCCATTTCTTCCTCCGATTGAGCGGCTGAAGACCTGACAAGATAAAGATTTGGAAGCTTTAAAATATACTATCACCGAAAGACATACCGTAACAGTTCGCTGCCGCAGTAAAAGCAAAGCGCCTCTGACCAAGCGTATCTAGTTTTAAGCCTCCAGACTTCCTTTGTGCCATATTCCGAAATATCCCAGTGGTACGTTTGCTAAAATTGAAAAGATAAAATACTTTTCTGGCTTCAAATAGTATTATTTTTAAAAGGAAACGAACGAACTATACTTCCTTCTAACAACTTTTAACCACTTAAAATTAGAACATAATATTAAAATTATATATGTATATATATTTCTCTCTAGCAGCAATATGCTATGGCTTTAACCACATATTTTTTCTTGCGTATTTACATATAGTGTAAATAGATAATTAGTGTAAACTAATTGTTAGAAAAATAACGATGGAAAACATTGGTTTTGTCAACCAAGTACACGTGTTGTAAGCAGACAGGTATACGTGCCCCTGCATACATAATATAAAAATATACGCTTCAATTGCAGCCCCATTATTTTTTGGTTCGTCGCCACGAGCTCAATGAAATTCAGAGATAGATTAGATAGAGACATAGAGATAGAGCAAGCCTTTTTGTAGTTGTAGCTGTACGAAGCTATAGAAGGTTCCCCTGTCCCCTAGCCCATGTTCAGTAATTATCACACATCTGTGGAGAGTTTGGTGACACTTGGCGACCTAGAGTGAATGACGACTTTGTGTCCATTCTTGGTCACGTGTCCGTCACTCTCGACCACAATTGCAGTCTGTTGAGGCTTGGGCTCTGATTTGCTTCGGCCCTTGTAACGACGCCAGGCCTGTTGGATGACACGGGCTGCGTAGATCTCCCGCTGTCTGAAGATGGTGCCGCTCACCGCCTCCAGTCCTCCCCGGTCTTTGATAGGCACTACATCACCAATGTCCGCACTTTCGTCAATGACATGCCCCTTCCTGGCGAAGAAGTCCTTAGTCAGCGCGTCCAGGATATCGACGCAGTAGATGAGATCCCCTTTACAGATGGGTATGTCCATCGATATTATTTTGTACTTGTTAGGCTTCGGGATCTGCAACGGTTCCTCCAACGCGTCCAAGAAATCGGTCAGATACTCATACTTGATAAACTGAGTGCCATCCGGGTCGAACTTCTGCCAGATCTCGTAATACATATCGTAATCATCGGCAGTGAGACCTTCTTGGACGTCTTCTGTGGCCTGACTGTAGTTCTCCAGAATGACAGCAATGTACATGTTGATGATAATCAGGAAACTGATAATCAAATAGGTTACTAGATAGGCGACTGCGATACCCTTGCTCCCGCAGTCGCCCGGATCGTCATTATCGGGATCAGGAGGATCGCAATCGGTGTCGTCCATGATGCCGGCCAGGACACCATCCCAACCGGCAGAGGTGGACATCTGGAAAAGGAGGATTATGGATTGTCCGAAAGTCTCGAAGTTGAAGTTCTCATCGATACCGTACCGATGTTTGACTGTCTTGAAGAAAGACATGCCGAAAATGGCGTAGATGAACATCACTAAGAAAAGCAGGAGGCAAATGTTGAACAGGGCGGGTAACGACATGGCAAGTGCAAACAGCAGGGTTCGGATTCCACGGGCTCCTTTCACCAATCGCAGCACACGACCTACTTTCACCACTCGGACGACACGGAGCAGCGTCGGGGATACGAAATACTTCTCAATCAAGTCCTTCAGCACGACACCTGAAATGGAAAAAAAGAAACGTCCGCTAATGCTGATCTGCATCTCTCATGTCAATAGCAATAAGCGATGGTATAAAAAGGGAAAGATCGGGTATCAGAGGGCACGACGAAAGTCATATTGATTCGCTAAAGGTGAAATATTGTTGAAGCAAATATTCTCGGCTTCTGTGCGAATCTAAGGACAGTAATGAGATTCTTATTTTGGTAATAAGACAGATGTGCCTTTATTAAAAAAAATCTTAAAATCTGGCAATTAATAATCTTAAAAAAATCTGACATTGAACTGGAAACCTTATGACAAATTTTTATCATGAGAAAACAGGATAGTGTTTTGGTTTGAGGTTTTGGTTTGAGGTTTTGAATAAAGTAATATGTACCAGAACTGAAAGCATTCTTAATTCGACTACCAATTATAAAAACTCTAGTTCATAGTAAAATCGAAAATTTATATATTGATAGCAATAAATTCTGTTATAACAAGTGAAAGAATATCAAATCATTGAGTTATAAGTTATGTTGATATGCTGTAAGTATTTTTTTTAATGAATAAAAAGATATATATATATAAGAACTGCATTTATAGTTACTTCGACTTTTAGTAATAGAAATTCTAGTTCATAGCTCATAAGTTCATAAGCAGAAAATTTATATGTTAAGAATATATATATATATATATATATATATATATATATATATATATATATATATATATATATATAAGTATTAACACTTTTTAGTGCAGTGCTGATCTCTTAATGGATATGAAAATTATAATGTAAGCATATTCATGAAGTTATGAAAATAAAGGGATATTTTGGAAGAAAAATAACTACCAATCTTCTGCAATGAAACTTTTCACTGCATAAAGTGATACATACGACAGCTGAATTTATTGCTAATTCGACTTCCAATAGTAAAAACTCTTGTTCTTAAAAACAGACTTTACATTTAAAGTAAATAATAAATTTTATTTATTTAAGAGAATGTATATTTATATTTAAAATTATTGGTCCATTGTTAATTCCTTAAGGAAACTGGGAATATTTGAAAAATTATTTTGAGAAGGTACAATTAATTATTTAATCTGATAAAATAGGAATATTTCATTGATTACAGAAAATATAGTTTGTATAATTTTGAAATAAATTGTTTTTAACAATAAATCTAACATGAGCGACTAGGATAGAAAGATAATTTTTTTTTTCTTTCCTCGAAACAGTTTTTTTAATTTTCGGGATGTAAAGAACACATTTTATTCATTAAAATCTTAAGAAATGTCGCACAATATTTACAAGCCTTCTATACCTGTTCAATTTACTATTATTTTTGCTTTTGAATTGATCTTAAGAGTTTATTCAAAGTACTTTATACATTTTAGGTTTCTAAGTTATACGACATTAATTATTGTTTTAAGATTTTTGCTTTTATTGTATTTAAACTAAATAAGTTTTCTATAATGAATAAACTTATGCTCATATATTAATATTCAATAATTTTTTAGTTATTTCTCTCGGAATTATTTTTTCTCAGCTTTATATTTGATTTATCATCAAAAACGAATACTTTAAAAAACAAATGCTCTTTTGAAATTTTACAAATAAAATAAAGCACTTGTTCAACACGTCCTAAATTTATATGGGATATAAAATTTGCCTGAGAAAAAAAAACTCCCATTTATATGCAAGCAAAATTTTGTTCATTTTTTTTTGTTGGAAACATCCCAGTTCTCTTTTGTGCATATGTGAAGTATAATCCAACCATAGTCCTGAAGAAATGAAAGCAAAGAGAAATTTTAGAACTGAAAAAAGAAGTGAATAACGCACCTAATATAGACAGACTAACAACAACGAAGTCGAAAACGTTCCATGGTTCTTTGAAGTAATGCCATCGGAATGCAAAAATCTTGAGCACACATTCTGTGGTGAATATAGCAATGAAGAACACGTTAAGGCGGTCCAAAACGTCATTGAAGCCATCCTCTATTTGGTAGTGGTCCATGGCCATCACTATCATGTTCAGGCCGATGAACAACATGATTGCCATGTCGAATTTGGTATTTGTTGTCAGGTCGAAAACTATGGCTTGGGGTTTGAACTGAAAGAGAATTGGCATTTTTAAGTAAATTCTTCACTTCATTTGTTGGTGAACAGAAACCGTGTAAGGTAAAATACTACTGTGAAATAAAGAAACTAAGCGGGCAAAACCTTATAAATGCATTGAAGATTAAATGTTTTGGAAATCAAAGAGATAACGAATAATTAATAAATAAAAAAATTCGTTGACATAGAGAAAATAAACAATACCCGGAGAATTGCATGATCTTTTTAATCGCATCAAAATTTTTAAATTTAAACGAATCTTTTCTGGTGTCATTTCATAATCACAGAGTATCTAATTTCTTCTCATTGCTCCGTCAGAAGACAGATGCTAGTACATTGTTGTTAATTTTCCATCATTTTTTCATTCATAAGTTACGAACATTCCAAACTAACGTTGTATCTTTGGGAACAGTAAAAGCCTCTTTGCGTTTATGTAATAAATTACTAATAATTACAAAAATGTTCATTGGTGTAGAGAATGTACCTGGAGAATTATATGATTTTTTTTAGTTTGGTTTAAAATATTTAAATTTTGATATATACATTCCAGTAGCATTCTGTTTTCATAACCACAGGAAATCCAATGATTTCGGACTGTTCCATCATTACGTAACTGATAATTTTCCATCATTTTCTCATTTATAAATTACGAATATTCCAATCTAATAATGCATCTTTGGGAACATTAAAAATATTTTTTGGTGTATTTATTTTTGGTGTAAAGCATGAAGTTAAGGGATAAGTGAGCTAAAAAATAAAAATCTGAGTAGCTTATATTAAATTAACCGCGAAATCACTCATTTCTTTAAATGCTATTAAAACAGTCCCCCTCTTCAAATATATTAAATCATTTGTACAGTTTTTCTTACAATGAATCACAACTAGATTTTTGGAGTGAGTTAAATTAAGCCTATTAATTAAATACATAAAAAATAGAAATCCTTTTTATAATAGAAAAATATTTGAAATAAGAAGATAATTAATCATTTTAAGATTGTGTTTTTTACAGTAATATAGCTAACTAAATGATTGTCGGCTGTATCAAAATTATTCGACTACCATCCATTATTATTCTTGTGATTAAAACAACTATTATATGTAATAGAAAAATGAAGGAAGTTTTTATTTAGTACAGCTATAAAAAAACTCTTTATATAAATTATAAATTGAATTTATTAAACTTTTAATGAAAATGTATTCTGTTACCCTTGGTCTTCATATAGCTACTTAATACCTGTATTGCAACTGCTTATGCTTGATTCTCTGGCCATCTATCTAATATGATACTCTTCTTTTCTTTCTCTTAATTATAGTTTAAAAAATAATCTCATTAGAAAGACGATTCGGTACAATTAGATATTAGATATGACCTACAGGTGATTCTGATGATAGTCGGTATGTTAAATGAATTTTAATTACCCTTGGTCTTGATATGGCTACTTAACCCCTTAACTGGTTTATTTTCCTTACTATCTAATAAGATGACATCTTCTATTTTGGGAATATTTTCTCATTTTGATTCAAATGGAAATCCATGGAATACTTGGCTTATCTACGTATTCGAAGTCATTTTACTATTGAATTATAATTGTTATGAAGGATTTATTTTTTGTTTACGACTATCAAAATTCGATAAATCGATGCACGTACGGCGTATGGACAAATCGGTTAAGTGGTTAATATGTATGCTGCTAATACTCACACCTGATATATGGACCATCTAATTAGATGGCACTTTCTTTTCTGTTATTATAGTAGAAAAA
>JAOUZG010051511.1:877912-913972 GCA_026289955.1 Argiope argentata | reverse complement strand
AGATAGATGGTATTTTTCACAAGAGTTTCACGGAAATCAACGTATTAAATGGAATCTAATTGGATGGTTCGTTATAATTAGATATATGTGACCTATAGGTGATTCTCACATTCAACGTGATAAAGGAATTCTAGTTACCCTTGGTCTTGGTATGGCTTTCACCGGCTTCTTATCTCCCATTTTTTTCATGGCGTTGTAGTATTTCTTCTGATCTTCCGTCATGAACATCTCCAGGGATCCCCCTGCGTAAATTCCGACGGGGGAAAAAGTTAGATTGGTGTGTAGGGGGTGAGAGAAAGAGAGGTGAGAAAATGAAATAAAGAAAAGCTAGTGAGTTAAGTGAGAGAGAAAAAAGAAAGGTGAATGAAAGGCATGCAAGACTTAGAGAAAGAGAGAGAGAAAATACAAGCAGAAAAATTCAGGGTTTCTAATAAGTTAGGTAGGGTACGAGCATTGTTAAGCAATGCTTCCCTATTTCTATAACTGTAAGGGATAATGGGTAAGGAGTGTAGTGGGGTAAGAGGTGAATAAAAATTCATTCATATAAATTTTAAAATAATGATGGATTCTATACAAAAATTGAATATATGGTATAAAAGATTTGTCAATAAAATAGCTCTACCTTAAAATGGTCAAATAGAAATTGAATTTCCATTCGAAAGAGCAGCATCGGCTCTAGAACGGAGAGGATGATTAGTCAGGAGATGACAACGCCATCTATCGTTCGGGTAAAACCCAAATATTCCATTTCCCGTCCAATTTTCTTTTTCTTTCTTTAATTTG
Organism: Argiope argentata; assembly: GCA_026289955.1. Classification (NCBI taxonomy): domain Eukaryota; kingdom Metazoa; phylum Arthropoda; class Arachnida; order Araneae; family Araneidae; genus Argiope; species Argiope argentata. The sequence goes on along the minus strand of JAOUZG010051511.1, from coordinate 913,189 downwards.
ATTTTTTTCCTTCTTTATAGCAGGAAACTATTTTGAAATTCGGATTTTACCCGAAAATCCGAAAAAATATCTTAAAAAATCTAGGAAATAAGATGTTTTAAATTGAAATATCCTTACAGTTATATATATATGAGAGCATATATTAGTAGTCAGTGCAGCGAACAGTTTAGTGCAGCTAATAGACAGACAGACAGACGACAGCAAAATTAGAAAGCAGATAGAGCTGTAGTGAGCGGTCTCTGTTCTATTCTAAAGCCGGTGATCAATTAGCAGTACATCCAAACAATTTTTCCTCATCAGATATTTTATAAAGAAAAATAAGCATCTCTTTTTTTTTTTTTTTAATTTTTACTTTTGATTTCTTTTTCAACTTATTTTTATTATTTGGAATTTTTTTCATTATTGTTTTTTTACTTTATTTTATTTCTCTATTTTTTAAATTCTTTTTTCTCTAATTTTTCACCTTTCTTCTTATTTTTCTTCTGTATTTTTCTTTATTCTCTATTTTTTTATTTTATTTCATTTTTTATCTCTTGTTTTTTTCTTATCTTGAACTTTTGAATTAACACGGTTTTTTTTTTCTTTTAGATTTTGTTTGTTTAATATTCTATTTAATTATTAGTTTTATTTTTATTATTATTTATATTAATTCCTATAAACATTTTAAATCAGATTATTTTATACACTGACATTGAAATTTCCGTGGTTGCTCTTTTACCTTTTGAAGCTCAGTATTTTAAAGACATATCTTTCATAATATGTCTATATCTATGACTATTAAAGGTTCTCTATCTATAACTAACGGTTGAAGATGGTTGACTAATAGTCTATTTGGAGTACTGATCTATGCTCTATTGCATTCTTCTTCCTAACCTAACCCAAACGAGTGCGTACCAATACTATTTGTGCATTAAATATCTATCTGTGCCGTAATTACTTAAATAAAGATGCATGATTCAACTAAGATTTTCCTAATAATGGTGATAAATTTGGTATTATTTAATCACTAGAATCAATTTCTTATTTACCTTTGATTCAGCTACCTGTCATAGCAATACACGTCTATACATCATCATACATACACTATTCTATACATCAAGTTAAATATAAAAATCAACAGACATAATATTCACAATGTTTACAACACACACATATATATATACAATAGAATGAGAAAGAAACACAGAATTGAGCAAGGTTTAGACCAATAAAAATACTTATCTTCTTTTTTTGCTCGTTGAAATTGTCGATGATCACACCAATGAAAAGATTCAGTGTGAAAAAGGACCCGATGATGATAAACAGAACAAAGTACAAATACATCATCAGATTGCCTTCTTCCAAAGGTTGTTCGTTTACCTTATTTGGGATAAAAAGAAAATGGTTTATACAAAATGTCCACTTCCATGCTCTCGTAGTTTACGAATTACACGTAGAGGAAATGCTGTAATAATCATTCACCTTATCATTATATTTATATGTCCATTTTCACGTTTTTTTTATTCGAATGTTTATAAAAAGGGTTAATATAAAATGACCGTTTCCTAGGGTCTCGATTACGAATTACAACTAGAGAAATTGTTGAAATGGTAATTTTTCGAAACATTACATTTATAAAAATCAATAAATATGTAATTATAAATTATATAAATATATCCATTTCCATGTTCTTTTATACTAATGTTTGAAACAAATGCCGCTCTCATCTATAAACTGCACGTAAAGAAAATGCTGTTATAGTCATCATTGTAATTAGTCAGTTTGAGGGAATACTATAATAGTAATTCGCCTTTGCATGTTATTTATATTAATATGCCCATTTCCCTATTCTTTTGTGTTATATAAAAATATATTGTAATGTTTATATATAAAAAATGGTGTACATGAAATGCGCATTTTCATGTCACCATTTACAAATTACGCGTAGATAAAAGGATGCCATAGTCACAATTAAAAATAGTAGGAATACCATAAGGGAGAATAAATACCATAACAAGAATAATAATAGTCATTCACCTATTATATTTACTGTTTAGATTTATTGTTGATAAAAATGGTTTATATAAAGGGCCCATTTTCACTTTCTTGTTTAAAAATAACAAGTTAAAAAAATACTGTAACTATCATTAGGTCATGTAGAGAGTTTCATAATAGTCATTCACCAAATATTATATTTACATTAATATGTCCATTTTCATGCACTTTTATGAGAATATCTGGGGATTAAGAGAAAATGGCTTATACAAAATGCACATTTTCACGTTCTTTTTAACTGAAAAAATACTGTAAAAGTCATCATTACATTTGGTGAAAATACTATAATAGTCATTTACCTAAGAACTATATTTACATTATTAGCCCATTTCTATGCTCGTTTTGAGAATAGTTGGAATAAAAAAAATGGTTCATATGAAATGCCCATGTTTACGCTCACGTTTTCGAATTACATAAATAGGAAATGTTTAAGTAATAATTTTCTTGAGCATTATGTTTATGTAAATATGCCAGTTTTATATAAATGTTTGGGAAAAATGGAAAACGGATTTTATAAAATGTCCATTTTCATACAATGGTTGACGTTGATATGTATTAAAAATATAGTAATTGGCATTCACCTGAGTATCATATTTATAAAATTATGCCCGTTTTTGTATTTTTTATACGGATTACATATCACAAAAGTTGGTCTGTTGGTTTTATTGAATATAAATGATTTATATATCCTTGAATGTATGTAAAAAGTTTGGAATTTTATCTAAATATTATAAGTTAAAAAATTTGAGAAAAAAAATGGAAATGCTCCAAACATGTAGAAAACTGAATGGATCCCTTTTAACTCGAGTCGCTTCTTCGGACATTGCAGTGTGTGTTCTAAATTCTTAGACTGAAGTGAAATTTTATTTAAAATATAAATTCTTGATTTTTCTCGCAGATATACGCATAAAAAATAGATGTAAATAAATTTTCGGTTTCGGAAAAAAGATAAATAAAATTACTTATCTCTTTTACAATAGGCACCTATTAATTTTATTTATAACGATTAATCCATAAGCATTTAGAATTTATATTTAATTAATTATATACTTTTGTAATCGATAAAATTTTCCTTATTTAATGAAGTGAAAATTGATAATGTGTTTTTTTAAGTACAGCCTTTAAGTGTATTGCAAAGGCAAAACAACTTTCCTATGGTTTACTTTGTATAATCCATAACAAAATAAATATAAGAACCAGAGCAATTCATGCGCCATTTTACACTTTAGATTTTTACATAACATTATCTTGGTGTCTTTATAGAAATACTAATATTATTTATACATTACAAGAGATCCAAACTTCAGCATGTGACGCATTTTTAGAAGAATTCAAGAATTAGAACATTTTTACGAAATAGTGTTACAAAATAACATAAAATTGGGACATATTCCAGTAATGCCTTTCCTCCTTCCCGTAAAAACCAAGATTGTTTTAAATGTCTGCAATGTTGAAACGTACTTGTCTAGTGTCTACGGCCGAATACATGATGTCAATCCAGCCTTTGAATGTTGCCTGAAATCAAAACAAAAACATAATGCACATCTATGGCAAAAACATATGGCACAAATAATAGATTACAAACTAATTATTCTACAAATTATTTATTATTCAAAGAAAGCTTAATTATAGATATGTGTTATAGATAACGAGTTTCAATTTGAACTTAAAGCTCCAACTAACTCATAATTACGCTATTTAAGTTTAGATAATACATTCTTAAGTAAAAGGTATAAATAATTTACAGAATTGCTCTATATGCTATGACAAATTAAACACTTTATACTAAATAACATAGCGGTAAGTTAGTAAGAATAAATTTTACTTTTAGTCGAACACCAGAAGCTAAATTTACTAAAGTGGTTTTCGTACAACATAATGTAGAATAAAATTTAAACGAGAACTTCATAATTGTTCAGCATCAAAAACGAAAAGTGTACAAATTCCGACTAATAAGAGGGCCTGTTTTCGTTTTAAATTTACAAAATAGAAACTAAAGTAGTCGAAAAGATAATTCGGTGAAAGAAGTTATATTATTAATAGGAATTGCACTTAAAAGAAAGCTTATCCAATTTTCGATTAAACTTGCTTTAATTCAGATATTTCATTTAAATTTAATAGTACAACTCCTCAATTAATTTAAAATCCAACACTTTTTCTTTGCAAGTTGTTCACTTCATATTTATAGAGATTCAGAAAACATGTATTATTTATTAATCTAAATACTACATTTTGCAACAATTACTTGTTATTAATAATATTATACATTCCGAGTTTCAAAAGTTTTTTTCTTTATATTACAAACAATTTGATTTATTTAAAATATTTGAATACTTATATTCTTAAGTTTTTATGTAGTTTTTATAAGTTAAAAAAGTTCCAAGCTTTCAAGCTTTAAAAAACTAATTTTGAAACATCTTAAAGAATTTTAGTTCCTTTATGCATAAATGTTTCTATTGATAGTAAAAACATAATTTAATATTTAAGAATAAATTAAATTATGTATCAATCTTTGAAATCGCCATTCATGTTAAATGTATAAAATGTCAATATTACCATCATAACCAACACGTAAATTCCTAACACATTTTATAACAACTATTTTTAAAAAGAGTATTACGAGGATGGCAATTTATTTTCTCCTAATAATTGCTAATAATTAAATAAAATTGAATAAAACGCTCGCAAGTGGAAGATGCACAAAATTGGAAGTTTCCATCTTAGTGCGCCTCCGTCAGGCTTATTTGACAGCTTTAAAACTGGGCAACTGGCATTATTAACTGCAATTTCTTATTTTTTCACGCCTTTATAGGACTCCATACGTTTTAGTTAGGCCACAGTAGCGTGGCGGTAAGGTTTCGTCTTTGATACCGGAGTACCCCAGGTCCGAGGCCTAATTTCATCGAAGAACTGTCATGAAAGTGAGCCTTGTGGCTAAAGGTCCTCCCGCTGGTGTTGCATGGAAATTTGGAGTGGGAATGCCAGCTCAAGTTATATCCTCGTCGTCTGATCACGATTCAAAATTACGAAGCTTGTCCCATAGTATCCCCTGTGTTGCTTTAAAACAGGACGTTAATACGACCAAAACTTAAGATATTGCTTTTGCTTAAGACATTGTCTGCACAATAGAAGTACTTAGTTATATGTTTGTTTGTTTTTTGCGATTGAATTTCAGGAGCCGCTATAAAAGGGAAAATCCAATATCGTTTAATAAAATAAGGATTAACTTGCATTTACACAATATGCATTTTTGTGCATGCAAACCAAGACTTACCACTTGAAATAACGCCAAGTAGGCATTTAATACATTGTCAAAATTAATTTTTGGATTCATCCACGTAAAGTTCTTAGCTTTACAGTCTTCTCTAGTATTGACGAAAGAGATGTTAAGCTTTTCCCCTTCTTCGTCTGCACAATAGAAGTACTTTCCGCCAAAGAGCTGAACTCCCATGATTGCGAAAATCAGCCAGAATATCAAACACACAAGTAGCACATTGCAAATGGCTGGAATGGCTTGTACCAGTGCATTAACCACAACCTGAAATACGTAGCATGTTAATATTTGCAATTGAAAAATTCCTTTTTATAATGTATCTGTGTTTAAAAAAAAGGTGATAACTAACTTTTAATTCAATAATTGTGCTTTAAGATTTAAAAAATTATTGTGGAAAGTAGGTTTTCAACGATAAATGATAATAATTTATTTTAAATTAGAATTCGATAAACTAATCAAGATTATTTCCTTATAAAACGAACTACATCATAAATTATACCGTCTATTTTATTTTTTATATTAAATTAATTGATAACTTTTTAATAATACTTTATTGCAATAAATTATTAATTTTTACTTGTTCTATAAGATAATGCCCCCCCGAGTAACATAAATTCAAATTGCAATCCATTTTTAATATAAAATGCAAATATTATGAATAAAAATTGTCATAAAATATGAAAAAGAATTCATTAGATTAAAATAGAATAAATATTTTACGTATTAATAATATTTTTCAAAAATCTGGATTGGCTTACTTTTTTGTTTCTAATTCACATCTACAATAAATTTAACTATTCAATAAGCAGAAACAATAATTTATATATTTTAAATTCTAAACAATATTTAAAATCGTAATTCAAAATTATAAAAGTTGACTTGCTGTAATATTTTTTGTAAATAATTCAAAAATTAATCTAGTAGTTTTTAAAATTATTAAAAAATACAAAAAATAATTTACTTCATATTTAAAAATGTGAAATTTAGAATAGAAAAGTTTTATAAGAAAATGATACTTATAAAATATTTTTAGATAGTATATATTTTCAGACAACTTCATGCAGTTACTTAAAAAAAAAATCCAAGACCATAAAACAATCATTATAGGTTAATCAAATTTTAGACATCATTACTTTGGTAGCATTAAATTATTTTGTATTTAAACTGCCCCAAAATATCTAATAAATTTTCAGATTTGGTGTTTTTCAATATACTTTGCATTTATAATAATTAATTCAGCGTAAATACCTGAGTGTTGCTCTAAAAACTATCCAAATAAAAGATATAATTAAAAAATTTTAATACCAAATCTTTCTTTCAACGTATTTTATATACTATTTCGAACTGAACGAAAATGAATTTCAGTATTTTAGTAAATCTGAAATAAATTTTACACAAAAGCTCATTATCCGATGACTGAAAGTTTTTAATTAAATTTATTTGCTAGTAATATAGACTTTTCACCAATAATGCATTAGTATATTAATTTTCAAATTTTATTTAAAAAACTGCGATTAATATTTATTTCAAACAAACTGGCGAAAAATAAAATCCAAACACGTGCTGATAAACGGATGTCGCAAATATGCAATGTAAACTTCTTCAACGTTATTTATTACTTTCCTTATGGAGCGTAGGAGTTATATTTAAATTAAAGAGTGCCTTCAGTCAACGAATGAAAGAAGGCAGATTCAACATATAACTAAATTTAGAAAATACATGATAGGTGGCTACTAGAGAGATAATTTTTTTTTTCGCGACAGCGTGTAAAAAACTTAGCAGGCAATTATCCACCGTACATGATTTTTCGTATTAGTGTCCATAAGAAAGTACTGTTTCAAGAAGGCGCATGCAGCAAAGAATAAAGAACTGTTATATTCGCCGCGTGACTGTTGGAGGTTGTTCTGCATCTATGGCGGAAGTTGAAGATTCCGTTGTTCTTAGAGTTGAACATTGAGCTTCTACTTGAGAGGGTTTCGAGCCATACGTCCTTTAGCATTCCTGCCAATGTCATCTTTGAGTGATATGACGAACGATTATTTGAAGTCAGATGCCTTATCACATTCATGCCAGCGTTATCTTTGAATGACACAACGACATTTATTTGAGGCACAATTCATAGCTAGGGGCTCCGTAGCATTCATGCAAGTGTTGTTCCTAGAATAATACAGCGAACAATTACTTCGGAGTAGTTTTGAGACAAATGGTTTGTAGCGTTGATATCACTATTTCTAAATGACATCATCATTTGCGCACGACCTTGAGGAATGGAGTGAAAATGTGTTGTGTTCTTAGAGAATTATTTGTCTTGATGGCAATGATAGCTGAATAGAAAATGAGCAGACAAGAACGTGAAATCAAACTGTCTATGAGGTGGAAAATTGGATCTACATTAAAAGTTTTGGAGAACTTGGAATTAAACTATTTGAAGCGGAGAAACACTGGATCTACACTAAGAGTTACGGCTTGGAAGAACAATTTCTTTTGACAGTAGGATCTTTCTCATTATTTCACACATTACAACAGCAGAACTGAACATCGAAATGGTTTTTGGTCTGTTGTATTGCTATTTTTGATTTCCGCACCTGGGTGAGTTTCCCATTTGGATATCGTTTGTTTTCATTCCACTGCTATCCTCAACATGCTCGATTAAGAAAAAGATCTGACTATCCAGCATTCTAAGGCATTAATATTGACACACTTCATAGCATGTTGAGGGTTTAAACAAGGCAACTAATTCAGCATTATCAAAAACGATATGAATTATCCTTTAGTGTTCAATTTTCCAAGTACAACAAGAATGAAACTCCATCCCTCTAAAAGGAATATAGCACCTGTTCTAATAATGCATACGCGTTTATTTGTTTGCATTAAAAATATAATGGGGGATTATAACGATTATTAAAGTGCCCTTTTTTTCACATTTGAAATGTATCTTTTTGAAGCATGTGAAAATGAAATTTTAATCAAATAAATATGTTATCTAGATAAGAAATATGTTTAAATATCATTGATTTAAACCACTTTCTTCTTTGTGTTTGGATTTTATTTTCACCATTGTATAATATAAAACATTGGTAATAATAAATCTCTGTTAAAATCTATCAATACAAAATTATAATACAATATAAATTTACAGTACACAGAAAAATACTCATAATTCACAAAAACTGTTGTATGATGAATTTTTATAGACAATATATGACATGAGTAATGAAAAGAAATTGATTTAAGTCATGCCATACTAAGCTACATAAAGAGGGTTACAACGAAAGCATGCTTCTTAAGACTAGTGAGTTACGTCACGGACAAGGACAGTTTGAAATAATGCCACATGCAAAGCAAGCTCAAGCAACAAAGAAATACTTACCATCGCAAAAAACATCAAGGGAAAAAATGGCCCTTTAATTTCGACGGAAACTTCCCTCAGCAAAAACGGGCTTCTTAAAAAGTCTTTTTTTTTTTTATGATTCAAAATCGGTTTTGCAAATTTTCAAAGCATTGTCTTTGAGCGTACAACGGGGCTAAATTTTAAACAACCAGTCATCGCGAAATTTGGGTTTGAAACATAGGTTAAACCTAAGAACACGGCACTGTCCCATCGCCAAATTGGCTACATTTTCTCGAGGCATTAAGTCTTAAGCTGTGTTAATTCTCAAATTTGATGAGATATAAATTAGGCTGCTTTACCGTGTTTTTAAGTCTAACAGGAAATTTTAGTTGGTTTCGATTCTCGAGAAGCAATAATTTATTTTTAGCTTTTCACATAAAGCTGAAAATCATAATTATCGTTCTCTAAGAACGGAGGGTTTGACATGTTACGCGAGTTCATCTGTTCATACGCATTGAGCGAATCTGGGTGACGGATGTAACTTCCACATTTTTTGCGGGTAGCCCAGTTGTACTTGAGGATATATCATCGTTCAACTCCAAATTTTAGAAAAAAGGTCCCGGTAATTTCAATGTTTAAGTAACAGCAAATTTTATTTGCCTACTGAGCTTTTCATGCATAAAAAGTAACAAAATAAAAAAAAAATTTTAAGAAGAAGAGAACGAGAGAGAGGGTATATTAGAATGTGAAATTCATCCACAGTGCCTTGTAAAAAAATAAGAAAATGTTTTTTTTTTATTAATAACAAAGATAATAATTAAATACTAACATTGTTGAATACACTTTTTTAAAATTCTACTTTAAAATACTATAAACAAGATTTATGCTAATCCAATGAATTGTCCGTTTTTCTTTCTATAAAAACTATGGTACTATATAAAAGTATATGTTATTTTATAGTTGTTGTTGCCATTATTAGTGAATGAAGATATTACAGGTATTTGAAATCATTTTTAGTTATTTGCCTCCCAGTAGATATGCTTATAATATTAAATTAAATTACTCATTTTTTAAAAAAGTATCTATAATTTATACAATTAAACTTGAGGGGTTTTAAAAATCCTCGAGTTTAACTGAAATTCTTATTTTAATCTTTAAAATAGTAAGACAGGAATAAAAATGTTGTGCAATAAAAATTAATATATTGTATTTATTATATAATGAATGTAAGCAATTAGTAATACCAGTTTATATAATGAAAGTAAACTAATTTCGTCCCGTACAACATCGAATGTATAAGATAGTTAGCAATTGAATGGTATCGATTAAACATTTTAATAATATTTATTAAAATCCTGCGATTATAACTTCCTTACTATGATTCTATTCACTAAAAAATCAACATTAAAAGTATTTTACTTTTATTTAAAAAATTAAATAATTGTATGTATTATAAAGTAACTGTAATTAAGTAATTATTCTCTTTTTACGTTTGTTTCAGTCTTTGGAAATAAAGAAAAAATGATTAGTTTTACTAGTAGCTATAAATTAGAAATTTAGATTAAAATATGATTAGGGGGAAATTATACTATTAATAGCATTTTACATTAATATTATTTAACTTTTTAAAAACAGGATGCCATTTGCATCACATGCACAGCAAGGGTTAAACATCTTCTAGATAGCATCAAGATTAGGATATAGCAAATTAGCAAAATACTTTAAATAAATACTATATATATGTATATAAATACATAATATGACATTCACATATAGATATTAATAAATTATACATATAATTCGTATCTCACATTGAGAAATAAACGAATAAATACATTATTAATTAAAATTTATTAAAAATTCAAACTTTTACAAACAATTTAAAAAAGAAAGTTAATAAATCAAAATACAAAAAATCGTTACTTTTAAATAAAAGTTGTAATGTTTTTGTTGATTTATGTTAAGCTGTGATGGATTTCATAAATCATATATAGGGAAGTGCAATGACACAAAACATTGAAATGTGCATAAGTTTTATTTAACATGCATTCTTTTGGTGCATTACAATAACATACAAACGTGTTTCATTATGAATATCTTTTAACAAAATAAGCACTGTGGACGAACAGATTTAAATAAAGAAGATAGAAAAATTGAAAAACTAAATATGAAATTTCAAACTAGTTTTCAATTCAAATTATCTAAAATGTGAGAGAAACGAGTTATTCAGAAATGTGAGTGGTAATGAAAAAAGATAATGAATAAGTGACTATTTAATATAAGTGACTATTTATTTTACTGAAAAGTTATTTCTATAAAAGATATCTAAAGAATATGATTCTCAGCTTTTACACAATTTTTTTGTCCATCTCACATTTCTTTGAATTTTGGGAAAAAGTGAAAAATACAGAGGTGAAAATTCATTTTCCTGTTTTAGGAATCTGGAATATTATTTCGATATGTAGTTTTAATTCATAACAACAAAAAGTTATTTACACTTACGCAGAATCGAACAAAGACCCTAGTCACAAAAATGAGAGTTTTATGGCAAGATTTATGTTGAAATTCCGGAAATACTTCTTTTAAAAAATCTGTATCTTTGTCACGAAGATTACATAAGTGAAAATTTTACCATCAAAATACGTTGTCTCTTTGGAAAATTGATCCCAGAGCAATCTCTCTATAAGTGCTCGCAGCGCTATTGTGTTGTTTCGCCGTGAAACTGCGATATATTATTTCCCATGTGTACTGTTGATTTCTTGAAGTGTTATTTTTGTATGTTTTGACAATGCTTCGCTACATATACTTCGCATTTTATGGCGGAATAATATAGTAATTTGAATCAAACATAACTGAACGAAGTCTCTGTGCTAGATATAATAAAGAGGAATAATTAGAATAGAGTTTAGGCAATGAATCACGTGACGATGCATTGTTTTATAGATGTTGATTTATAATAAGTAATATTTTAATCTCTTATTTACTTCTGTCTTTCATATAATGGAATTTCATAATCAATATTTCCCAGACTTTTTTATTCATTATAGTTTTGAAATTTCGTGCATTTGTATTTTATTCATAACAACATAATTTTTAAAAATAATTTTACAGCTTAATAAGTGATAACCGATTATTTAATTCAAATTTTGATTCCTTATGCATGGCCTCGATTTGTAATTAATTTGAGAAATAAACTGATTCCAAGATTCCATAATATTCATATTAATTAATGATATATTAATGCCACAAATTAGAATATAAATAAAAGGAAAAAATCCTTTTTTAGCATATTAATGAAAGTGTGCTATTAAAATATGTTTTAATTAAACTTATTTTCTAGAGATTAGCTTAAAGCTTCAAGAATAAATATTTTAATAATATATAGTACTTTATTCTTTCAAATTATTCGTTTTTCATATTTTAACTTAATGATTCCTTGAAACTTTGCGACTCATAATACTAATGATCCCAAGTTTCTCTTTCTTATGATAAGAAAAATTTATACTCTTCGTCCTTTTTTTTTGTGTGTGTGTGTGTCTTTTTAAAGGACGTAATATGCAACAGAAGGCTCTTTTTAGAAGATAAATATTACAGATATTTGTACGAGGAAATGGATGTATTACTTCTTCTTTCTTTCAAGGTGAACAATTTTAAAGCACAATGCATTGACTCGAGTGTTCAGCCAATCACATTTAATGAAGTGAGAAAAAAAAATTTGCGAGGATAATTCGGCAGTTGTCATACTTCGATTGAACGGGTGTTTTAGGTGTCCCAGTATTGAAAATGTTAATCCATTTAATTATTCCAAAATCCAATATCATTTTGTGTGTGTGTGTGTGTGTAACAAAATTTTCATACTAATTATGTCAGTCCTTTATCATGATTGCTTTTTTAAATCTTCAACTCTTACCTTCCTTGGCCAGTGAAATGGGGTTATTGTAAGTATTAAATGAATTTTCACCTTTGTTACAGTACTAAAGATGATAACCAAAAGATGAAAGAATGAATGAAAGGAAGGGAAGAAAACGGGGAAGAAAAAAAGAACGAAATATAAATAGATAGGTGATAAATAATAAATAGATGCCAACTGCATGCAAGTGTTTTTATCGTTGTGCTCGTGAGACAGGATCCCCCTTTCTTTTAGGAAATAAAAACTAAATCTTAGAGGGGGCGTTCCGAATGTCTCTCGGCACTCACCCTCATTCCTTGAAATCGCGAGAGGGCCCGCAGTGGACGCAGGGCACGGAGCGTTCGCATAGTCTTGAAGGCTTGTATGTTTCCTCCCCCGACTTCTGTTGCTAATAGATTGATCACAGACACCTACAAGGTCAAGTTGAACAATTGAAGGTCAAGTTGAAGTAACTAGTAAGGATGGGCAATGTTTTGAGATTTTTTTTATCACTATCAACACGCGAGATCCTGCAAAAGAAATGGATTACCAAATACTGTTAAAACGCGTTTAAACGTCACGTCCATTGCTCCAGTGGCACGTCGTTTGGGAGAAAAAATGTATCTTTGTATCATCCAATTAGCACAAGATATTGTGAGATATCTCCGCAGTGTTTCTCCATTTTCTGAATGCCGTTCAATATTGAAGATTTCGTAACAATATCGGTGGATTTTTTGGGCCAATAGGAATGTGTATAATAATTTTGTGATAATATGGGATTTTCGTTCTTGTGTAGCATTTTATAAAATGCATCATTTTTTAAAATTCATTATGGAAAAGAAAATCCCAAAACGAAATATCTCTTTTTATTCATTCTTAAAATCCACCTTTGGAGACAATCGTTTTCGCGAAGAATATATGCGTTCTTGGCAATTAGCTTATGGAACGTTTTAATGTAAAACCTCACTCTGTGATTTTATACGACTGAAGAGATATATTTATAAAAAGTCTGCTATAAATTACAGACCTTGTAAATGTGAAGAGAGAAAAGTGAAAGTGGAAATCTTACGCCTGAATTAATGTCTATAGAAAGTAATTTATTTTATTGGGACAATAGGATTTGAATTAATTCTTGATTCTATTGTCCCAATAAAATAAATTACATAATTACAAAGAGCGTATAATGATATAATGAAGAATCTATTTAGTAAATATCATTGAAAAATTACGATTTGTATGAAATTTTTTTTAAAAAAAATTAAGAATATATTTTCAAGTTTCATGCCTCATAATGTTGAAAAACTCCTAATAACAAATTTAAAAAATTAGTGTTTCGTGTAAATAAAAAGTTAATGAATATTTTTAAAAATGGGGTTATGTGTTTGTTTCAGAATTGTAACTGCTGCAGGTTTGTATAGTCTAGTATTATTTATGAGGGTTCGGTTAACGTTTAAACGCGTTTTATCTACACGTCCACCCCTCAGCCATACTTACTTTCTGTCATGTTATTTTTTGAAGTCATGTTATTTTCTTTGTAGAATGCAAGTTCGTATTATTTTGTGTATTAAACGTCAAAGAATTCTGTGAATCTAAAATTAAAGAATTTGCTTTTGGATCTCAATAAACAGACTTCTACCTCTATTGGGTGGGGAAATGGTGCTGTTTACCGAAGAGGAATCTATCAAAATGAGTGCGTTGTTAGCAGAGGCATCTCTGAATTGAGGCGCTTTTCTGTAGATTTCAACTAAAAAGAACAAATTTTGAGTCTTTTTTTAGATTCAAATAAAAGATGTCACTGGTTAATAATTTATTTTGTCGTATTTAACCAAATGCCGAAAATACTAATTTTGATAAATTTTGTCATGGGTTATATATACCTCATTGGAATGTGCGATATTACAGTGGAACTTAGTTTTATCGTAGTTGAAGAGATGTGATATAATTTTGGTTTACTAAAATTCAAGTTAAAAAAGTTGGACTGTTAAAAAGAAGTGATATTTTTTTGTTTTAATAGATAATAATAAATTAATAATTGAAAATGGAAATTCCCTTTATTCTAAAATTCAAATCCAAATCTAAATATAAAAAATTAATTAAAGTAAAAAAATTTACTTGTTTCCCTCTAGGAGGACACATTTTTGTATATTTAAGTTTTAAGGAAAATAAGGTGACAAATAAAAAAAATATTTCTCATAAAATAAAACAATATAATATAAATAATGTTAATATAAAAAGTTAATGCAATAAACATATCAATTCGATTCGATTAAAGGAATTTAGGTTTAATATTGTAGAGCCCAGAAAACGACAATTTTAAAGCTAGAAATTATCAAACGTTTCAAATAAAAGAGTTAAAATAACATTTAAGGAAAAATAACAAATTAGTTAATAAAAATAATTGTAACAAAAAATAAAAATTGAAAATACTTTTATATGTCTGAAAGTTAAATTTAAAAAACTGGGTTTAGAAATCTGGGTTAGAAGAAGAGGAAATGACACCTTTTAAATTCAAAATGACAATAAAATTATCTTTTAGCTTTGTTAAATTTTAATAAAGAATATTATATTAATAAATAAAAAACAACTTTCAAAATGAATGCTGATTACAGTTCATTTTAATTTATTAACTTATAAAATATTTCATATGATAAAGTAATGGATTTTAATGCTTATGTAGTATGTAGATTTTTAAAAAATAAATTTAATGCAGTATGTAGATTTTTGAAAAATAAATTTAATGCAGTATGTAGATTTTTGAAAAATAAATTTAATGCAGTGTGTAGATCTTTGAAAAATAAATTAATTTCAGTATGTAGATCTTTGAAAAAAAAATAACTATGGAGCAAAATTGTTTTTTAAGTGCAATTTGAATTCGATATGCTCTATGATGGTTATTTATTGCTTTTTCGATAATAATTATGCAGTTTTAAATTACTCTATTGAATAAAGAGTTCAAAAAATCACACTTAATAAATTAAAGCAAAAGGTTAAGAAGTATTTAAATAATAAAAATAATTGAAAATAAATATATTTAACAATTTTTGTATGGATTTCAACTTAATCGAAATGAATTCAAATTATAGGTATTCCTGTTATTAGATACTATTCGATATTTTTCGATTTTCTGAATGTTGTGCAGTATCGTAAAGATTTCATAATAATAAATTGGGCATTTTGTAGTGATAGGGGGCATATGTCTTATATTAACAGATGATTCAAAAAATCAGAGAAGCCGACCAGATTAGCCAAGTTCCACTGTATTTAAAGTGCCAGGTATCTAAATTGCAAACGATTGTTATATTAAAAGAAGTAATGTTTTATTTTTAAAATAAAGTGTTGAATTTATTACGATGATTTTTCTTGCATATTAACTTCAAACAATTCAGATCACCTCTTCAATGTGACAAATGAAAATAAACGGGGGAAAATGAAAAGTAATTATAAGATTCTTCCATGCCCACTAATCTGACGGAAATCTGTACGGGAAGTTCGGTATCTACCATTCGAGGATCAATTTATTTTGAATTTCTAACGTTCTAGGGGATTCTAAAACGACTCGTGATCAGAGTGACTTCTGACTCTACCCATTCCATCCAAGATGCTGTTTAGCTGCCTGTAGATTCTATATTGAAAGACAGTAACAAGAACAAACAAGACATCGCCGGACATCGACCACGCTGCTGTCTGAGAGTACAAGGCATTCCCCCAAAACCACAGTGAAATCGAATCCCCCCCTTCTCCCATCCGCCGAGTGATATTAATCTGTATAGAATTCTTTGCTTTTAAGGTATGTGGAGAAAAACTTATATATAATACTTGACTATGAGCTTGTTTTAATAAAGTGCTATTTTTTTCTTTACCCATGGAATAATAATAATCTATGTAAAATAAGTTGCCTTTACCGTGATGAAAAATTGTTATATGGCAATAACATGTTTTTACACTTTCTCTTTAAATCCGCCTAAAATTAATCCATAGGTACTGAATAAACTACTGTGAATATAATAAAGAATCTTATTTATAATTTGGGGTGAATTTTGTTAAAATGCACCCCGAATGATAAATAAGCGACTTTCATTAATACATATTTAATGACATTTGTTAGGTTGATGCTTCAGTTAAAATTACAAATAATAATTCTGCCCATTGATTAGTAAGATGTTTTATTTTGATATTTATCTATGGAAATGGTTTCGATCGGTATTACTATCTTCATTAAAAGTTACAAAGAAAAAAAGAAATATTATTAATTATCAATACAAATACTGAACGAAAATAAAATTTATTTCATTGTTAATAATTTACTGTCATTATTTTTATCATTTGTTCGAAAGAAAACTAATGTACTATTTATTCATTCCAAATTATATATGTACATTTTAAATTTTAGAAATTTCATTCATAATTTCACATTTCCCTCTAAAAAATATTCAAAAATCCTTGTTCGGTCCTATCATATTTCTGTTAATTTTTTTAAGTACAAGATTTGATGTTTTTTTGCAACTATATATAATGGAGTTAACTTAATATTCAACAATTCATTTGAGATCGTATGTACAAGTAAAGTTAACAAAAAAAGGCTGCAATTATTTGTCTAGATAGTTTAAAAGTTAATAGTGGAATATTTGATTTAATTTTATAAATATAACCGTTTTCATTATAATTATATCTTAAGGAATGCAATTTTATTGAAACTTTTACTTGTAATTGCTATAAATTTTGTAAAATTAAATTAGATAATTTTTGCTTCTCAGAGTAAAATTATATTAAATAAAATTAGTTTGATATATTATAAAAACTTATTCGAAGTAAGTCTTCTTGTAAAATCTTTAAGAATTATCTTTTAAATATACCTTGAATTAAAGAAATATTACGCGTTTTTATACTATTTAAGTGCAATACATCAATACTTTATTTTTCTTTTTAAAATAACTAACTGCAATGAAATTTAATATTTATATTTCTGCATAGTTTTCATTACTTATATATATATCCTGAAATTATAATTTATAATATTTTAAAATTTATAACAAATATTTCTTAGCTTTAAAATTAATAACTGTAATAAGTTTTGAAAAATCGAGAAAGATATTTGACTGAAATTACTATTTAGAATCTGTTGTTAGTTTATTTCAATATTGATTTGTTTTGGAAAATCTGAAGACATTATTAGGCTGGAATTTTAAATTAAAATCAATTATTGTTAATATAGCAATAATAGATTTAGGAAATATTTGTTAATATTAAAATTTATTTAAGAAAAATAAGTTTTGAAAAGTTAAAACAAATCTTTTGGATGCAATTATTTCTAAGAATCTATTTTTAGGTACGTGATGCAAATCTTTTTTTGTTTTTGTTTTGAGGAGCAAAATTTAACTATCGTAAATGTAAAAGATCATATCACTCCACACGTGCCATTTCTTTTTTTTTTTTTTTCAGGATTGCTGAAAATTCGAGCGTGAGCCGTCCCCAGAGCAGAGAGAGACTTGCACTCTCAGTCCAGCAAGCCACAGATAGAAGGCGGCGCAAGAGACAGATGCACATGAAGTGTTGTACGTGGCAGGGATTCACTAAGAGCAGCACCAACCAGCCAATCAGAGCGAGGCTACTTACTCTCATCCCCTCCAGCCTAGAGAGGGCTCGAAGGGGGCGCAGGGCCCTGAGGGTTCTCATGGTTTTAAAGGCGGGGATGTTGCCGTAGCCCATTAATCCCACAGACAGATTAAATATGGAAACCTACGATTCGGTTTGAGGTAGGCAGGAGGAGGTATTTCGTGAAGCAGCCGGAAAACAAAAAAAGGTTGGGGTTAGTTCACATATCAAACAAGTACTGTCACCGCGACTAAGAGGTGCCCGTTCCCCTAACAGCGCTACCTCGTGAGGTGTCCGAGCTTAAATTTTGATGATTTAATCTTACAGAACTTCTAGGATACATTAATCTATTATTTGATTAAGTAGCTTAATTGCACTATTATATGAATTCTTACAAAAATATAAAGCATTAATTTTAACTAATTAAATGATAAATTATTAAAATTACGACTAATTGCTTTAAAAATCATACGTTTGACGTCATAAAGAATTAATTTGAAAATCTTCTTTTTAATTTACGATTAATTGATATAAATGGTAATCTTTTATAATAAATTATTCTTTTTAATTTGCATGTTAATTTTTTGTTTAATTTTCAAGGTACCAAATATAATCCTTTTCATCATTTTTTTAAAAATATTTATTTTTTTCAATGATATATATATTCGAATAGTTTATTCAATAATGGCCATTTTTTAAATCATTGTTTTTATTCACATTTTTTTAAAAAAGTTATATTGGTTTTCATATTTATCTACTTATTATATTTTATTTTATATAAGAAGTTATTAAAAACAATTATATTTTTCTATTTGTAGGGGGGGGGGGGAGTTTGGTTAATTTTTAAGGAACAAAACGTTATCCTTTTTGACAAATTTTCTAACATTAATTTATTTTAAAGCTGATCACTTTATTGATTGTATCGATTGAATTCGATTATTACAATCACTTTTCAATAATAGTCAGTTTTAAGATCATTGTTTTTATTCATAATTTTCTCAAAATATGCAAATTTTGACACTAAGTAATTTTATTTTATATGAGGTTACCTTTAAAAATGTTAAAATCTCATTAATGAACTATATTGAAACACGAAAAGTTTTATTTTTATATGGAACAAATCAAAATAATTAACAAATTTTATGATTAATTATTATATTTTTCAATTTGCATATTTTTTTACTACAATTTTAAGAAACAAAATGTATACATTTGTATCAAATATTTTTCAATACTGTCGAAAAAATATCTTGTTATCAATGTTAGTATCATTCAATAATGATCACTTTTAAAATCAATGCTCATAATCATAATTTTCAAATAACAATTAATTATTTTTAATTATATAAAATAGTAAATTTTTCAGACTATGCTCCTTTAGATACTTAATCATTTTATTTTATATCTGACCAATTTTTAAAAAGGTGTTAGAACCTCGTTTGTAAAATGCCTTTAAATTAGAAAAGTTTATATAATTTTATATAAAATGTATCAGTCTAATTAACATAAATCTAAGCATTAATAATATTGATTAATCAAAGAATTACCTATTAATTATTGAAGATATGAGGATTAAGTTGTTAGAAGCATAATTTGGATAAAGTGCATAAATTTGCTCATTTTGTAATTAAGTAAAATTCAATAAATTGTACAATTATGGATTGATATAAATCACAATTTTTAGATTATATTTAAATCATTTTGTTGCTAAATAATGAAATAATATCATTAATAAAGAAAAATAATTATAAATATTTAATCAATAATAACGAATTATTAAATATTTTTCTAGTTATATTTAACATATTTTTTGACTAAAGTTTAACATTAATTCTAATTTGTATAATTTCAAAAATTTTAATTTGTATTAATAATTTGAATTAATTTAAAGTTTCTGAATTTGAATTAATTATTAGACGAAATTCAAGTTTTTCAAAAATTGAACGGGCACCTGTGTATTACGGTCATTAGGTTTACTAACACAATTCAAAATCAAGACATTCATAACAGTTAAATGAAATTTCCAAACATTCACAAAGAATTAATAAAACATAGAAACAAATTATACTAAACATACATACATTTTAATAAAAAGTACGTAACAAAAACTAATGCAACACACATCCAATGATATTCCTTTAATTTATATGAAAAACTCGGACTACAGAAATTTATTTTCAATTTTTTACAACAGTCTAAAACTAAATAAAAAACATTTCCTCAGTTGCTTCTTTAACTGTACTTTTGGTAGAATTTTCATTTAAATATGTTTACTCGATTTCTTTTAGGAAGAAAACTGTATTGCAAATCATAAGAAAAGTTAAAACTTGACTTTTTATTTTCCTAAATTTGTTTAATGCCATAAATAATTATTTCCTCAATCAGTATTTTAAAATTTCCCCCTTTTTTTATAAATTATCATATAAAAAATTCGTCAAATTTTGCTACACATAGATAGATATTTACCAAAAAATCAAGATAAACTACGATTTTCATTTCTGCCACATACTATAAAAGTAGTTCTTTCTTCTTTTTTTTCGGATAAAAACTTTTTTTGCCGTTTCTCAATTCGTTTTCTATTTGACATTAACTTGAATTAATAAAGTAATAATAAATATAATTTATTATTATAGTTTCTGAAAAGACAGGCAGATCCTACAAGTGTTTAAAGTGATTTATTAAAGTTTTCAATTGAGATTATTGACTTTAATTATTATTCGGGTATTTTAGAAACATTTAATACATATTCAAATTATAATTAAAGTATAAAAGTTGTTCTCCTTAGACATTTAATTAAACACTTATTAAATTATATCTTAAATAATATAATATATTAAACTTGATTAGATTCCTAAAACTGTGGCAATAATTTAATTTTTTATGTAACAGAACATTTAATATTAAAATTTAAAAAATGTGTATCGAAATTTAAGAAGCCTTTTTTTCTCTCTCTGTTATATTTATTTCTTATGTCATTTATATAGTTAAATGAACAGATTTAAGAAATATTTTTAAAGATTTTTATCTCAAATTTCCCTCAAGTTTTGATATTGTGAATTATATTAAGCAGAATTTTTTGATATATGTCTTAAAAAGATTTATTTACTGCTCTATTTGTATTTAGGGTAATTTTTTACTATATAGTTTTATTATTATTAATTTCATTAAAAAACGGGAAGCAAAATACTCTCTAAAATATAAAGTTATTCTATATTTATTAAACGGGAAACTTCAATTCACTATTTAGCTGGATGTTTTGGTTGAATTAAATATGTGATATTTAACAACTTGTAGTTTTTATTTGATTCTCAACTCCTACTTTTATTGCTAACAAAAACACAGATATTCTTATGTATCCTAATACAGTAACAACATACCGATTTAATGATTCACTTGTATTACACAAATTTATTATATAAATATTCATTTATAACAGAAATTTTGATTATACTTTTGTAATAATAATTACTAAGTAATTTTTTTAATTACAGTTAAAGGAGCAACGGTGCATGTCTAATAAAAGTTTTTAAGAATTTGTAAAGGTATTCTTTCAATTTAATATCAAACCACCCACTTGTATTTTGAATTTAAAAAACAAAATTGTAATTCAGAAATTACTTACCAGGACGATAACAAAATCCAGCCAGCACCACGCGTTTTGAAAATATTTTCTAAAACCGAGTGCTACCCATTTTATCAACATCTCAAAGAAAAAAAGGA
The DNA here is from genome assembly GCA_026289955.1 of Argiope argentata. Lineage (NCBI taxonomy): Eukaryota > Metazoa > Arthropoda > Arachnida > Araneae > Araneidae > Argiope > Argiope argentata. The sequence goes on along the minus strand of JAOUZG010051511.1, from coordinate 891,349 downwards.
CGGTAAACACTTTGTCCATGTAAGTTAACACGGATTCCAGGCCCGGCCTGTACTTCAGGTTTACATCTTCGGCCGCCTAGGAAAAAAATATTCATCAATTAAAGGCATTTACAGGAATCAAAAGAACGATAAGAACCTTTTTCAGATAGTTCTTATTCTATTTAAAATCGTTACAAAATTATCTTTCTCTTTAAAATAAAAAAAATGCTTTTTTTTATTTTTTAAGTCAATTTCTTCTTAAAAAATGCCCCATATATATTTTTTTCAAATTTATAGCAAACAATTCATTTTTTCAATGTAATTTTGATTTAGACGCGATTTTTTAAAAGAATGATTTGTAAGTTCATATATAATTGATATTGTATTCAACATTTTATATTTGATGAGAAGATATGATCAGAGTACAGCTATCAATTAGGAAAAGCAGGAACTGCCTAAGGACACTGGGGATTTTGGAGAACCTCCAGTTGCCTTGAAAATTTCTAAAGTTTCTTGCGCATTATCAAATTAAATTAGAGCTATTTAAATTTCTTAACATAGGCTATAGGTACATTTATTCGTAAGACCACATTTTTTTCTAATTTTTGAAATCATTTGTTTTGCCTTACAAGTTAAAAAAAGCTCTAGCGAACTTGGCAGTTACAGAATGTTGTGATAGAATAATATTTAACAAAATGCAGATTCTTTTGATCAATATGAAAATGAATTTTATTTAGATATAAATGTATTCTTCTTAAGAATAAGATCTATTATTTTCAGTATCCTGAGATCATCATGTTTCGACGCTTCAAACTAAATAGCGAGTGAGACGTGTAAGAGCGACCGCATTCCGGAATACTTCGTCATTCTTTGATCTTGTAATTAATTATACAGTGATTCCATTCCATTATATAATTTATCATTCAGTATTTTCCCCATGTGTACATGAGCTTCGTGTTATTTCTGACAGCTTGCGATTGCATATTATTTGCTTAAATAGAAAATTCAAGTAGCAAAAAAAGTTTTTTTTTCTTTTTAGGTACAATATCATTAAATATGACCGTTGATTATCTATCATTGTTAATTTAAAAATTTTATTTTAAAAAATTCAATAACAAAATAAAAAATAATGTTTTAACGTAAAAATTATCATTATTTTGTAAAAAATAAACTACCAAATTTTAAGAACAGAAATCTTTCATTTACTCATAGGAATATACTGTTTTGACAGTTAAATTTAGCAAATACAACTTTATCTAAAATATTTTATCGTAAATTAGTATCTTTTCTTCACAATATTATGTTACCTACAATTTCTTCGTTTCCTATATCCCCAAATAACTGGATTTTGCTTTATTGTTAAATGTAACCTTTTCCTCTTCCTTCTACTCCCTACTTTGATTAAATTCCATTCCGGCGCATGCGCAAAGGCGCGGAAGATTTTTGAATCCGTTAGTGAATAGTAGACGCGTTAAAAGTTAAAGAGGCGTGCAATGGAGGCAATAAATAAACTATACTTACTAAAGCTAAGCTACTTATCATAATCATTGTTATGATAATGGTTTCAAAATATTTGTCTTCTATGAGTATGAACATCTTGGTGCGAAGGTTTTTCCACTTCTCCCAGAATTCCGGGTCGTACTCTTCCGAGCAACACCTGATTTTGGCGTAACAAACGTCTGGACAGCAGTCTGCCGGATACTCGGCGATGATGACATCGGCGGCTTCAGTTTCCAGTTTGTCCGTGTCAACGTCGCCGCCTTCTCCCTCTCGAGGTTGGATGTCAGTTCCAGCCAGTACATCTGCAATGAAAAGTCTTCGTATATTTTCTAGCCGCTTATGGCGATCAATTGATTTACTGGGAATATTAATTGTGTTTGCATTTAACTAAATCTCTTATTCGATCTTGATATCTTCAAGAAAAAAAATGTATGCATAAAATTGAGAAAGACATTAAATTCATATGATTTTAGTAGCATTACATCAATATGTACATACAGCCCCCTATTGGAGCCATGCCACATCATAACATAATCCAAATATAAAGGATACCTGATTCATTTATAGCTTTATCGGTACTACTATCTGATTCTCTTATTCTTCATTAAATTCAAGAAAAGAAATTAGTTTATTAGATGGAAAAGCTTTTTGTTAATTTGATTAATTAATTGCGCAATATTTTAAAATATTTTATGGTATTTTACTGTATGGCATTTACTTGTTCGCGTGTCCTGTAAACAGATAACGCCTCCCAGGGAGAGAAAAAGAGCGAATTTCAAAATTCAACCCGTCTTCTCCCCGATTGCGTTCACGACTCTGCCTCTGCTTCAAAACAATGAGTACGGGTTACGTATAATCTGTTATACTATGTTATGCGCTATCTTAAGATACTGCAGAATATAACATGCTTCAAATGATGTCATACGATATTGCTCCATTACAGTATTGTTTCTCCAAAACGGCCTTGGGACGAGTCAAAATGCAAGGTAAGGCGGCAGACTCACCTTCTCCAATGTCTTCTTTGCTCGCGTCCTTCTTCTCGTCGTCGGAGTCATTGTTCTGCGAAGAGCGACTGGTTTCTTTGGACGGTTTCTCAATGATCACCCCTTTGTCCTTGTACCCGTTGTAAGACTTGTTGCTGAGATTGTCTTCCTCCTTCTGCGGGTGCACCTTGTTTCCGAACACCTCCTTCTCCTGCAAAAACAACTTCTGTTAATCGGTTAGATGAAAACAGCTAGAAAAATTACAACAGTTTCAATAGCATACTTGCTCATAAATATCAGTGCAGAAGCATCTAAAAAAATTATTGGTTTTTCTATTCATAACTTGCATAGCTAGAAAAGCACAATAACTTCTTTATCACACTTAAAGTGGTAATTTTGACATGAAAGCCATTTAAAATATGCACATTGTTAGTTTTATGAATACTTCAATCCTTTGATGGTACTGAAGTAATAGTCAAAATAATTCATTATGTACCGTTACTATTTTCGAACGCATTGCAAGACAGGGGAAAAGTGAAAATTTATCTAATACTTAAATGTTGCATTAATGGTAAAATTTTAAGTAGTCTTTTAATGGCTGGATATTTTCATCCTTAACCTAAAAATGTTGATATGAAAGTACACGAAACACTCGCCTTATTTATTATTATTATTGCTATTTTTGATGTTTCTACTATTTAATAATATACTATTAAAGAGTTTTTCTTTTTTACCTATTATGATTTTTTTTCCTAACTCATTATAATTCACAGAAAACTTGTAAATTTATTGAGAGGTAAAAGATTACCAAATGTAATAAAAATTAAAAAATGAACTTATTGAACTTTAATATTTTTATTTAAACGTCATTTCTGGAACTAAGCTAAACTTTAATAACAGAAATTAAAACATATGTTTGAATCGCATCATATATTCTATCAAAAATATATTCTGTTTTGACAAAATGCTTGATTTGGATAAAAATTACTGTTTTTTTATTACCATTCAATGCAAATTTAAATTGAAGAATTTTGCATAGTATTATGAAAAACTATACACATACAAACCATATAGGTTATAGATATTTTTTAAAAAATGATAATGGTTTAAAATCTTAAAAAAGCAATATTATGTGAGTTTGCACCCCGGATTCTTAACTTTTTTCCCCCAGAAATATGTTTTCTTGAAGGGAATACCTTAATTTTCAAGGAAAAGGACTACAATGTCAATAAAAGGCTATGAAAGTTTATTTTGATATTAATTAATTGACTGATTTAAATTTAAACTTCATTTAATGATAGAATAGAAACACTGGAAAGTATATAAGTGATGATACTCAACTTAGAATAATTATAAATAAATAAGAAGAAAAATCAATGTACTAATTTTGGAAATGTAACACTTAAAACATCTTAAGCACTAAAAACGCCCTACTTCTTTAAAAAATGCTTTTATTGATTCTAAAATAATCGTAGTTAATTGATAGAAATGACTCAAACTATGTCCTACCATTTCTTTATTATCCTTCGGCTGCACCTTGTCTCCCATTCTCACAGAGTTAACCATTGAATTACTCTTATTCTTCATCTTGATAGCCTTCCCATCTTCTGAAAAATACAATGAAGGGTATGAGTCATTCTAAATAGAAATCAAATATCATAATATATTAATAATTAAAAAAAGTACGAATAAAGGAAATGAACAAATGTAGTGGTCCCTCGGGAACTTCCTCACATACTTTCCATAATAAAGATATTATCCCTTCTCTGTCGCTAAAAATCGTGAACTTTGGGTTGGACACAAGTGATGAGGTTGTTTTTTAAATCAGGTTTCAGATCAGCACCCCGCATTGGAGCATTTTGTACTTCATAAGGATAAAATCTCGGTTTCGAGAAGGAACGTTCCAAATTCGAGACCTGATTCTAGCAACAATCTGTCTTTATGTGGTATTAGAACGAGTTAAACCCAATGGCGTGAGCAAATGTCCTCCAGTGTGGAAATTTGGAGAGTTAGTTCCAAGCTCAAGTGTCATCCTCATGTGACTGACTGTGGTTCAAAATTATGAGGTTCGTTCAAAAACACCTTTTTAATCGCTTCCAATTAGAACTTTAATATAATTAAACTTGTACTTCATAGCGTAGAAAGAAGCCAGGGTGGGCCTTTTCAGTCCCCTTTTAGCAAGAAATTGAAGCCAAAATTTGACACAGAACTACAATTTTATTTAAAACATAATTTAAGGGCTGGGTTTATTAATGCTATTATTTATCTAAGGAGATGGAGTTTTAAGCTATAGGATTTATATGCTTGCAAATGTTTTTTAAAAAACCACGATAAACAGTCAATTCATGATTTAAAATTTGAAACGAATTCAGATGTAATGTTGAGACCAACATACATACTAATTAAAATGTTAAAATTATGTTAAATTTGATCTACTTAGTCATTCCACTATGAAGTTATCGCGTTTCCTTTGAATATGAACAGACAAATAAACTTTTTGTGAATGGAAAATCACAAAATATTTCAGAAATCCATATCAAATTTTCTTCATCTGACTGAAATTTTTCGTTATCATATTCACAAACAATCAGAATACCAAAAATGTGTTTTTAGGTCTCCGGGAAATCTAAAGCATGAGGATTCCTAAAAATGTAAAATTCAAATTTTTGATGATTATAATATTTTCTAATTCGGAACGGACTTCGAAATTTTGAATGTGACAAAGATGACCTGCTCAAATGACAAGGATGACAATTGAGCTGACACAGTCTCCAAACTTCTGAACCACACAAAGGGGAATGAAATTATCAAATCTAATCAGTTATTGACAGATTTATAAATCCTTGATCCATCAAGATTTGGAAAATAGAATGTTCCACCAAAAACACTTACCTTGATATCCTAATTCATAACCATCTAGGGCTATCTCTAGTTCTGTCTTCTCTTTTGGACTTTTCTTGTCTTTACTCGGCACTTGGCCATCAACGATGAGCACAGGAGGATCCTCCCCCTCACCGCTTTCAGTTGTCTGGTCCGCAATTTGATTGGTTATTTTCGCCCGCAAGCCCTGTTGAAGAAAATAATACTTTACATGAAATGACGATTTCTTTCATACCTTTATCTTTTGTTTCTTTTGTTACCTTTATCTTTGAATTCAAAAATGACAAAGTATTGAAACTTACAAAAGTGAAATTCCGAATTGCTTTTGATGAATACAAATTTCGATAAGAGATAGAAAAGAAATATTTAATTTTTAACGAGGCCCAGTTTGTGTTTTAATTTAATTTATTACCTAATATATATAGGTAATATGTATAATGATATTTCAATATCTGATTTCAATTCTTTTTAATTTACAAACTTTTTTCTTTATTTAGCCCATAGTAAATTCATAAATAATGTCTTCTTTTCTGACCTCATTCTACTTTTCCTACTTAATTAATTCAACTGAAGCTTTGTAAAAATGCTTTCGTCAGCAGTTCACATGCTACGAGTGAAGAGACAAAAAATTGCTGACTTCAACAGATTCTTTTAAAAGATCCCTATAATTATATATACATGAAGTCGACGCATGAAAGAAAGTAAGTAAGAAATCAATATCAGAATCTAACAATAAATAAGAACAGGGATAAATGATTTCCTCCTCTTTTGCCTTCTTTTACTTTTGTGCCACTCTGTAAGCGGACACAGCTAGTTCGCAGCTTTTGTAAATAGATCTTGCCTCTTTTTTTTTGGAGAGAATCAAACGAATTTAAAAATTCAACGTGTATTTTCCCTGATATAGACCGCTACTCAATTATATATATATATATATATATATATAATTAAAGTTTCTTAAAGTTTATTTACTTCTTTAAAATACCACTAGCTTTCCCATTTTAATTGAAGATGGAATTTAACCTGGTTTTTTAAATAGTTTAATGAGACAGGAGAGATTAAATGAATGGAAGAAAATTTTGCTAAATTATCCGCCAATTCTTCCGTCAATATGCCAATGTGAAAGGAGTATTTAAGTTTAAAAAAACTTGAAAACTTTCTGAATATCTTGAAATTTATGTAAAACATGTCCTAGAGAGAATCTAGAATATTACTGAGCAGCTATACTTTTCAAGGTGGGTTATGAAAACGTAATCCATGGTTCATGCTCGACAGAGGGAGTCATCATTATCATTAATACCTGCAAGATAACTGATCAAGAACTTTTGTTACTCTAATGCATCCTTCAGCCTATCGGAAGTCTCCAAAGAGAGGTTTAATCTGTAATAACAGCTGTGAAGTAGTTGGATGACAAGGTATACAACGGCTATCATAACGAATCTTGTCCATTTATTTGCACACGTTGGAGAAATGATGAGTGTATCGTCAGTTTTTTAAACCCAGAAGATGGGCACTTCAGCTATTAAGAAAGTTCAGATATTAAAAATTTACCGAGAAATGAAATTGACTGGACAACCGTTACAGCTTGCAGGGGCAATTGACTGACAGCGTGGATGATGTATTTTGACAGTGACCTTTAAGTTAAACAGACCATCGCTTTTCTCTGTGGGGCCCTTTTCGTCTGAGAAACATTTTTATTATTTTTCAAATTTGGCCCTTCATTTTGATGGATTTATTTGTATCGAAAAACCTCAATTTGCCGGTTTGATGGAAGTGTCATGAAGAGATTTAACTCAAAGTTCCTAAATTCCAATTATAACAAGTAAATAAAGTTATGGCATGGCAATAAGGTTACTTAGTACACCGAAAAACACAGGGGAAAGGGTGTTCGCTTCTGAGTGAGGGAGAAGATCTTTGTTTTTGTGACTAAATATACAGGAGAGCAGAAGAAAACAGTGAACGAAAGGCCACATACTTTGAGGAACCCGAGGATTTTCTGTTTCACCCAGTTCTTCGCCCGGCCGATCCGGTTGAAGGCTTCAGCTATTCCTTTTGTATCGTCCCCAGCAGGAGCTTGGGACAAGTTTGAGGCACCAAAAGATGACAGTAACAGAGCAAGAAAGAGATTCAGCACCTGAAGAATAAAGGATTTTTTGTGAAGAATAAAAAATTTAATGTGCGTTTTGTCGTGTTTTATTTGAAGCATGCAGGAAAGAAACATTTATTATATATAGTGTGCATGTTATGGCACTTAAAGAGACTATATTTTTATTTTTCGAATTTTTTTATGATTTCATTGTATAGCCGAAGCCCTACTTCATTTTAAAGTATTATACATGTGTGCATTTAAATTTATTAAAAAATATAGGGGAAAACGTAGGTGTTACTGTTGATTTTTCACTAAAAAACGTGAAGGTATTTGATGTATTTCTGAATAAAAAAGTTTAATAAAGTAATTTTTTTTCAAAACTACATTTCTTTACTTCATCAATAAATGTATACTTAAGCATGCTTGAAAAAGAAAATCATTTTAAATCAAGGCATTATAATGTACATTGACGAGCCAAAAAAAAACTGGTACACTAGTTTAATATCGTGTAGGGCCCCCGAAAGCACGTATAAGGGCTGCAAAATGACGTGGCCAAGACTCAACTCAAGTCTGAAGTAGTGTTTAAGGTAACTGGCACCATGAATCCTGCAGGAATGTCCATAAATCCGTACGATTACGACGGGGTGCAGATCTTCTTTAAACAGCACGTCGCAAGAAATCCCAGACATGTTCAATATTGTTCATGGCTGGGGCTTTAGGAGGCCAGCGGAAGTGTTTAAAGTCAGAAAAGAGTTCCCGGAACCACTCTGTAGCAATTCTGGAAGTGTGAGGTATCGCATGGCCCTACTAGAATTTCCCAACTCCGTCGGAATGCACAATAGACATGAATGGGAGCAGGTGATCAGACAGGAGGTTTACTTACGAGTCACCAGTCAGATTCGTATCTGGACGGATCGGGGGTCGCGTATCCCTCCATTTGTACACGCCTCACACTAGAGCCTCATGTTTTAATAATATAAAAAGTAACACAAATCCATGAAATCCATCAAATTATTTATCACATTGCATGATTATTATGTTCTTTAGGAGTAAATTGGTAAAACGTTTTCTAAAAAAAAGTTGCTTATTTTCTGAAACACTCTAAGTTTAAGCAAATTCTGTTTTCGACATTTTATAGGGAACATCTTTTTGAATATATATTTTAATTAATTAAAACTATTTCAAAAATGTATAACTATAAAAAAAATTTTTAATCTTAATTCATAATCTTAAAAATGCATAATTATAAAGTTAAATGTCTTATAAAATTTATTAAATATAAGATTTTTTTTTTGCATTAGAGAGTAAATTTCACCAATCTTCAAGGTCCTTTTAGTCCCTAATCATTTATGTCGTTGAAGGCATGAGAGAACCAATAAGAATTTACAATTTAAAGAGGGTTTCTTATTAGATTAAAATACTCTATGATGTTTTTGATTTTCTGAATGCCAATAATTATAATCAATATTTGTACTAAAAACGAGTGAAAGGTAGGGGCAATATAAGTATATGAAAAGATTTATTTCATTATAAAAACATTTGCACTAAAATTTACTATTTTATTGCAAAAAAGGTATTTTTGTTAAAAAGAAACATGCATCTCAGAGAAAATGTAATAAAAAAAATTACTTTTATACAGAAGACATAAAAGAAATATTTTTTACCTGTACCTGCCTTACAATATAAATTCTAAATTATTTATAATCATTCAAATAATTTTCAATGAAAATAAAATTTATTTCTTATCAATAATTTCAATAACTGCTAAAATCCATGAAATCAAACAGTTTGTAGTTGAATAGTTTCAATTTAAAAAAAAACAAATCTTATGCATGTTGGAATGAAAACACAATATTTTGGTACAATAAAATGGATTTTAATTCATAAAAATTTAATTTTTTTATAAACTGCCCTAAACATTTAATAAAATCTTTCACAATTTTCATAGATCTTTGAGCAAGATTCTCAGCAATGCTATTCAAATGTTTGAATTTGTAACGAGAGAAAAATTAGATGTTTGCGTATTATTTATACATATTAAAAGAAGTTCCTGTCTAGATGGGCTGTTATTCTGTTAATAATATTTCAGATATAATTGACACATCTGATGACCTTATATCGAATTGTCACTTCAGATATGATTGACAAAAAATGCAGTGGGAAATTACAAGAAAATCTCCGAAGAAATTGAAAAAAATATTATTAATAACACATTTTAAGTCATAAATTGTAATAATAGCAAAGAAATAACATTAAAAATTTCATGTCCTTGTATCTCCTATATTCATGAAATTCATAAATCCCAAAATCAAAATTAATCACTAAGATTTTTTTTGGAGCAAATAATGATACACTATCAGAAAAAATGATGTGTCGAATAAAAAATGAAATAATAATTAATTGAGAACTGCATACCTAAATTAATTCACCTTTCCTGTTGTTGCGTTGTTACTTACGCCCCTTTCGAGCCCACTGACATTTCTGCCAGCAATTTAAGCCAAATAGCGTCCCTTATTATTTTCACTAACTATTCCCATGATCCAACACAATAAAATATGAAGTTTAGGATCCTATAAGTAATTCTTTGCTTCAATTCATTTGCACGCCGGTAAATAAATCAATTTAAATATTTGAAGGAAAAAAACTGTTAAACATTAAAACAGAAGAGTGGAATTATTTTTATTCCCACATGACGTTACAAGTGGAGGTGAGCATTTATATACACTGATTCATTTTACTCCCGAGCATAACGCATTTCATTGTTTTGGCAGGGAAGCAATGAAGGAAGAGGGATACTTACCACTAAATTACCTATAACTACAGTAGCTAAAAAGAACGGAACACAAGGCCAACCCGACACCACCATGCAGTCCCACATAGATTCGATCCATTCTCCGCATAACACGCGGAAGACGATCATGAAGGAGTGCATGAAGTCCATGAAGTGCCATCGAGGAACTTCGCCACCATAAAATCTGCACAAAGAACGAGAAACATTTCGTCAAGGGGCCAGTTTGGCCCAGGAACGGGACTCCACAGCAATACCATACAATATAATAACTTACTAATAGGTCATTGTTTGTATCAAATACAAAAATATTTCTAAGGCTAGAAAAAAGTGTTTAATAATTTAACTTAATTATTTGTGAAATATTAAGCAAATCATTTGATAAACCTCAAAAATAAAAGATTTTTGCTTTCTTTAACCTTAAAAGAGTTTCTTTTTAGAATTAAAAAAATTTCAATAATTTCATTGATATATTTTGATTTCTCAGATATTTAAAAAAAACCTTTTAGGCATAAATTCCAGAAAAGTAATAATTTAGAGAATATTTCAAAAATGCATTCAGAATTTAAGTGCATAACTTAATTGTTTATCAATAAAGTTAAGATTAAAGATGAATTATTACTTGTTTGAAAAAGTACTAAACAGTACAGTTAAGATTAAATATGAATGAATACTTGATTTGACAAAGAAAAATTCCGAGAGAGGCAAGAATACTTACAAGTGTTTAAATTTCGTGTAATTTGATCCGAAAAGTTGCATCCCCATGACAGCGAAGATGAATATAATAATACCCAAAACAAAGGTTAAGTTTCCTAAAGCTCCTACGGTCTTGCCCATGATGGAGATGAGTAAATTTAGAGTTGGCCAAGATTTAGCTAATTTAAAAACCCTAAGCTGAAAAGAGAAAAAAGATTTTTATATCCTCAAAGGTTATATATCCTCAATGTTAAGGGTATATACATATTTTTTTTAAAAAAAAGATATAATTCGTATAAAATTAAAAACTTTATAGTTTTCTTTCTAATATTTTTTAAATATATAGGCAAGTGAAAAAAGAAAGAATGTTTTATTTTTGGCTGTATTTAAAATACAATGAAAAAATTCCCTTTGATGCTATGATAAATGTTTGTTATACTCATAAAATATTTTTAAAGCCTTTACAATTGATAACGCTAAGGGAATAGATGAATTGTCATCATTCGATAATCTAAATGACCACCCACACATGTCGTCATTGATACTTCTCCTTCTTGAGTATAGCCAACTACTCTGCCACCACTAAACGTTACAGTATCGAAAGGATTTCCTCATTGATAATGAATAATATTTGGATTGCCAGAACTTTGAACACATGCCACTATCTCTGTTCCTCAATCAAATCAAGGCAATTACAAATCAAAGATTTGATTCTTTAGCAGATCTTTTGAAAAAAGTTAAAGATATCAAGAAAAGAACAAGATATCCTAAGGTAGAAAGATTTATAAAAAAACAAGATGTCATAAGGTAAAAAGATAGTAAGAAAAGAACAAATTATCATAAAGTAGAAAAATATCAAGAAAAGAAAAGGATATCGTACAATATATTCCATAACTGAAAAACACTTTAGACCAAAGATTCTTTATATCTTTTGGCTTTCTATATCTTTGGGTTGTTGTATATCTGTGGGGTAGTTTTCGGAACTTAGCTGTCCAAAAGATACCCACAGGCAATAAAGCAGATAGTTATTCAAAAGCTCTCAAGATTAATGTTTAATTGTTCAAAAATATACCTTCCATAATTGATAGGGGTGGATTGGTGATTCTAATAAAGATAATTTGGTTTCCAGAATACATCCCAAAACGGGAAGACAGTTAAGGCCAATTAGATCTTTTACATTATCAAACTTTTTGGAAAGTACTTGCAGTTAGTGGACATTAGAATTTCAGAAAAGGGTGATAAGGTAATGGTTAAGATGCAAGTAATAAAGTATTCTTTAGAAGTCAAATCTTTGCCTTCCGTTTTTGACAGTGAGGGATTGGTGTTTGCTCCTGGCATAGAATCTCTTTGCATTCTCCTTCTCTTCTACTTTGGTACTTTACAATCTGAGTTAGAGTGTAACAATTCGAAGCAAAACTGTAAATCGTGCCAATCAAGAAATGATTCTACTGCAGCTTTTCTATCGTCATTGATGAGAAGAAAAGTGGAAGGGGGGGAAGGAAGCTAATGAGTTCATTTCACCTAAGCTTACCCTTTGCAGTCCGAAAAATAATTAGATTCAAAATTATTTACCTAATACAAAGATTTGTTTGTTGCTATGAAAAATAAATATATATAATTCTTTTGAGTCGAATTCCTTTGAACAATTAATCTACATCTCTTAACCATTGTGAAGGCGTTTTTAACAATTAAATTTGAAAAATAAATAAATATAAACGTCAAAATGATGCAAGTTTTGAATGTCGAGTCACACTCGACATCAGACCGCAAAGAGTTAAACAAGCATTTCTATGCTATGTATTCAGAGTTTGACTATCTACAGTAATATGTAACGATAGATATTAGAAGGGAAAAGTTAATTCGAAAATGTTTATATTGCTCTTAATTATTTTATCAAATGTATTTTCGAGAAACATATGTATTCTGGTTTTTTTTTTCACTTGCCTTCTTATAATAAATATAAGCACAGCAATTATTTATGCATAAATATTAACATAATCAGAGGTGGATTTGAGCATTATGAGCCTCCTTTTTTAAGAAACTAATTTTACATATTAACCAATTTTTAAATTAATCAATAAATTAATTCATTTTTATTTTAATGATTTTATAAAAATGTATGTGTTATTATTTATCTATTTATAACAATTCATTGTTACATAATATTAATTTTCTATGTCACTATACACCATATTTAAAAATATACCCGTTATTTAAAAATATTGTAAGAACAAAATTGAGAATTCGATAAGCTGTTCTTGACAGCATATTTACATTAGTCCAATAAATCATAATTCATAGAACTATTTTTTTACAAACTAATTCATTAGTTCTATTTTAAATCAATATGTTTCTGGTTCTCTTTAGTCCATTGACGCTGGACAACTTTTTAATATGCTTAAATGGAAATCAACTTCTGAGAACAGCAATTATTTACACATGTACAAAAACTGTGTGGTTAAAAAAGCGGTTGTAAAAATCTTGTTCATTTATTCATAGTTATTTAAATATTCTAATGTTCTTTT